>CM035811.1:84452002-84642002 GCA_020458035.1 Magallana ariakensis
GCTTTTGAGAGCGGTAGCATATCATAACAGCTGATTTTAATCAAATTGAGCAAAAATTAATTCTTGTGCAAGTTAGAGACAAAAGTTTTTACAAATTCTTGAACCATGTTAACTAGATAGATAGATAGATAGATAGATAGATAGATAGATATTTTCTCCTTATTTTCAGTGATGGGGCAATATCAGGAATACAGGAATTACCAACAAAGAGGCCTAGAAAGGAAAAATCAATGCTATCAAGCAGTTTTCTTGATCCATTCGAGTAAGTTTTAGATACCCAATTTCGGTCATTTGATTAGGCTATTGGCGTACTTGATACATTGAATGCAGGTTTTTTTTAAATATATTTTTAGGTTGTCAATTATAGATATATCTGAATCAGAGAGCCAATATGAAAGCCACAGGTCTGATGAGGATTATGACCCAAGTTTTAAAATCACTATGAGGTACATATACCTTTCGTGCTTTTTTACTTTGTCATTCTTGTTAACCTCATAAGTACATTAGATATGATATTTTGAACTTATACATGTAATTTTTTTCAGACCAAACAATGATGATTTTGATTCTCTAAAGATTTGCAGTGGTGTGAATGATTATGGTTCTGATGATGATGATGATGATGATGATATTATGGAAGAGGGGGATGTAGATCCAGGCCCTGATTTGATTAAAATAACAAATATCAACCCTGACAAGTTGACCTCAGATCGGCCATTTCTTGTTTATTACCAGTGTTTAATGCAATTGATAGATATGTGCATCCAGAGAAAGGAATGTGGATCAGATGTAGACCTGACAAAGAACATCATTGGGTCAGCATTACATTTAAAATGGGTGAGCTCATGATTTATAACCCTACCTCACACAGGCTCCTAAACGATTCAACCGTTTCAACACCCTGGTAGTAGTAAGGGGGTAGTCTGAGGTCTGTATAGGGTCACTGATGACCTTGATAAATAAGGGGCAGGTCACCTAGGTCACCAGGTCACCTTGATAAATGGGCTGAGGTCACCCAATAAGGGACAGATAGGTCACCTTGATAAATGACCTTCGTCTGAGGTCACCCAATAAGGGACAGAAAGGTCACCTTGATAAATGACCTTAGTCTGATGTCACCCAATAATAAAAATGAAGTCACTCTGATATTGATTATGTTCACTGTATGTATATAAAAAGAATAAAATCATCAGTAAAGTATTCTGTTTTAAAACAATAATGGATGAAAGAGAAAAAGTGGAACTGTAGAGGAGATCAGAAGAAGAAGAAAAAATTGACACTTATAGAAGATCAATAGTTTGACAATTATTCTGACAGAAAACCTTTTAACACTGAAAAACGGTACGTCTGATTTTTTCCATTCATCTTTTTCTGAATTACATAAAGAAAAACAAAATAGTTTATCTTCGAATGATTGTAGATGGTGCAAGGTGGATTTTTTTTCTTTTTGTCATCAAAACAATTTTTAACGAAAATAGATTGTTCCTCAATATCCATATAGAAAGGTTTCATGTTTCACTGAGATTCTTTTTCATATCGAAAAAAATGAATCCCTTCGCAGAGGTTATGTTTAGTTCGGTTAATTTTCTCCCATCTTCTGAGTGTTGCTTCTTCCTTGATTTACGTAATATTGACACGTTAACACAAAGTGTTAAACTTAACTCTCTTTTTTTTGTGTTGGTTTATATTTCTCCTCCAAGTAATTCATAATTATCTCACTTTGTTGTAAGTCTTTCTTCATCCTCTTCTGTAACGCCCTTAAAACTTTAAATTCCTTTGTTGAGGTAATGTCTGGGTCCGTCAATCTTCTCTTTAGGGCCTGAAATTTCTTCTGATTGGTTCGTCTTTAAAAGAAAATTTGTAAATAATTAAAATTAATGATAAAATACATATAGAATAAATCCACTTAATTTACAACCCTTACAAAAATATTTACTACAATATTGTTAGGAATAATATCGAATAAATAGTCAGGCAAAGTCCCCATGTTAAATTTGAACATAGTTTTCATCTTAGCAATGTAGCGTCTGGTTTGTAAAGTTTCCCACCCTGTTTCTAAGTAAAGCGCTTCCCTTGATACAAAAATTGGCAACCCAGTTACAATTCGAGCAGCACACAATTGAACCTTTTCAAGTTTGTCTGCATCATGCACAGAACAACCATCCCACACAATTGAAGCATATTCAAGGGTAGGTCTAATAAATGAAATATATAATTTAGAGAGATGTTCTCTACCCATTTTATACTTAAGTTTTTTTAAAAGTCCTAATTTTTTGTATGCAGAGTTTACAATACCATCAATGTATTCAGACCAGTTGAGATTTTGTGATAATAAAAGTCCTAAATGGCGATGAGTCGGGACAAACTCTAGTCTATCGCCTTCAAAAAATAATTTAGGTAAAACAGAGTTATGCTTCTTAGTAAAAAAAACAACCTTTGTTTTTGATGAATTAAATTTGAGAAGCCACTTTTTGGACCACAATTCTAAAATTTTTAAATCATGATGTAAAATATGTTCAATGTTAAGTATGTTGTTTGAAGAATATTGAAGCGAATTGTCATCAGCAAATAATCTACACATTGATAACATATTAACCGCCACATCATTGACATATATCAAAAATAAAAGAGGTCCAAATACAGATCCCTGGGGTATACCAGCAGAAATTTCTGATTTGCTTGACAAAAAATCTTCATACATAACTTTTTGGGACCTTTGACTTAAGTAACTAGAAAACCATTTAAGAAGATCACCAGATACTCCATAGGTTTGTAACTTGAATAAAAGGCCGCTATGCCATATTCTGTCAAATGCTTTTGACAGGTCGCAAAAAATCATACATGAAAATTTACCTTCATCAATATTTTGAACAATGCTGTGATACGTTTCTAGTAGTTGATAAACAGTGGAATGACCTGGTAAAAAACCGGCTTGATATCGATAAAATAAATTGTTCGTATGAAAATAGTTGTACACATGTTTAAAAACGATTCTTTCCATAATTTTACTAACACAAGATAACAAAGATACCGGTCTATAATTAGAAACCAATGACGGATTGTCTTTTTTGAATAGAGGAATAACGTGAGCAATTTTCCAAGAACATGGAAATGTATTATCAGCAAGTGATCTATTAAATAACAATGTAAGTGGTTTTACAACAGTAAAAAGAGTTGCCTTCAACATTTTGTGGCTAATCAAATCAGGGCCAATTGCTTTGTTTACAGGTAATATTGAAATAATGTCTAACACTTCTTGTTCATCTATATAAATATTACAAAGTGTTTCTCTACATAAACTATACATATTAGGTAAAGCCGCATTCTTATCGTCTACAGAAGAAATAGAAGAAAAATATGTATTAAATATTCGATCTTCCCAATATCTGAATAAACAAACTTGGTTGTACCGTTTACATTGGAAATTTGAATTGGCGGTAATTCCGTTGAAAGCTTTATATGAAATGAATCTTTCATCAGCTTCCAGTATAACTTAGTATTATTTTTGCTTGAATCATCTAAATACGTTTCTATATTGTCATAATAATTTGAGATTGCGTGTTTTTTCATATTGTTAACTGAATTTCGGACCTTTCTATATGCAGACCAGAAAACATTCAGGTCTCTTTCGTAAAAAAACAACTTATTGATCATACAGTGACTCGTTGTTGTTCTTCATCTTGTAGCTGTTCTTGGTGTTAACGGATATAAATCCTAATTCCTTTACACCAGTCCGTTTCGTTAAGGATTCAACAGGAAGAGACTGTATATGTACGAATGCAACTTGTTTATGCTGTTAAGTTGTTTATAATTAGTAGTATCAAACTAAGGCTCGTCGCACAGACTCACTGCAGACTTGCGAGTCTGTGGAATGTGTGACGTCACAGGAATGTTGGGTAGTACCCCATGGTATTTTTAGCTCAGGAATGCAAAGTATTTCATAGACTGATTCTACTAGATTTTGCAAACATTTAAACTAAAACATGTGGGAGAAAGGAATGCGGTGAAGACTATAAGTACTTGCATGCCACGCTTTTTCTATATCATTTTCATTTGAAATTTTAACGATGGAAGACGTTCACCGAGAGATCCTGAGAAGAAATTAATCAACGTTAGTTCGGGACATGTCTCCTGAATTAGTGACTGAAGAGCTTTATAAGGATTCTATTTTAACCCTTGAAATGAAAGAGACTATTTTGATGCAGCTTACTAGATTTGCAAAGAATAGGAAAATGTTGGACATTGTACCAAAACGAGGACAACGGGCTTTTTATTCGTTCTGCTTAGCACTGGAAAAAGCAGGACAATCACATCTATCAATCGGTTTGAGAGAAGAACACATAAACGGAGCTAAAGAAAATACCAGAAATCAAGATACAACAATCTCAGCCCGTGGAAGAGACCTTCAAAGAACTACACACAGTTATGTATGATCGATTTGTGGGATGATATCTATGTAACCGCTAATCGATATGATCAGGACAACACCGTTCAGATCCACCTTCGTCAGTATACGCGAGAAGGAAAAAACACACCCTACCCAACCAAGAAAGGGATTACCATGTCTACAACAGAATGGTTGATGTTGGAGAGTTTTCTTGATGGGATGACAGAGGCGCTGAAGAACTATTCAGAGCGTCAAGTCGAAGAAACCTGGTTTTTGGGTAGCAACATCTTCGTGAAAGCCTCCAAAGAATATCCTCTACTAGACCTTCGACATTACTGGAAGCATGACCCAAATGGAGATTTCGTTCCAACAAGAAAAGGAAAGAAGCTCAATCGACGGAGCTGAGAAATGCAGCTCTCATTATAAGAGACTTCATACCATCGCTAGGTCAGGATATAGTATCCCATCCTTCCAACTGAGCTCGATATGAAATCTTTAGAGGGGCTTCTAGATTATCCAATTTGTTAACATTACATACATATTTAAACAAGTATATAAACTGTGTAGTTCAGAAACTTTACCATTCTTCCCGATTCCTTTCAACATGGATTGCGTTAGTGATCAACACCACAGACAAATGCTTCAAAAATACAACATGATTTTAGCGATAGAAGTTGTAGACCAGCTTAAGGATATTGTCTTTGAACAATGCTATGGATGTTCTGTTGATCATACAAGCCAGACGCAACATCCATGCATTATGGAAACTCCCTTAACACATCTAACGATGTATTTTGAAATGACTTTAGAGAAGGTGGACCGTGTTTCTGTTATCAACAAATGGCAAAAAGAAATCGCCCTTTTGGACTTGCCATTCGAATCAGTGAACAAATTCCATGATCTGATGATTTCCCCAGAATTGAGAGATAAACATTTAACAGACTCGTGGAAGGAAGAACTTTACAAACTTTGTGAAAAAATCGTAAAGTTAGAAAGGCGTTTGTCTGGACTATAACCTGGTTTAGAACGAGTAGTTCGAACATTTATCTATTCAATATTGTGTATATTAGCCTCAAACATTTAAATGAAGTTTGTGGAAAAATGAGAACTTAGTGACTCGTTAATTTGTTAAGGGTATAGCCTCGCATAACCTGATTTATAACGTGTAATTTGAACATTTATATATTGTGAATATTAGTCTCATATATTTAATGTTGACTTCTTGTAAAAATGACTTCACTGATTGGTAACTATTGTCATCATTTTATTTCAAATACTGAATGTATTTTAATAAAAGTTTTACTTAATATTCGTTTTCATTTCCCACTTATAGAAAAGAGGTCAAGAAAAGAAATAGATAAAATATTACAAAAAGAGTACTATGGTCTTTAATTATCAGGTTCTTACTTTGGACCTGCCAAACTGTACGAGTCTTTAAAGGCTCGCGGGATTAATGTAGGATTACACAAAATACGAAAATGGTTCAATAATCAAGATGATTATAGTTTACGAAAACCAACTCGACAACTTGCTCAAAGAGCGAGAGTTGTTGTTTCGGGCATTGACAACCAATGGGACGCAGATTTGGCAGATATGTCTACTCTGTCCAAGTTTAACAATGGCATGAAATTTCTGTTAGTGGTCATAGACATTTTTTCAAGATATTTATGGGTTCAACCCTTGAAAAATAAGAAGGCAAAGGAAGTTATAGAAGGTTTAAAGCTTATTTTACAAAAGGGTCGCAAATGTAAAAAACTTCGAACGGATAAAGGTAGTGAATTTACAAACAAGTATATGAAAGACTTTCTAAGGTCGAAACACATATACTTTTTTACAACACAAAATTCTGACACTATGGCTAATTACGCTGAACGAGTCATACAAACGTTAAAGTCTCGTATGTATAGATACTTTACGAAAAATAGAACAAAACGTTATGTAGACGTTTTGCAAGATTTAGTGCAAAGTATAAATGAAACGCCTCATAGATCTTTAGACAATGTTTCACCTAAACACGTTACCAAAGTCAACGAAGCCGATGTATGGGCCTATCAGTACTTGAAACCAGCAAAAACAAAAAGCGCTAAACGTAAGCCATTTCACCTAAAATTAAATGATATGGTAAGAATAAGTCATGAAAATACTGTGTTTAAAAGAGCGTAGAATGAGCAGTTTTCTAAAGAAATATTTTAAATATCACAAAGGTTTCGCATGCAAGGCATTCCAATGTATAAAATAAAAGATTTTTCAAATGAGGTGGTTAAAGGGAATTTTTATGAGTCTGAACTACAAAGAGTTATTAAAAATGAGGATTCTCTCTGGATTATTGATAAAAAAAAATTCGGAAACGTAAAGTAGATGGTAAGATTGAATATCTCGTGTCATTTGAAGGGTGTCCCAGTAAATATAACACATGGGTTCCTGGAAGTGATAACAATGACTTAAAAGACAGAGAACCCTCAACATGAGTAAATACGCTATCGTGAGCAGTAATTCCTCTCTGCAATACTTTCCTCAAAATAAAGCATACCGCTTTCAAGGTCATTTAAACACGCCTCTTAATTTAGAAGGAATTTGGAAAGTAGCACTTTTAGAAGCAAGTGTATCGACTAGTAAGTCTTTAAAAACCCCTAAGTCTATCTGTGTATACTCAAATATATGTGGTGAGTCTATTGTAAATGGTGACAGAGAGCCTATCCTCTTCTATACTTTTCTAAAACACTGTGATTTTTCTGAATTATACACTGGATAAAACTGATTCGATGGTGTCATGTGTTATATCATATTTTCATGGATTTATGTGATTTATTAAAAAAAAAAAAAAACGTGTTTTTTTTTCAGAATCGTCCACTAGTGTCAGTATGGAGACCTCTAGTGAGTAAAATTTTGTCAAATTTGTCAGATCTGTAGATGTTTTACTTTAAAGAAAACTAAACAAATGATGATTATTTTATTCTATTTTACACAACATATTTACAGGTTTGATGTTCTTTGATTTTTTTGTTTATGTTTTGAGGTTCGTTGTTGCAACTAATACGTTTTTATTTTGACAATTAACACCTTGTTATCTATTTTGTTCTAGATTATTTGTTTTCTTTTTCATGGTTACTAGTATATTGTTCTGCAGATGAAAAACCAGTTGTCACTACGCCCTTGCTCTCTCCGACTTCCGTAACCCGTGACCATACTCCCCATGACATCACTACACACGGAGACCCGACTACCACTATCACGACCCCGGTATCTATAAGTAAAGCTTCAACTATAAGTACAGACTCATCCACCACCCTTATTAGGACGCGTGCGACCTCTACTTTGACCTCCACCGTTTCCGAAGGACATGCGATTTCCCTCACAACACATCTTGTGTCCACATCACTGATTTCGGAAAATGTATCCTCAACATAGGATACAGACAAAAGTTCTGACAAGGGTATCGGGGATGAACTTGATTATTTATTTATTTTAATTGTTATGCCTATACTCTTTATCACATGTGTTAGTTTTAAGATTGAAACGTAGAAGACATATTAATTTTGTAGATCAATCGCTTGAAATGAAAAATATGGATGAAATTGAAGAGACAGTATTATAAGAATTAAATACTAATAAATAAAAAAATAAATGCATGACCAAAATCAAGTAAGTGTAAAGATTTGATATGTGTATGTGAAGTGACCCGAGAAAACATGTACGGGTTTGGTGATCTCTGATAAAATGTTTACTAATACTTTAATTTACTATCACTTGTTTTGCTTTTGCATGAATTGAAACTCGGCTAGAATGTATTTGACTGATTCGAAAGGACAAAATACATATTACTAACTCATGTTGATCATTTTATTCTTTTATTCGTCTTTTGACAACCCTACCTCACACAGGCTCCTAAACGATTCAACCGTTTCAACACCCTGGTAGTAGTAAGGGGGGTAGTCTGAGGTCTGTATAGGATCACTGATGACCTTGATAAATGAGGGTCAGGTCACCAGGTCACCTTGATAAATGGGCTGAGGTCACCCAATAAGGGACAGATAGGTCACCTTGATAAATGACCTTAGTCTGAGGTCACCCAATAAGGGACAGAAAGGTCACCTTGATAAATGACCTTAGTCTGATGTAACCCAATAATAAAAATGAAGTCACTCTGATATTGATTATGTTCACTGTATGTATATAAAAAGAATAAAATCATCAGTAAAGTATTCTGTTTTAAAACAATAATGGATGAAAGAGAAAAAGTGGAACTGTAGAGGAGATCAGAAGAAGAAGAAAAAATTGACACTTATAGAAGATCAATGGTTTGACAATTATTCTGACAGAAAACCTTTTAACACTGAAAAACGGTACGTCTGATTTTTTCCATTCATCTTTTTCTGAATTACATAAAGAAAAACAAAATAGTTTATCTTCGAATGATTGTAGATGGTACAAGGTGGAATTTTTTTCTTTTTGTCATCAAAACAATTTTTAACGAAAATAGATTGTTCCTCAATATCCATATAGAAAGATTTCATGTTTCACTGTGATTCTTTTTCATATCGAAAAAAAATGAATCCCTTCGCATAGGTTATGTTTAGTTCGGTTAATTTTCTCCCATCTTCTGAGTGTTGCTTCTTCCTTGATTTACGTAATATTGACACGTTAACACAAAGTGTTAAACTTAACTCTCTTTTTTTTGTGTTGGTTTATATTTCTCCTCCAAGTAATTTATAATTATCTCACTTTGTTGCAAGTCTTTCTTCATCCTCTTCTGTAACGCCCTTAAAACTTTTAATTCCTTTGTTGAGGTAATGTCTGGGTCCGTCAATCTTCTCTTTAGGGCCTGAAATTTTTTCTGATTGGTTCGTCTTTAAAAGAAAATTTGTAAATAATTAAAATTAATGATAAAATACATATAGAATAAATCCACTTAATTTACAACCCTTACAAAAATATTTCCTACAATATTTGACTCTATCATATTCAACATTGTTATTGTTTAAAAGTTAATTTCCAACGCGACTTTGTGAATTGGCTTACCTAAATGTAGTGAGGATCGAGTCCTCGGAATTCAAAAATGAGGGTTTTGTTTCATCACCAGTAGGTATAGATGGTGGCCAGTTCTCGTCATGGGCCGGTGAGTAATAGGGAGTGGAGACAGTGGTCTCACATGTTGCATAACTGAAAAAACCCCATATAAATGTTCATACTGTTGAAAAACAAAAAAAAAAAAAAAAAATAAGAAAAAAACAAAAACAAAAACGTTCATTTTGTTTGATTAAGAGACATTTATATCAAAGCAAAAAAAAAATTACAACACAATACATATATATCTTTACCTTTTAAAAGGTACTTCTGATATTTTGTGGTCATTTTCCTCCGATACAACTGGTGTAGAAAAAACTGGTACTTTATGTTTTTTGGAAGACGTTGAAACGGTCGTTGTTGTTGTTTTCGTTGTCGGTGTTGAATTTTGAAGCAGGGTTTTTAGAACGGATGGCTTTTTCTCAACGTCTTCTGTGTTTTGAGGGCAAGGTGTTTCTTTAAGAACGTGAAACACTGTTTTAGGCTGGTTTTCCATCTCCTCTGATAGCTGGTTACACAACTCATTAAATTCTGTTGATGTTGTAAAGTCACTGTTAATGTAAAAAAAAACCACTTTAATAAAAATATACACTTTCAATAAAATATGCCAATTATCTCTATCGAACACAAAAGTTATTAAGATAATTCGAAGTAATTTTTCGACTCCTTTGATAATTGAAAGTTAATTCAAAAAACTATAAAGTTATGATTAAAGCAAATAAAAGTTATGATTTATAACTATTGTATAACCGAAAATCACTTATGTGATGTTTATTATTCAAAACCTTGATAAAATGATCTCGTCATTATTAGATTTATCTTAAATGGTATAAGAAACATGATTTATAATCACATTCTAGAGATCCTTGAAGAAAAAAGTCACTGTATAACCGAAATTTATTTAATTTTATATTTATAAATATAATATTCAATTAGGTACTTACAAGAACTCTGTTAAGTCTGCCATTTTCAACTGATGCTTTTGTAGCCGTCTTAGGACTCTGAATTTAAGATTCTTTTCCAAGGAGCGATAATGTAACTTTTACATCTTCTCTTTTTTATACTCTTTGAATAAAAGTGTGTGGGATAAGGGGCGGATCAATAGAATCTAGAACACCAAGGGGGTCACCTTTGAATAAAACACCTTTCCTCCCACACACCAAATGTTAATGTTACTTTCACATCTTCTCTTTTTTATACTCTTTGAATAAATAAAAGTATGTGGGATAAAGGGAGGGTCAATAGAATCTAGAACAGCCATGGGGTCACCTTTGAATAAAACACCTTTCCTCCCAAACAGACCTACGTAAACCAAATGTTTGACCTATTAACGAAAAAAATCAAGTTAGTACGAATGTAGTTAGTACGAATGTGTGATAAAAACTGACCTGATTTCATCAGTGTTAATTAGCAAGTTAAAAAATAATATATATTAAAAATTATTACTTATTAAGAAATCTCTCTCTCTCTCTCTCTGTTTAAAAATTATCCTTATGTTTTTTAAAATAATCAGAACTATAATTAGTGAAAATGCACAGTTTACAAACAAGACTTGATGTTTATTAGAAAATACATTGTTTTGCATAAATTGTTCTAATGGGTGTGTGATTCGGTGTCGGATATAGAATGGGACCCATCTCTACCCTTATAAAGGCATGTATACCTCACATATGTAACATGTGGACATCACACTATATCAACACCTTTTTGAATAAAGGCGCTTCACTTAACACGCGTGCGTATAGCTCTGAACTATTAAAGTTTATCTAGGTTATGTTAAAAATTTTCACCCCTAGGTGGAGAGAGTGTGCGATAAAACAACACTGGATTTTGATTTCATTTCTTTAACATAGGTTCTTATTTAGATCTAGTAAAACCAAATTTTGATGCGGTCTCGAAAAAATAAGGATGTTCATGATTTATCTCTAGTCTAAATTATAAAAACTTCAGCCATTAATTGTCTTTAGAAACTCTTATAAATGAATAAATCTTAAATTTTATTATAAAAATGAAAGAATTGCCGATTAGATTATTGTATCATATGTATTTATTAACTTCGAGGTAGTGTTACACTTTTTAAAAATTTTTTGTTAAGGTAAAATGATGTTCTATTTTTAACTGTCACGTGATACCATGACAAGATAGCTTCAATGAACGACTCGATTCCGACGCACAAAAACATTTCATATGTGAACGCATTCATCAGTTGTTGATATTCAGCATTGTTTTGATTTAAAAGAAACAAATATAAAATGACCTTAATTTTCACGATCAATAAACTCGATGTTGCCTTAACCTGCCCGCGTATATACATGTAGTTAAATATTTTATTTTTACTTACATCAAAGATATGTAAATCTGTGTAGTTCTATTTACTGAAAGTGTCTTTAAAAAAAATGGAATGCATCTATTTCTTTTTTCAACTCGTCATAAAAGTCACGGGTCGCACCTTTGAACTTTTTTGTGTTATATTTATTATCAGTTGCGTCAGAGACAACCTGTCTAGTCACCTTTGGATTCTTACACCCACACAGCTGACCCTAAAACTAAAAAAAAAAACTAAAATAAAAAAATGTACTAAAATAAAATAAAATTAGAAATCAAATGAAAAATATAGAAAAAAAACCAGTTCAATTTTGAATTTTTTATAAGAATTAACAAATTCAAGATCATCTGTAATTATTCTTTAATCGTTTAATATTCTTTTAACACACTGTCTATAAATCTTGAAACATAATCATTGAATTCTGTTCAAATTAAATATTTTTGTCATATGATGTATATATATGCGCATTAAAAAAAACAATATACGAGTATTTAAAGCATTATACGGGTATCTAAAGCATAGTGGGAAAGAGTCACATGTTGGACCAAAGCTCGTGCACAGCATCATGGAGTCGTCGAAGATGGCTGTTTTCGCGACTGTCTTTGTTGCAGTTTTCCTTTTAACGGCTGCGAGTGCTACAGATAGAGGTGTAATGACTTGTGAAATAGTATCGAAATGTTGGGAAATTCACATAGATGCAAATGTGTACAAGGATGTGTTTGTTAAAAGGTGTCGGCTGTCTACCGTATATGTAACGGGAAGTTTGGAAGTGACTGTTCATGACTCCGTGGGACAAACCTGTGGTGAGTAATGTGATTATTATCAAACTTGTAGATATGATCAATGTATTTTACATTAAGTATTTTTGTCTAAAATCTGACAATATATTTTAGATCCGTGCCTCTATTTGTATTCATGAAATATAACTCGGGTTCGATATTCTAGTGTTCATGTTCGAGGTATTCCGAATACAACGTTTCTTTTTCACACAGTTAAGCTATTTATTCTTTGTTTAGATCCTCCAATCAGGGGAACTCAAGAAACGGAGAAAATGCCAACGACAGACCCGCAATCTACTCTTGTTATGAGTCTGTTCACCAGGACAATTGGGACCCCCTCCAGGACCCCTACCATTAGTGGTTCTTCTACTGGGACCCCCCTAAAGACTTCTACTGAGACCTCCACTGATAGTGGTTCTTCTTCTGGGACCCCCCTAGAGACTTCTCCAATCAGGGTAACTCAAGAAACGGAGGAAATGCCAACGACAGGTACTTGCAATGGTTATTATTTTAATAAAATCTGGTGTTTTTTTTTATTTAAACAGCTTGTGTCGTGTCTGCTTCCTGCAGTATAACGACATATTAATGATGTTCTAAAAAACATATTTAAACAATATTTTGATATTTTTATCGATATATTTTGGCATATTTAGCTTATATTTCATAGAAGTTAAGGAGGTTGGATCCTGTGATCATAAGTCTTTAAATTTTTTTCTGAAGTATTTTTTTAAAAATCTACATACATAGCTAAACCAAAATTCAAAACAAAATTTTCGGGTCTATATGCTCCTTTCGGTGCTATAGTGTATTTAATATGACCTTTCTGCGCTTAAAGTGCAAATTGCAAATAAATCGCTTTTTCCTCAATAATTTTTAATCTGAATAAACCATGGCATCAAATACAAATTTACATTTAAAACTAATAAAATTAAAATAACCATAAAGAAAAAGTTTGCAATTTCTTCACCTCATTGATATTTTGACCTTTTTGCACTGATAAAACGCTGTTTGTATCCATTAACGATTCAACATGCAATAAAATTATTTAAATTTAAAAGACTTGTCAAAAAAATCTTACAATTTCAGAAAATAAAAACAAAAGTATGGGTCTATGATGTAAATTTTGAGATACAGCATGAAATAAGCTGATTTTAGGCAAAAATTGAAGTTCATTTTTTCTTGACTTTTATGAAATATTAGTTAAATGTGCCAATATATGTCGATAGAAATATTGAAATGTTGTTAAAATGTGTTTTTGAAACAACACAACGATAATCCAATGCATAAACTAGCTGGGAATTTGGTCTGCAGTGAAAATAAGGAAGCTAAAATTGCAGTACTCTAAAACAACTGAGTTATGAAAAATGTTCATTTTCTTCTTGCAAACTTTCCGCCACAAAATATAGTCCCTTACTTAACTCTGTAAATATGTAATTTTATTCAAAATAGTTTATTTGGCAAATAGGAATTTGCAAGTAGAATTAATATATGACACAGAATTTCCAGACTAGAGGTGACCCAAAATGGCTATCCAAAATCAGAGGATCGAACCTCTTTAGAAAAAAAAAATCACTCCAATTTTGGCCTAAAATTAGCTTATTTCATGCTATATGTCAATTTTTTGAGATGTGACCTCTACTTTTTTTACTTTTAAATGAGACATTTAATGTATGTTTTTTTGTATGCAAAGTTTTGGAAAGGTGACATTACTATAATTTTTTTTTATTTGCATTATAATTTGATTACTCCAAAATTTTGTAACATCTGTTGTTGTGTTCATTATGTACTGGTCTTTGAAGCCACCAGTTAAGCAAGAATTTTTAACTTTGACTGAGATTTTACTTTTATAGACACTACATGTGTAAAACGTCATACTGTATTAAAATCATAACTAAATAATAGTTCAAACTATGAATATTTGTTTGATTTCTTCAAATTATCAATTTCTTTTTGGGCCCTATATTTCCAAAAAATGGCATGTGACATGGGTCAGAAATAAAATAAATGAACATTTTAGGTCCCCATCTTTATATCCAAGTGGTTTTCGGATGATTGACATTACTTTTATTTCAGGTGCCAACCTCCTTAAGGGGGAGGAATGTAGTAGTTTCGATTTTTTTTTATAACAGTTTTCTTATTTTTATATACCTGACAGTTTCAACAGAGTATTACTTACGCAATTCAAATACTTACTGTGGATCATTTAATTCTTTCTACGCTCATTTTTATAACAAGTTAAAAGTTATCATATTTATAGGTACACCTCTACAGGAAATAATATCCATGTTGTCACTTTTGCCTTAGTTTTAAAGTCACCTGTTCTCTGATTGGCTAAGCTAGTCTAGTTTCTGTGATTGTCATTGGTTAAAGATAGTGAATAGAATACAGGTATATATAAGAGAGTGTTCGGTCAGTCTACTTCACTTGGGTTGGGGAGTGATTACCTAATGGTACGTCTCCCGTTCTATTCTTAGCACTTAAACCTTTGGTTTAAAAGCTATGAATAGATTAGAGTTAGGTTTAGCATGTATAAAGCATGATTTATGTAGAGTTAGGAAGTTAGGATTTAGTTCATTTTTGTAGGGTTTAAAGCATTTGTTAATTATTATACATATTTTCATGTTTGGAGTATAAGTTTAGATAGGTTTTCCCTTTCCCAGTCCTGGTTCAAGGTGTTGTAGATGACCATATTTTTTTATCAGAAGGATTATATTGGTCATTTTTACATTTTCTTAGAGGAAAAAATTTGATATTTATAGAGATGTAGCTCGTTCCTCATTCATCGTTCCCACTCTATTATAATTGAATCTATTTTTAGACACTGGTGGCCCAGCAGGAACATACTTTTATATTTGGTAATTGTTTGGCACTTTTGTCCTATTTTTTTTCAATTGTGAAATCCAATTAAATCATTAAGTATCCATTGTAATATCAGTTCATCATAAATTCAGATTATACCTATTTTCATAGTAATTCTCACTTTGAGAACCTTTTGTTTGTAAATTTCCCTTTTTGTTCTATTATAAAATTATTGTTCCTATCTTTGACTTAAATCAACTCTATAAACATTAATAAATTGTGTTAAATCTTACTAGTGTTCTTATTTCAAGTGTTGACCATAGTTCAGGAATCCCCTTACCTGGGTTGATTTTTAACTGAGCCAGTATTTGACATTAGGGTTACTTTGATCACAATAGTTATAGCCCTTGTCATACTGGTTCCGGTTACAATATGAAGAAAAGAAACAAAATTTATCGTTTCTTTTCAGTGTATATCCGTTTCCACAGACAAATTTGATATTAAACTTTCCGGTCCGTTCCACGTTTTAGCAACACCCCTGGCCATGTATACCTTTAATCTGTGACGGGTCTGCGGTTATCCCTAAAGGACGCGCAGCAGGAGACTAGTGTAAATTCTAATTGTCGGGGATTTTAGTCAGATTTTAAAACCCATGCGATTTATCTTAGTCACATGTTCAAATCTATTTAATGTGTCAACAAGCATAAGAAAATCCTGTTTGTTTAGAGGTGAAAAATTCTAGTACGAGTTAACATTGTAGACAGCTAATACAAATATAACTCGTACAAATAATACTCTATTTTGATAACATCAACAGCTACACTTTCCGTGGCATGATTAATGCAGGAACTCACCAATTGTAAGTAGAATTTAAAACATTTCAAAGGTTTGCAAAATATTATAATTTGTTCAGTTATAAAAACTAAATTTAGTTTTAAAGCTTTTTATGGTACGAGTTAACAAAATATTTTACCTATATTTTTAGATAAATTGTACGTGAAATTTAAATCCTAGTACAATACGGGGATTAAACGTATTATCTAATGAGGTCAGGTATTTTAAAAGGTGGGTCAGGTAGGCCACTCCTAACTCTGTAAAACTAACGACAGGAGCGAGTTCAACTCTTGTCGAAAATGGCAAGAAGTAAAAACCTCAGTAGCTTATGGCCATTGTGACACTAAAACTGTTCAAAATTTGAAAAATGTATTCAGTAGCCAAGTTATGTTTACATTGTGTAAAGGTACATAACATTATCGGCAGGAAAGAAGAAAGAAAAGGATTATTTGCATAATTTCATATAATGCGAAGAATTTGTTACAGATTGCTCTTTAGTATTTGTAAAAAAATATATATATATACATTGAAGAAAAATATCATAAAAAAAGGTTTCTTTTCTTTGTTTTTGGAGGGAATTTTTTAAAATGAGAAAACAATATCTATAAATGTAAATAATTATTTACACAAAATTTAATTTATTCAATTTATCAATGTCCTTTGTATGGAGGTAAAGAAGGAAACGGAAAGGAACGGTGCCTTTCAAATCCAGGGCTTTTAACCCCGTCTTTTCTTTGTCTTTTTTATGACGGGACGGACGGGCTAGTATGGACGTCGGGAACAGCAACGGAGGCGTTAACCTAAGAAGACAGAAAACATTCAGGTCTCTTTCGTAAAAAACATCTTATTGATCATACAGTGAATCGTTGTTGTTATTCATCTTGTAGCTGTTCTTGTAACATTTTATAGGTGTTAACGGATATAAATCCTAATTCCTTTACACCAGTCCGTTTCGTGAAGGATATAACAGGAAGAGACTGTATATGTACGAATGCAATTTGTTTATGCTGTTTAGTTGTTTATAATTATTTTTGACTTCACGCACAACACAAAAACTACCTGTACGATTTTGACAATTACAATACTAATAAAAAGTTATACACTTCAACCATTTATACCTACAGTTAATCTTTCTTTAATAGATCGAAATATAATATGAATAAATAAAATGTGTTGCTTAGAGTTACACAAAATTCATAAAAAGCGTTTGCGCCATGAAAGGGAAACTTTCTCATAAGAATAAAACACTTATACACGTATTATCGAAATAAAATTTACCATGTAATTGAACACCGCATTCTATCCTTCGACAAGGAATTTTAACTGTTTCTTGAAGAAATGATCTGCCATGTCCATAAATAGAACTACGTTGACAACAGTCAAAATTTCATCATATCCAAGCGTTATGCCTGGATATTTTGCCTCTTTCCGGTTATCATATATGTGGACATATTTGAAGTCCCCTTGATATTTAACTATCACCCGCTTTTCTCTTCCGAAAGTTTTAGCCAGTTGCTTCAATGTGTTATTGAGCGCGGTTACATACTGCTCGTCTTCACACTCGCACATGATGATAGGGCGTGTTTTTTTCACAACTTTGCAAATTGGAAGTTAATGCGGTCTTTTTCTTAACAGGACGAAATAAATCAGGCCATGTGATTCGCAGTTCGTTAATAATTCTTCTGGCTAACAACGCATACTGCTTCGCTTTTGCCCCCATCTTGGCTTCACACTAAGGTGTGTATTGGTTGGCCTCGAATTGTAGAAAATTGCATACATTTTTTTAATTTTCTTTTTTTCCAATTTTCTCGAGGAGGTCAACAGTCCATTTGTAATTGGGCGATCCCTTTGCATACTTAGGTTATTTCTGCAGATGAATGCGTGGCTGCTTGTTCCACATGTTGCAGTTTGGAACCGGGCACTGTATCCGGTTACGGTTATTGGCGCTTTTCTTGTCTTCAGATCTAAGACGAAAAAGAACTATAGATATACAAATGAAAAACAAATCTTAGTTAAAATGTACATTAAAGTCCATAATAATGTTTGCAGATATATGATATTGATCAACATTAAACATTTTTAATAATCTTAAATGTCGGTCTTACGTTATATAACGCCGTCTTTGTTTTTCAATTCAGTATTTTTTACATACGATTTTAACTTCTGATGTCTTAGTTTGATGACTATGGGAAACTTCGCCATTTTTTTAGATCCGGGAATCTTTATCTTGAGTCCCTTTTTCACCTCGGATGAAATTGGTTAAACGAGATTTCACTTCGGTTTAAATTGTTTCAACGACATTTCACCTTGGATGAAATTGGTTCCACGACAGGTAGGAATATATTGATGGGGCGGGAATAATAGCATGTTTGAAGAAGCTTACAGGAATGGAATCAGCTCCCTCGTCTCCGCAAATATGTGTAGAAGCACCAGCCGTAGTGGGTGGTTGGGGTACATCCATTGTAGTGGAGGTTTGAGGTGTCTCGATGTCAGAAGTTGGTAAATTAAACTCCCCAATTGTCTTTATAAA
Organism: Magallana ariakensis; assembly: GCA_020458035.1. Taxonomy (NCBI): domain Eukaryota; kingdom Metazoa; phylum Mollusca; class Bivalvia; order Ostreida; family Ostreidae; genus Magallana; species Magallana ariakensis. Next base: position 84,470,722 of record CM035811.1, read on the forward strand.
ATCGAGTAAAGTCTCTGCATCAAAAATGTCACCTTCATCCTCACATTTTGGCACACCGTGCTCCACACGCTCCCGTTCACAATCCTGTCCTTCGGACTCCTGGGGTAGATGTTCCTTGCGCTCCCGGAATAGCTGTCCCTCGCGCAGCTGAGGTAGGAATTCCCCACGCTCCCAAGGTATATTTTCGTCGCGCTGCTGAGGTCGGAATTCCTAACGCTCTTGAGGTAGAGTCTATCTGCGCTTTTAATGACTGGGTTGATCACATTCGTAACAATCGTTTTTGCTTTAGCATTTATCATCTCTATATAAATGTTACTTATTACTGTTTTTATATGGTGCTGTTCAACTTTGTCATTTGTTCGCAGAATATTGCATATAGGATACCCCGTTTTTCTGGATAGGTAGTCATTTCAGAGTTGACAAATGGATAACGGATACTGTTCACACAAAAGACCCGGTTTGCTGTCCCACGGATAGCTTTTCTCTTGTTCAAATTATAAAGGTATGTCCATCAGCTTGATGATGTTACTCAGTTCTCGAAATTCATCATATCCAAGCGTTATGCCTGGATATGTTGCCTCTTTTGTTGTCGTAAATGTGTATGTATTTAAATTCACCGTGTTATTTCACGACAACCCTCTTCTCTCTTCCAAGCTTGTAATCAGAGTCTGCAGCATACATAACCTTCATGTTGAACTCTATGAAAATCTACAGTGTTTTAACGCTCTGCAACAGTTATCCGTTCTAAACAGGCATTAAGTGGGGAGCTATAAAAATAATGTACTCTTTTTATACTTGAATAGAATTTCATTATTCAGACTCACATTTGCATATTCATTCTTAAGCTGATTGACAACAACATTCTTTCTAAATCACATTATTATTGGTTAGTTAGGACATTGGTGGGGTGGGGTATACGCATTTGTCAATCCATTTGTTGAATCTTGAAAAGATGCTATTTTCCACAATTCGGCAATTTAAAAAAAAAAGATTTTAGCAATCTGGCATTTGTTTACATGTCAACTGGAGAAGTAGGATTCTGAGTACCATTCATGATCATTAAAACCAACAAAGCAAATGCTACGCATCCGCTTCGTGTCGTTTCTATCAACCGTTGGCTTTGGGAAAATCACCACTTAATTTACAAATTATCAAGATTTCTTAATACTTGTTATGACCATTGGTCATCAAAATTAACAGTTAAAGTTGGCACAGCTTTTTATGAAGACGACAATTTTAAGGAAATACCCTATTTACTGGTTAGAGAGTTCCTTTTGTCTATATGTAGAAATTAAGATATCCATTTTTCACACGGAAATAGAAATCATCTTCAGATTGATTAAGAGCTGCTGTTATTTGCATGGTGAGATTGTAAGGACTGGTGGTACTATATAAACCAAAGCAAAGTTACCAACATTTTTTGCATAAATTTCATTCAGAATAATGGCGCAAAATGAAAAAGAGGTGGAGGACTGGGGGAAGGAAGCGGATGAAAATCCTTCGGGATGTTTAGTACATATTAATGGGGAATTAATTTATGTGTTTGTCATTCCCCCCAAAAATTAACCCGGTCACACCACCTGCAATTTCTGAATGAAATAAAAAAAACAATAAAAAAAAAACCTCCTTGATTCGGCAAAGAGAAAATCAAAATTCATGTTAGGCTCTCTCTCTCTCTCTCCATAACTTTTTAAACAGGTAATGTGTTAATTTTACACTTTATTTAGCTGTTGTAGATGAATACCTTTACTTGAATAGTTTCATGTACGAGTTACTTTACATTATCAACTGGATCGGGCGCAATGGCGGGAACGATGTATATGTTGTGGTTTGTAACTCTGTTCAGTGGAGCAAATTCCATTGTGATTAATGGAAATGAGTGTAAAAGTGATTGAGGGATCATTTTGAAATGTACATGGAAAGGAGCTGGCTCTTACATTGTAAATGGGGGTATTAAAGAGGAATTCCTCATCTTAACAAAGTTGACAAACGCGGCGCCGCTACTCTTTTCATTCCTAATGAGTTCGCAGGGAATTTAGCCAGGATAGAAGTTTTGAATGGGAATATTCCCTGTAGGAACATTATTGCACAGTTGCATATTGCCGTGTTTGTAAACAAAATAAGATGTGTAAGTAAGATTTATAGAAATCGGAACTAGAAACGCGGTGTTCCCAAATTTTATCTATTGTACTTTGACCCATTCTAGCCACCCGAGTCTAATATCGCATTCACACATTAAGTTTTTTAATGCATATATACATTAAAATGGTTAAAATTATTGTTTCTTGTTCATTCAAAAAGTAATTATTATAGCAGATGTCATTTCAAGGTCAAATGTACATTTACATATCCTATATGTAATCTTAATGGAGACCAGAAAGAGGGGGGGGGGTATTTTTTCTAATTACGGTATGTAAAGACATATCAATATCATTGTAAAATTCACAATAAAGGAAACATTATTGCATACTTTTATTGAAAAACAAATTTTTACATCAATGGTAAATTTCTTTGCACAGCCTTAATTTTTTTCATAATTTCTTATCAAACACATACCACGACAAGGCATGATGCTTTCTGTAAGTCCCAATATTGTTCATGCTTTATCCGATTTAATTTAAAATGTCAGTAAATAGTCTGTAGAACACAAGGAATATGCATGTGAAACGTAAATCAGAAATATCTTAGATTCTTTTGGTAATAGTTAGTAAATAAAATGTATATTGTATTGATACATTTTTAACAATGAACTGTAGTGTAAAGATTAAACCTAAAATCATATTAAGTAAGGGACTGGGTGTTTAGAGAAAATAATATGATGTAAATCTTGTAATTGATTAAAAAATGTTTATGCATTTAACCAAACGTTTTTTTTCTCTTCGTTGAAAATCTTAAACCGATCGAAGGATGGTTCGGCACATAATTTCTTCAGTTTTCTTTCTGTATGGACTAACTTAATATCCGCTCCGCATGTTTTCTATTGTTTTCCCAAAAACTGCATTGTTCATTAGTTTGAAAAAGTCTTTTTCAAAATCATTTTTAGCGTATTTTCTCTTATTCGTATTGAAATCAACGTATGTCATCAGCCAGGGTTCCTGTAGGAATTCTAAAATGCGGTGGATTTGGAAAATTTTCATTCCTAGCGACATATATAGCTGCAAGTTTATGTAATGAAGGACGTAATGTTTCTTATTTTCTAAAGTGGGAATTTTAGACGTCTTTCCACTTCCTTGCATTGTGCGCCTGTATTTGGCGTGTAGCTCCTTTAAAAATTGTTGACTATGAGAGAAGAGTTTTTCGTCTTGCACGAGTATGTGTTCGGGGGCTAGAGGATAACAATTGTGATCATCATGCAACTGTGCGGGATATTCCAGATAAAAGCTATAAAGTGTAGCCTACGCTACTGTCTGTGGATACTTTTGTAACATCAAACTGGTCTTTTTACTCCCGTCCAACCAGCGCATGAATCCGATGGGGAGGGGGACACTCATGACACCCCCGGTGCAAATTATTGGCATCCAGGTAAATAAGATTTTGGATGTTTGGAAGGGTCATAATTTTGGAGATCGGGACAATCCTCCGCGTAACCCCAGTTCAAAGAAATTGTACATGAGACAATCTGTAATGAGATACAACGGAACCCCTGTCATTTTCAAAGCTGCATCCAAAGCGAGTCCCGACGATGTAAAATAATGGCAAGCATCAGGAATGTAGTAATCCAGGGTCATCTCGCGGAATCGTTCAAAGACGTCGGCTAACTAGAGAACGTCAGTGAGCATGTAATGGTCGTGCAAGTCCTCTAACGTTTTCATATCAAATTTCTGCCACACTGATTGAACGTGCGCATGATCCTCTGCAGAAACGTGTTTTTTGAAGACGATTGTAAAACGCGTCTTTGGGGTGTAAATTGGTTTTCTCGAATAGATCATAGTTATCAATGTAATCGTTGCAGTATACATTTTTTCGCAATAGAAATCTAGCAGTTTCTTCATATGTAAAAACGTTGGTAAAATGTTTGAAATGTGAAAGTCCTTCACATGCCAAATTGTTTACTAGCATTTCTAGAGAGCTGGTCATAAATTGGAACGAATCAATGAAGCGCAAATCACCCACGGAAAAGCTGACAAACGTTCCATATATTGTGCGATTACTTTCAATTTCTTATCTTTAAGCTTTCCCAAACGTTGACAAAGGAGATGACTATCAAACCCTTTAAGATAATGAAATATGACAGGAATAAATTTTTGTTCTCGAAAATTAAAGTTGCAAGAGTTGCAAGCTGCATCTCGAAAATTGCTGTATTCCGAATTGTCAGAGTCACACTATACTCCGATATGAAAGGGGTCGCGCACTTTTTTCGTTTTTTTTCGCCGAAAGGCTTCTCGTATATATGACAATGGCTTGCGCTTTGAAACATTATTTTTAAATGTTTTAATTTTTTTTTTATTTTTAAGGTATTCCAATTCAAGAATTCGTGGGCCTTCGACCGAAGATGTACTAGTACCTCTGTTGCTTCTCGATAGATCGGAGAAGAAAACAGCCCAATGTGTTTCTAAATCTGTCATCAAACATCAATTAAAGCACTCTATGTATAAAGACTGTTTGTTTAACATATTTAAGTATAACCACAACATGACTTTCATTCGCAGTGATAATCACGAACTGTATTGTGATAAAGTCAACAAAACCTCATTATCATGTTTTGATGATAAACGATTTGTAAAGTCTTGCGGTGTAGAGACTTTGGCTTACGGACACTGTGATATAGAAACTCTAAAAAATTTACAAGATTTATTCACTGGATAAAATTAATTAAGGATTATAAAATACGTAACAAAATGTCTATCGTACTTATAAACACATGTACAATGTATTTTATGAATTCTATTGCAATGTAAACAATTAAATGCTCATCAACTGTATACATATGATACAAATATAATTGGAATTTTTTAAATGTCTATAACATTGATGTAGAAAATTTGATATTTTTTCTGTTTATACTGTCTAAAACTTGAAAATGTGATAAAACTTATTAAATCACACTGGGTTTTCTCTTGATGACATGCCTTTGTATGGTGTAGAGATGAAAATGGAAAACTCCTATGTTTTTTAAAGCCTGGGTTTTTGACCTTCAGTCCTTTCTTAACCTTCATGGGTGAAATCGGTTCGACCACAGGTTGATAATGGATGGGGATTATAGCGGCGGGAGACGCATGTCTCCGAGACACAAACTGATAGGATTTCCTCTTCCGCACAATTATTTGTTGTGGGGGCAGGAATTGAAGCATCGATTGCTACTGGAGTTGCACAGGCGGAAATTATTGCTACTGGAGTTGCACAGATTTGTGCCTCTAAGAAACAATCTTCCATGGGAACATACGTTGAGGGAATGGAATCAGTCAAGGCTGCTGCGGATGTGGTTTGCGGCTCTGGGTTGGAGAATGGTAGTTCATTCTCCCCAAGTGCCTCTAAAATATCGGTAAGGGCCTTCATATCCTCTTCCCCGAGCTCGCATTCCTGCTCCTCCACTTCGTTTTCCTTGCGTCCGGCGTGTACTGGTTCTTTTTCCCCGCGACGTGGAAGGGCGCCGTCTTGGGGCGGAATCGGATTGATCGCAACAATTTTCGAATCTATCTCCTTTTCACATGCCCTCTTCTTAAACACATCAGAGGGGAGAGGCTGGTAATATATAGAAGTTTTTTGTAATGAAATTGAAAAAAAAATATATATTTTATTTATATATAAATCACAACACTAGCATTTCTAGAGAGCAGGCTCCGATTTCACAAAAAACTTAAGTTTTTACCCAAGTTTAATATCAAATCCTGAGAATTTACTCAGCTGAGATTTTTCTCAAATTGCATTTCACAAATCAAACTTAGTCATTTCTCAGCTGAGATGAATTTTTTACTTAGCTGAGTCAAGAATTTTCATTGTCACAAGTGGCCCCTTATAACTTCTCCTGTTTTTATTTATTTATTCTTAATAAAAACAATCGTCTGCTTATGTTTTCAACAGAGGAAAATCGGATTAAATTAACAAGAGTCATAAAATGTTAATAAGTCATGAAATGTAAAATTTGTTATGCCAAGTATAGTTGACATATCTAAATGATCTTATATATTATATAGCAAACAAAAGACCACATTAAATACATTATGGTTACCTTAAAATCATTAGAGAGTAGAATCACTGTAGTAGTTACCGTATTAGTTTTTATTGGTTTTCTTCAGATAACCTATAGAGAGGTTAAGAGGTCACGAGAAGGCGCAGCCTTCGAGTGACCTCTTAACCTCTCTATAGGTTGTCTGAAGAAAAACCAATAAAAAACTAATACGGCAAGTCACATGTACCATAGTTGCACGAATTCCTAATTTGGCAAGCTAAACTATCGGATCGCCTCGCCCTTTCCCTTGATTTCTAAAGGTGACAAAAATAGATACGAATGGCGTGATGCTGATCAGAAATCCTATCCTAATATGGCTTGTCACATGACATATGAACACGCGCGAATTGGACATTCTCTTTTTGTCCCCATTTGCGCACTTGCAGTCTACAGAGAAAGATGGCTGAAATGAACGTCGATTTTCTCGAGATAGAAAATAGTGAATGGGATACATCTATAGACGACAACACACTGTCGCAGATAGGCCAGCTCTTAGAGGACCAAGACGACGTTTTTAACGGTATTACTGAATTATCTTTGACACAAACTGCAGAACTGTATGACTTTAATTTAACACAGGAACCCGTTACCGCCGAAAATGTTCTAGAACAATTGAATCTGAACGATAGATTTGGGAAGTTTTGTGATGACAGTGACATTGATAACCTAATTAAATCCACCGAGAGTAAAAATACACGAAAAAATACAAGCTGGAGCGTGAAAACGTTCAAGGAATGGCGATCCGCCCGCATATACAGTACAGGTTGTGAATTTCCCGAGCTCGAGAATTTGACCGAACCAGCAGAAATTAACAAATGGTTGAGTAAATTTGTCGTCGAAGCCCGCAGAAAGGATGGCCAGCCGTACCCTCCAAAATCACTGTACATGCTGTGTGTCGGATTACTAAGATACTTCCGGGAATGTGGCATTCACGAGAATTTCCTTGATGAAAAAGACTCGAAGTATTATGAATTTCGTCGCATTCTGAGCGCCCGAATGAGCGAATTGACAGCGGCAGGAGTGGGAATTCGGCCCAAACAAGCAGAACCGATAAGCGCCGAAACTGAACACAAACTCTGGGAAAAAGGTTTACTAGGCAATGGGACCGGAAAATCGCTTCTGAATACGATGTTCTTCTATAACTGTAAGCTGTTTGGCCTCCGTGGCGTCGATGAACATAGAGGGATGGAGATCGACCAGATAGAGCTTGGAGTTGATCAACATGGACACTTTGTTAAATTTAAAGGGAGATCAAGCAAGACATACAAAGGTAAGATTTTTATTTTTCATAAATATTGCTGAAACTTAAATACTCCACTTCAACCCACCCCCTTCTCGAGTCCTTCACGGGGAGGGGGGATGAAGTAGATTTAAAGGGTCTTTGAATACGGTAATAATTAATACACTTGTATTTTTATAGGAGGGCTAGCGCAACGCCACGTGGAAGCCAAAGAAATAGTGCACCATTTCCAGAACTTGAAGTTATACAAAATGTACAAAGATTACATCGAGATCTGTCGCAACTGTGGTGAAAGCCCAGCGTTTTACCGCCGACCTCTGGAAAATGGTCCGGACAATGAACTGCGGTTTAGCCAGCAGCCGATCGGTCTTAATAAACTATCTTCTATTATGAAAACCATGTTTTTAGAAGCAGGAATTCCGGGATATTATACCAACCATTCAGGAAAGCGCACACTTGCGACAACACTATATCAAGCAGGCGTCCCCGAACAAGAAATTATGGAAAGGACGGGCCATCGTTCGGTGGAAAGTGTGAGAAAATACAAACGCCCGTCGTCAGAAATGTTGAAGGACATTTCAAATTTGTTAGAGCCCCAACTAGAAAATGTTAAGGAAGAGCCGCCGGAAAAGCTAGTCAAAATCGAGAAAAACCAGCAGTGTGATCCCTTACCAAGTTCAGCAAGTCATTTTTTTCAAAACTGTAATGTTTATTTTCAAAACCAAAATTCAAGTTTCTAAAACCGGGTCAATGCGGCTGTCAACGTGGATTGTTGTGTGAATAACTGTTTCTTGTTTAATGTTAAAAGGTTAACCTCAAATTTGTAATTGGTTTCAGTTTGTTGCTTTAATATTAAAACTGTTCTACAACAATTTTGTTTCTGTGTGTCGTATGCAAATGATCTGCCAGTCTATATATATCCAAGCTCCGCCCATGAGTTATGGTGTAGATAACCCATAGTTAAAATAATAGAAAAAATGGTGAACTATGGTACATGCACAGTTATTCCATTTAACACAAACAAATGAATTAGTTCCCTTTGTTTACATTTTTGTCAAGGGAGATAACTCCGCCAAAATTATTATTTTTTAATGAAAAAAATATTTATCAAACCTGCATGAAATATTGCATATACGCTGATTATTGAGTGGAATAGATCTAAGAAATGAACATTACAGACAATATGATACTATATTAATGATGTTAATGACATATTCATATTTGAGATTTGACTTAAGTCTGCTATAGAGGTAACTTAAGTTTTTTCTCAAATTGAGTAAAAAACACGACTAAGATTTTTTTTGTGAAATGCAGAGATTTGAGTTTTCGCAAATTTGAGAAAAAACTCAAATATTTGAGAAAAAACTCGGACTTAAATATTTGAGAAAAAACTAAGACTTAAGTCTGAGATTTGACTTAAGTTTTTTTTGTGAAATCGGAGCCTGGTCATAAATTGGAACGAATCAATGAAGCGCAAATCACCCACGGAAAAGCTGACATAACGTTCCATATATTGTGCGATTACTTTCAATTTCTTATCTTTAAGCTTTCCCAAACGTTGACAAAGGAGATGTGATATAGAAACTCTAAAAAATTTACAAGATTTATTCACTGGATAAAATTAATTAAGGATTATAAAATACGTAACAAAATGTCTATCGTACTTATAAACACATTATGTACAATGTATTTTATGAATTCCATTGCAATGAAAACAATTAAATGCTCATCAACTGTATACATATGATACAAAAATAATTAGAATTTTTTAAATGTCTATAACATTGATATAGAAAATTTGATATTTTTTCTGTTTATACGGTCTAAAACTTGAAAATGTGATAAAACTTATTAAATCACACTGGGTTTTCTCTTGATGACATGCCTTTGTATGGTGGTAGAGATGAAAATGGAAAACTCCTATGTTTTTTAAAGCCTGGGTTTTTGACCTTCAGTCCTTTCTTAACCTTCATAGGTGAAATCGGTTCGACCACAGGTTGATAATGGATGGGGATTATAGCGGCGTGAGACGCATAGGTTTATGTCTCCGAGACACAAACTGATAGGATTTCCTCTTCCGCACAATTATTTGTTGTGGGGGCAGGAATTGAAGCATCGATTGCTACTGGAGTTGCACAGGCGGAAATTATTGCTACTGGAGTCGCACAGATTTGTGCCTCTGAGAAACAATCTTCCATGGGAACATACGTTGAGGGAATGGAATCAGTCAAGGCTGCTGCGGAAGTGGTTTGCGGCTCTGGGTTGGAGAATGGTAGTTCATTCTCCCCAAGTACCTCTAAAATATCGGTAAGGGCCTTCATATCCTCTTCCCCGAGCTCGCATTCCTGCTCCTCCACTTCGTTTTCCTTGCGTCCGGCGTGTACTGGTTCCTTTTCCTCGCGACGTGGAAGGGCACCGTCTTGGGGCGGAATCGGATTGATCGCAACAATTTTCGAATCTATCTCCTTTTCACATGCCCTCTTCTTAAACACATCAGAGGGGAGAGGCTGGTAATATATAAAAGTTTTTTGTAATAAAATTGAAAAAAAAAATATATTTTATTTATATATAAATCACAACACCGAATTTTTTCTGTGTTATAGAGACAAATCCTCGTAAGTCCGCTATGCTCTATACTGTGCACAGAAGTTTAGATTGCAAATCAGCTTCTTCAAAACAATGGTTATGAATGATAATTGTGAAAGCCATTTTGATATGCCACTAAAAGAAAACAAATAAAACAGTTTTTTTGTCTCTCCTGAAAATTATCAAATATTGTCTTATGAGGTTTTGGAAGCGCAGTGACGATTTGTAGTAAGTTAAAACGAATAAGCGTATTTTAAGAATAAATCAAATTATACAAAATTGTTCTACACACCTGGGGTTGTTCATAAGCTAGTTTACTGCTAGTTTGAACGGGTTTCTTTTTTTTCCTGCAAAAATAATAAAACACATCTTTAATTACCTATATACGTTAATTTAAACGTCAATATATTTATAACATATTTCTTGATACCACAAATATCTAGGAAAAAATTAAAGATTATATGTTTCTGGATAAAACATTTCTTATGATTTAAACTACACTTTTTAACTTACGGGTTTTTTCCAATAATTTTGCTCTTGCTCTACTTGCAGCATCTTCTGCGATTGAGCGTCTGTGCTCTTCCTGGCTTAGTTTAATGAGATAAGATTCTTCTGACTTCTTATGAGAAAGATGGATAAAGTGTATCATATTAGCTGTTTGAACAAGAGACCCATGGGTCACATCGCACACCTGTGCAACAACAGACATAACAAAATCAGCTTTATGGAGTCATATACAAAATATCTGAACAATGTCGTATAATAGATTCTGTATAAAAATCAAGCGTCGAGCTGACATTTTCTTTTATATAGAATGATAGCAATAATTTGAAATTCTGTACTAATAGTCGTATATAAAATACTATAACAATAAAAAAGTAAATGAATTATGTTTTGTGTTGCTTCAAAATCAAAAATAAGTTTCCTTATAAAATTGGTAGTGATGCGTTTATAATACAATAACTCATCATGGCTACTAAATTCGAAGAAATTTCAAAGTTCAAAAATAAATTATTTTCTTTCTGCTTTAAATAGTCTTTGAACAATTTTCACAACTTTTCATAACTTGAATACATCAACAGTGTGTCCATAATTATAATATAAAAACATACTTTTATTTATTTCAATTTAATTTATCATCATTTAAACAAACTTGAATCTACACTACATTAGGATGCTTCCACACAAGTTACAGTTTTTCTGGCTGATCAGTTTCAGAGAAGAAGATTTTTAAAGATTGACTCTGTATATTCCTATGTAAAAATTCGACCCCCCCATTGTGGCCCCACCTTACCCCTGGTGATCATAATTTGAACAAACTTCAAACTACATTACCTGAGTATATTTCCACACAACTTTCAGTTTACCTGGCTGATCAGTTTCAAAGAAGAAGATTTTTATACCCCCGCAAACGAAGTTTAGGGGGGTATTTTGGTTTCACCCTGTCTGTCTGTCCGTCTGTCTGTAGACGCAACTTTGTCCCCCCTATAGAATTTTTTACTACTGCATGGAACAGTCTGAAAATTTGTACATATGTTGAACACCATCTGAAGATGTGCACCTGCAATTTTTTTTAAAATCAGACAAGATTTAATGATTTTATGACAGTTTTCATTTTCCTTATTCTATATATTGTACACTGATGTTGAAAAGTAAGGGAGGTAATCCTTACAGACTTTATTAATTAATTAATAGTAAACACTCTAAAATATATTTATATTAATACATCCAAATGGAGGTTTTTTGTCTTTATTTCTTAACTTAATTTATTTTTTATAAGTATTTTATCAACTGACAATGCAAAATTTTTGTTTGTCATTGATAAATTCTTAGGAGCTAATAAGAACATCAAAGACAAGTGTGGCTGGAGCATGGGTTTCGGGAAAATTGATAATCTGTAAAATGGGCAGTGGTTTTGAGGTTATTTTTATACTGCTTCATGTAAAACAAAAGTTTCTATCATTATAAAGAAATAAATAATATCATTATTAATAAAGAAGTTAATTTCAGAAGCTGTTTAAACTTATTAGTCAAGTAAATTGATGAAGTGACCCTATAGGGCATTAATTTAAATTAATTTAAATGAAATTCAAAATTACTGATATGATTGTAGTGTTTTGGCAATTTTGAAATTGTTTGTAATATTAAATTTTCTTTTTTTCATATTTTTACATAGTATGGATATAAATTATGGTAATGTTTTGGGAGTTAATCCAATTTAACAAGCTCATCAAAGAAAATCATAGTCCTATGGGATCAATTTTCTGATATGGAGTTGCATTGTACCATAGGAGAAAGTGAGGAAAATTTGAAACAACTAATTGCATCTTGTCAAGACCCTGATTAGAAAGATATTCAAAGTGTTATCAACAGAAGAGCATTGCTTGCCTATTTTCATTTACTGCAAAGGGAGGGGTTATTGTCACTTTGTTGGTTTTTCTTTAAAACATTGAAATAAAAAAATATCACCAGATACATAAATTTGTAAATGTATTACTGTTATACATATGTATTTACAGTGAAGTTTTGAAAATTTTGATTTTAATTTTTCTTTGTTAACTAATTTAGTTTTTAACAATTCTAGAATTTTTTTTTATTTATGTGTCGCAAACCTTTATTATACAATTCAATTATTTGTCCCATTTGAAATTAGCCTTGCGGGGGTATTAGTCCCATTAGGACAGTTCTAGTTAAAGATTTGCTTTATATGTTCCTATGTAAAAATTCGACCCTCACTGTGGCCCCACCCTACCCCCGGGGGTCATGATTTGAACAAACTTTAATCTACGCTACCTGAGGATGCTTCCACACAAGTTTCAGCTTTTCTGGCCGAATCGTTTTTGAGAAGAAGATTTTTGAAAATACCAACAAATTTTCAATGATTTTTAATTATCTCCCCTTGACAGAGGGCGTGGCCCTTCATTTTAACATAATTTCAAATACATAACATTTAATCATAAAAATGTTATTTTTCTTTCACCTCATTCAAAGTTGGACACCTCGGAAAAACCAATTCCCGTGACTCCAGTAGCTGCTGTAGAGGAGAGGACAAGAGCAGAACACGCAAATGATATCAAGGGAGGTGAACCACCTTCTCACCCAACACATCCATCACGCTATACAACTTTAAACGAGCCCACATCGTGGTAAATGAAGCCAGAAATATGTTGGTTTTTCGATCGAAGGGTGTAAACAGAGGGTGTTCATTCCATTCTAATTGTACTGTGTCCTTTGATACAATGTGAAAATTGTCAGAGGTTTTTGTTGGATCAGATAAAATGCGGAAAAAGACCTCGGCTTCGCTCTCATGAATAAACATAGACTGTTTCATATTTAACCTCTGACCATCTGACCAAATTTTCCTCAGAAGCTGTTTAGACACAATTTGGCTAGGCACCGCAAACCGGGGTTTTCTTTAATCTTATGGTATTCTAACGTGATGCCTTCTTTTTCTTGGTATTCTCTAATGTATTTGACTTTTGCATACTCCGAGTCACACTTAGTAGGAAAGCCCGAGGCTGAAAATATTTTAAAATTCAACGTAGTGAAAATTGACAGAAAAAAAAAACGGTAATGACCTAAATTAAAAAAAAATGTATATATTAATACCTTCGCCTCCGCTGGTGTTGAGCCGTATTGCTACCGGAAATGCACATAATTGTGCATTTGGGAAGCAATCTTCAGTTGACATTAAGGGAAGGGAATCACTGGTTTGCGGCTCTGGGTTGGAGATTATTAGTCCATTCTCCCCAATCACCTCTAAAAGGTCGGCGAGGGCCTTCATGTCCTCTTCCTCGAACTCGATTTTCTCTTCCCCGAGCTGGCATTCGCTGGGCGGTCGGTTGGTGGTTGGACTAGGCGGTCGGTTGGTGGTCGGTTGGCGAATGGGCTGGTCGGTAGGCTAGCGGTTTGGCTGGTCGGTCGGCTGGCGGTTGAGACAGATTCAAAACTGTCATATGTTAAGGACTTTAACATCAAAGTTCCGGTCCTCTTTGGAAATACAGTTGCGGGGAGGGGCTGTAAGAATAAACAAATTATCCCATCATAACATAATGTTAGAAATCAAAAGACAATAGATGTACATATTGTTCAGATGGAGCACCCTGTGCCAATTATGCATTAAAGTTTAAATATCAGTGCCTGACTTCATAGAGTGTACAAAATAAATTATGTTTATGTTCGTACAATCTACCATACATTTGATGCATTAAAGTTTAAATATCAGTGCCTGACTTCATAGAGTGTACAAAATAAATTATGTTTATGTTCGTACAATCTACCATACATTTGATGGTAACAAACAGTCTTCTCCAAAAATAATAAGTAAATTCGATCAAATACTTACATTGCTAAAGAAATGTTCTCCTTTTTCCATCAGAAGAAAATCCGACCACGTCTCGATATATTCGTCGTACTTTAACACATTCCCGGGTATTTCGCCCCCTTTTCATTGTCAAATATCTGGATATATTTGACCAGTCTAGGCGGACTCCGAAAACGGAGTAAACTCCGAAAACGGAGTATTTGGCACCGTCATGCATTACGATTTTCTTAACTTCCGTTTTGTAGCTAATGTAAATAATGGAGAGTTACCTCCCTTCTCCGTGAAAACGTGATTGAAAAATAGATTAAAATCCTTCAGAAGCTTAAAAAAAATTAAAAACGATACAGAAATAGTTAATTTTAAAATCATACTTCAAAAGAAATGTGAAAATGTTTCGGTAAACAGCAGGAAAATAAATACAAAAATTTTAATTCACACGTGGTCGATCAGGACTTGTAAGATTAAAAAATCGGACTTCAAATTAAAACTTGGAAGTATGGAGATGGAAATTTAAATGTTGCACTTATGTAAGTATTCAAGTCTTTAATAAAGGTAATGTTTTTTTTTTTTTAAAACGACTAATTACGATGTATACAAGGTTTTAAGAAGTGCCGACTGAGCGAGACATCGCGTGTTCAACAGAACGGTGTAATGACTACAAACGGGATATAAAACTCACGGTAATAGTTTCTTTCACACCCTAGCCCATAAATAATCTTTAATCATAGTGAAATCATGAAAAAAACATTAGTTTATTCACTTTTAATGACATCGTCATCGGAAACAGAATTGACCAACTTTGACAGCAAATAAAATTTGATTTGCCAAACGAACGTATATTTTTGCCAAATACATTCTGTTGAAATATGTCTTATAAAGCATTTAAACGTATTTTCAGACCTGCATATGAATAATCCGCTTTGCACGATCAATTTTCCTGAGTGCCCTGTTTTCACGTAAAAATGTGATATTTTGATTAACTGCGCATGCGCCGAACTCCTTTTTCGGAGTATTTTTTCTTTTGAGAAATCACTTCCGTTTACTCCGTTTTCGGAGTCCGCCCAGACTGTTTGACACCGTTTATATATTTGACAATCATCCTCTTCTGTCCTTGAATTCTAGTGCTGAGCTGCTGCAGCGTCCGATCCGATTTGGTTACATAGTGTATTTCTTTTCCCTCCATCGTTTTGAAGTTTAACTTTAAAGTTAGTACTGTCGAAGATAGAATGTTATGAATTGAAAGGGGCGAAATATGAAAATCTGCCCTATTTATAGGGCAGATATATTTTTTTATATATATTTTTTATATTTATATATTTTTTTTTAGATAGGTGCAATTAAAAACAATGATTTCATAATCAAGCTTGGGGGCTTTTTATTTTTTTTTTCAGTTTTTAGAAATACTAACTTTCTTAAAGGGGCATTTGGTGGCACCACGTTGGGTAAAAAGTTTCCGGTGTAAAATAAATTTCAAAAACTAATGAAGAGCTTGAAATCTAAGTGATTTTTTTTTTCAAATTAAAAAACTTCCATCTGAGCGATATACTAACCCTGCTCCCGAAGCTAACTCCGGGTTCATCAACGAAGTCGAGGTTACTCTAAGGTTCCTCAACGGAGTCGAGGTTACTCTAAGGGGAGAAATACCAAATAAAAATACACGCAATGCTACAGAGTGAATTTTGTTTTCAATTAAATAAAATTGATGACTTTATATTAGAAATAGTACTTACTCTGGGGGAGCTTGGCTGAAAGAATCAAGCGACTTTTGTACCATGATTTAAATCCGAAAATCAAATAGTAGAAAAAAAATAATATTAATCAAATAGAGACATTTCTGTCTTTTATAAGAATATATTTTAAAAAATAAAAATTAAAAAAACATTCAAAATAATAGAATAGTGACTTAACCTGCTCGTTCGTTTCCCATACACAACAGCAAAACTAAAAAATATTGAATAGATACGTTGAAAATAAAAATATTACATACCCTAATGCGGAATAAAATTTCAAGTAAAAAAAAAGGTCACTAAAACACTCACGGACATGGTAGATTTTCTATTTTCTTTTTAACTTCTTCCAAGTCACGCAATATCTCTCGTGTCTCCTGACACATACAGCTGATAAAATAAAATATTAGCGATATCAAAAAATATATAAAGGAAAGCAAAGTGGTATCAAACAATTATAAAATCTTTATATTCACCTACCGGTCCATTTTTGGGGTAAGAAATGGGAAGATTTAGGGTGTGTTTTCTCTTTTTATTTCTAAAACCATGGGATATCAGTACTACATTTAAATAATAAAAAAAATAAACAGGTTCTCAACTGTAGCAATTTAACTAATAATGAGAAAATCCAGGGCGTTTTCTCTTTTCATAGATGGAGAAAAAAGTGATACAGGTACTTCTTTTTAATAGTAAAAATGAAACCGGTTGGTTTGTGTAACTAACAATAGTTAACTTGAAAAAAAAAACGTACATCTTATCGTTTTTACAGGGTAGGGGAGAAAAGCATAATTCTATCAGTCACAATTAATCTGTACGATGTACTTAAACAAGACTATAAAACATGACATCTGGTAATGAAAAATTCCACAGAAATCATTTCAGTGACAATTTTATGTTCACCATCTGTTACGAGTAATGACAGAATGTAGAAAATTTCACAGATAATTTTATTATGTTCAGAAAGCGACGAAGGGGAATAGTGACTTTACCTGCTCGTTCGTTTCCCATACACAACAGCAAAACTAAAAAATATTGAATAGGTACGTTGAAAATAAAAATATTACTTACCCTAATGCGGAATAAAATTTCAAGTAAAAAAAAAGGTCACTAAAACACTCACGGACATGGTAGATTTTCTATTTTCTTTTTGACTTCTTCCAAGTCACGCAATATCTCTCGTGTCTCCTGACACATACAGCTGATAAAATAAAATATTAGCGATATCAAAAAATATATAAAGGAAAGCAAAGTGGTATCAAACAATTATAAAATCTTTATATTCACCTACCGGTCCATTTTTGGGGTAAGAAATGGGAAGATTTAGGGTGTGTTTTCTCTTTTTATTTCTAAAACCATGGGATATCAGTACTACATTTAAATAATAAAAAAAAGAAACAGGTTCTCAACTGTAGCAATTTAACTAATAATGAGAAAATCCAGGGCGTTTTCTCTTTTCATAGATGGAGAAAAAAGTGATACAGGTACTTCTTTTTAATAGTAAAAATGAAACCGGTTGGTATGTGTAACTAACAATAGTTAACTTGAAAAAAAAAGTACATCTTATCGTTTTTACAGGGTAGGGGAGAAAAGCATAATTCTGTCAGTCACAATTAATCTGTACGATGTACTTAAACAAGACTATAAAACATGACATCTGGTAATGAAAAATTCCACAGAAATCATTTCAGTGACAATTTTATGTTCACCATCTGTTACGAGTAATGACAGAATGTAGAAAATTTCACAGATAATTTTATTATGTTCAGAAAGCGACGAAGGGGAATAGTGACTTTACCTGCTCGTTCGTTTCCCATACACAACAGCAAAACTAAAAAATATTGAATAGGTACGTTGAAAATAAAAATATTACTTACCCTAATGCGGAATAAAATTTCAAGTAAAAAAAAAGGTCACTAAAACACTCACGGACATGGTAGATTTTCTATTTTCTTTTTGACTTCTTCCAAGTCACGCAATATCTCTCGTGTCTCCTGACACATACAGCTGATAAAATAAAATATTAGCGATATCAAAAAATATATAAAGGAAAGCAAAGTGGTATCAAACAATTATAAAATCTTTATATTCACCTACCGGTCCATTTTTGGGGTAAGAAATGGGAAGATTTAGGGTGTGTTTTCTCTTTTTATTTCTAAAACCATGGGATATCAGTACTACATTTAAATAATAAAAAAAAGAAACAGGTTCTCAACTGTAGCAATTTAACTAATAATGAGAAAATCCAGGGCGTTTTCTCTTTTCATAGATGGAGAAAAAAGTGATACAGGTACTTCTTTTTAATAGTAAAAATGAAACCGGTTGGTATGTGTAACTAACAATAGTTAACTTGAAAAAAAAAGTACATCTTATCGTTTTTACAGGGTAGGGGAGAAAAGCATAATTCTGTCAGTCACAATTAATCTGTACGATGTACTTAAACAAGACTATAAAACATGACATCTGGTAATGAAAAATTCCACAGAAATCATTTCAGTGACAATTTTATGTTCACCATCTGTTACGAGTAATGACAGAATGTAGAAAATTTCACAGATAATTTTATTATGTTTAGAAAGCGACGAAGGGGAGTTAGGGGGGGGGTGTGACTTTTCCATCAGGGTCATGTATCTGTGTAAATTAAAGATAAAATGTGGGACAGGGGTCATATATTCACTAATCTAAACTGTATCCAACACGTTATGACTCTGGTCAGTGGAAAGTTTTTAACGATGGAAAAACTTAAAGTGTTGATCTTTTTTGTTGTTGTTATATACTCGGTGTACAGTTGTGAGGAGTGCAACTATATGTTTAGTAACTATGCGTCCTGTACAGGGGAATCAGTCTGTGTGTACGGAGCCGAGTATGTACAAGTTGAATGCTGGTTACGAAACATCAGATCCGATACATTTATTAAACAGTTGTTAGTGAGAGGGAATTGCGGTGCTGCATCACGATTTAAACAGTTAAGTAGTCAAAATGTAGGATTTATCGAAATGATGAATTCCAACGACACTTTCTCGTGTGCAGGTAATCCCCCCCCCCCCCTTTCCTCTTATTTTCTTGATTCTCACAAAAAGTTACATAATCCACTCCGATGGCGAGTTCATTGATAGGCCACAGCTGCAGCCCACGGCTACGATTCGTGGGAAAGTTGGACCAAGGTTCGATCAAATTTAGTCAGGGTTTCAAGTTTCAGCTTCGTTTTGGTCTGATCATGTGCGAAGAAAGGTTTATTAACGGACAGGCCGTCTTAGAGTGTGGTACATAGTTTCATTTCTAAAACACTGTGATTTTTATGGCGTCGAGCGAAGCTCGAAAGCCATCTAGGGATCGTACGGCCGGAAGTTGCCAATTTTATTAAGGAGCTGAACAACTCATTCGCAGAAAAGAGTGCAAAGTTTTCTTATGTGTTTAAAGAAAAAAAGATGACATACTTCCATTTCGAGCAGAACTGTACGTCAACAAAACAAGTTGGCAGATACAAAAATGGTTGATGTCTTTGATAATGTTCATATTTTATTGTAAACAATATGTATGTGTTTCGGCGGATGAATACACTTTTACCGAAGAACATGCGATAGTTAGGCCTACATACTCAATTTGTTTATGAAATATACCTGCCTGCAAAACAGATTATTTTGTTTCCATATCGAATGTTGACAATGCACAAATGTTGATCTTTTAGAAACAAAACTTCCTACATCGGTGATAAGTATATCTACAAAAGTAATTCTTAACCATCTACTTTCACTTTGTAAACAACATGAATGGGTGCTTTCTTATTTCTACCCCTGTTCTTTTCGGCCCGTGTCATTTGGTCCCATGTGAATTTTAAATCAAATTGATTATAAGAGACAGAGTGTTTATCAGCAGTATACAATATAAAGAATTAAATACAATCATACTTTTAATACACAAATTTATTCTATTTGAATAGAGAAAAAATATCTGAAAAAATTTTAACTTCTAAGAGATTTTTAACTAACATTCAAATTTTTTTAAGAATTAGATGAGTCAAATTGTAATGAATTGTAATTTAATTAAATATGTAATAAAAAACATAATTTTTATTTATTTGAAAGTAGTCAACTAATGTATTTGTCTTTATATTTGTTTTTAAAAAGTAAGTATAATTGATACCAATTTTCTAAATGAAGAGTCAATAACCAAATTAGAATGATTTCTGGGAAAAAAAATCATACTTCATTTTGATTTTTCCGTATTAAGTTGACTGCATAAAATCCATATAAAATATCTGTTTTGTTAAAATTGACCATCCGACTCGATTTTTATAAACATTATTCTCCAGCAAAACAATAAAAAAAGTTGATCTCAAGTTAAGTACATACAGAATCATACTTTGTTTTAAGGATTTTTTTAATCTATAGTACCTAAATGTATGTGTGATCAATGAAGGAGAACCATAAACAACACAAACAAAAAAATATGCATTTTTGTTAAGTCAGGGGTTTATTTTGAAATTTAAAAAAAAATATTCAGGTTTTTACTCTTCAAATTAATGTCAACTCGACGCCATTGTGGCCCTTAAGGCCTTTGATTCTGAAATATACACTGGATAAAACCGATTTGATAATGTCATGTGTTATATCATATGATCATATGGATTTATGTGATTTATAAAACAGTGTTTTTTATTTCAGAAACGTCCACAACTATCAACACCATGGAGTCAACTAGTGAGTTAAACTCTATGGCAAATATATCAGATCTGTAGATGTTTTACTTTAAGGAAAACTACGCAAATGATAATCTTTTTATTCTATTTTACATATATCTACAGGTCTGATGTTCTCTGATTTTTTTTTTTATGTTTTTGGTTCGTTGTTACAACTTATACGTTTTTTTTATTTTTACAATTAACATCTTGTTATCTATTTTGTTCCATATTAATTATTCTCTTTTTTTGTGGTTATATATTGTTCTGCAGATGATAAATTCTCCAAGATGGCAGTTACCACTACGCCCGTGCTCTCTCCGTCTTCCGTTACCCGCGGACATACTCCCCATGACATCAGTACACACGGAGACCCGACTGTCCCTATCACGACCCCGGTATCTATAAATAACGCGTCAACTAGCATTACAGACTCATCCGCCACCCTTATTAGGACGCGTGCGACCTCTACTTTGACCTCTACAATGCTTTTCAAAATATTTCTCCTTTTTTAGATATTAATGATCAGAGTTTTGGACTTCTGGCCCCTTGAAACCCCTAATTACGTAATATATGACCTAGGTATGGTACAGTAAAGATAAACAGCTGTACAATGAACATTTTTGCTTCGATAATTAATAACAAATTTTTTTTCAGTAAAGAGTTATTATTAAAAGAATTTAGAGCCCTTTTGGCCCCTAATTTGAGGGGCCAGCCCTTTTTTCTTGATATCAAATAAAAGGTCTCGTAAATATAAACACATTTTGTTCAACAAGTGTTTATAAATTGTTGACCGTTCTAAAGATATCTGAACAAATGTGTTTAAGGGGCCGACCCTTAAACTCCTTACTGGGGCCACCAGCGAAAAAAAAATAGGTATCAGATTGTTTAGAACATTATTTTGAGCAACTTTTCTTCTTCAATGCTTTTCAAAATATTTCTCCTTTTCTAGATATTAATGATCAAAGTTTTGGACTTCTGGCCCCTTGAAATCCCTAATTACGTATCATATGACTAAGGTATGGTTTTGTATAGATAAACAGCTGTACAATGAATATTTTTGCTTCTATAATTGATAACAAAATTTTGTTCAGTAAAGAGTTATTGCAAAAGGACTTTAGAGCCCTCTTGGCCCCTAATTTGAGGGGCCAGCCCCTTTTTCTCTATATCAAATGAAAGCCCGTGAAACTTAACATAACTTTTGCATTACATGTTTTAACAAAATATTTATACATCAAAAGATATTAGAGAAAATGTTCGAAAATTTCGTGAAAAAATTTGGTCCTAATTTTCAGGTTCAGGCGAGCTTCGAGGCCTTGCGCAATTTTAATAATTGGAAGCAGGGAGGTACAACTTCAGACTTTAATCTACAATCCTGGAAAATTTTCAAGCTTTTATCTTGATTGGTTTCGGAGGAGATGCGTGGACAAAATGACCCTTAAAAATTTACAAAATCGTCAATATCTGAAACCGGAAGTGACTTCATCATTTGAAAATTTCGTGATATGTAGCGCCGATGATGCTTAATCAGTCCTGAAAATTTCGTGCAAATCGGTTAAATAGTTTTTGAGAAATAACGCTCCAAAAAAGTCAGAAAAAGAAAAAAAAGAATAACTAGAGCAAAGCTCGTTGCAAAGCAACGAGTGGGTCTTCCGTTAATGTCGAAAGAAAAGCTAGATGTTCCTGTAAGAAGCAGACCTCTAAAACCAATACCAGGAGTTTTAAAACAAAAATATATAAAGAATCGAATAATTCTTGGTACGACTTAACAAAATCCGAATGACTTTAAGTACGAATTAACAAAAACCTTAACGATTTCAAGAACGACTTGACAAAAAAAATCAGAATGTGTTTAAGAAGGACTTAACAAATATCGAATCATTCTAGGTACGAGGTAATTTAACTTTGAACATAACACTATTTTCTTAACAAAGTATGTGGAATCAAAATTTCCGGAAAAATCAATTTCTAAACCCCTATATCTCTGTAATGCATCGTCCGATTTTAAAACGAATTTCACATTTAAATTAAGCTTAATAAGTTGAACATTTTTAAGGTCTTCCGTTTCCAACGGAAGACCTTACTATTATTGTGCTTGTAAGATTATTCTTATTTTTCTTTTTTTTTTTTTTTCTTCCTAGACGCGAACTTTGAGGCTTCATATCTTGCTCATTTCTGAACGGTTTTTGCTCAAATTTTCAGGGCTTATAGACATTACAAAACACTATCTAAAACATTTCATAAACTTTAAAATTCCTCTTCCGTTAACGAGTTATTCCCCTTTTAAAATTTTTTAGGGCCTTTGGTTTCCAGACAAAGGCTCCGAGACTATCATAGCAGGGAATGGGAATCCAGCGAATTTGAATAACAGAGACATTGAAGTTGTGCACATCGATTTTTGTTTTTCGATTACGTTTGTTATTTAGAAAAAGGTAGGGGGTCAAAAAATAGGATTCCAAAAAGTGCGAAAATTTAGACATATTTTGCTTTGTATCTTTTAAACGAAAAATATTTTGTTAAGACATGTAGAATAAAAGTTGTGCAGAATGTTAAGGGCTTTCATTTGACACCAATAAAAAGGGGCTGGCCCCTAAAATTAAGGGCCAATAGCGCTTGAAAGTTTTTGCTTAATAACTCAAAAACGGTTAGGATTTCGATATAGCTGTCGCTGGAAAAGTTGTTTGTTGGGATCTCATAAAGGTCGTTACAATGTTATTTTGTTGGTGATTTGTGTTGTATGAGTGTAAAAAGCTGTACATGTTAACATGTACCTCGTTTAATTTGGCAAGTTAACGAAAGTCTATGTGCGTGCAACTGGCATAGAGTTACCATAGAAAGCATGCTGGTTTATACAGGAAATTTTTTTTTTAGAATAGATTTTTTTGGGGGGTTTATGTCAGTTTTGTTAAGTTCTTAAAGTGCACAATCCCTAAAACGAGAATCGGAAAACAAAACATTCTTCTTCCTCCTTTGTAGTAAAACACAAACTACGGATTTAAAATAAATCTATGTATTACAATTGAGTTTTCATACTGCATGCATTTAAAATCTACTTTGAATAAGAGCTGTGTGTGTACCGTTACGTAAGCTATCCCTCACCCGCGGCCTAGAAAATCGGTCACCATGGTCGCGACGGGGCTAACTAGCGGTCAGCGGTTATCTAATACACGAGAAATGCGTCTCTCATATATGAGTTTATTTAGCCGCGCACTCTAGAATTGTTTTAGTTTACATACCCGTAAATAAAATACAAGATCTCTTTTAATTTCTTCATGTTATAAGAGTTTGTCCATCTTGTTTTTATTTAATTAAACATTAGAGTGTAAGAAGATGTTCTGAAAATTTATAAAGGCGATATTACTACAAATCGGAAACTTCGTCAGTCTTAAATTAATGGTTGGTTTGTAGGTCTAAAATGTTTATAAATCTGTACAAATATTGTTTTAAATCAACAAACAACCCACAAATATTAAAACTTTTAAATGATGATCATCCCTCGCACATGGCCGAGGAGATCCCGCGCGAGTGCATGTTTCAGACTTTTGTACGAACACAACTATTTTCTTTTATGATTTCAACTATGATATTGGTTTAAGATGAAAAGATAAATTTATTTTACATGTACAGTTGATTTAGCAATGATTAATACGATTGCGCACAAGGTAGTTTATTATAATCAAAGTTCCATGTTTCATGTTTGCGGTAGGTGCTGGCACGATAAAAGGTGTCCTGAATTGAGGCATTCGGATTTTTTTAATTGGCAAAAAGATAATCAGATTTGACGAAAATCATTTTTTGGCGACTTCGTCTTATGTGTAACATTTTCACTTTCCCACCCGTTTGTTTATTCGGTCAGTCTGTGTTAATTCAATCGCAGCGTGCGACCGAAAATATTGTGTCGCTTTGAACAGCGCACACAGCTGAGAACATCTATAGCCCCAGTCGGGTTATGTTTATATGGCTGCAGATCATCAATTGTTATGTAATTGAGTAACAATGTATCGAAGGTTATCGAATATTATTGAGTATCGAAGTGTGCTTTCACTACAGTGGTCAATTGTTAAACAATAAGGCTATTATTCGAAGTCAATCATCTTCACATTATACATGTAGGTGCGAAATCGTAATCGGATAATGTTGCTAATTAATCAACCTGTTGAACACGCTAAACTTCTACAGATATGAACGGAATAATATATTATACTTAAAAGTTTTAAGTCAAAGGAAAATTGTTCTCGGATTAAGAAGTTATGAAATACGACTACATTATGCAACGCAGTCGGTCGCCATAGAAATCATCAAAGTACTGCAAGTGTCGACAGATTTCTTGTTTCTTTGAAATGCATGTACCATGATAGCTCACTACCAGAGTAAAGCTAGCCAGCACTAACTCCAACGCACTAACAAAAAACAAGTATTCCTTTTAAAGGAATGATCGGCAATAATGATATATTGATAGCTAGAAGCAATCAACATGATCAGTTTGATGTAAAATAATAAAATAAGTACTGTATTTTTACAAAATATAGATTATTTTGAATCTGTACACCATAATTTCATTATTATAAACCGTCAACAAATTTAATTTTTAAATAAATTTGGGAAAAGCCGTTCGTTAACTCCTTGTCTAATTTTATATTTTTAACGTAATTATTAAATGTTAATGTATCTTCTTTAGAATACTGAGTAGGGCTCTTCAAAGAGCATTAACACGTATACAAAGAAAGAGTTGTATTAAAATAATTTAATGCGACTGAAAAACATTGAATGCCATCATAACTTGCTATTGAGGTCGCTTTATTATAAATCAAGCCGTCTTCCTAGCTACTATTATGCAGCATCAATAGGTCGAGGTCAGTTCATGGAGCATCTTCTTATGATTGAGGTCAGTTCATCGAGGTCAACTGCATTACTGAATGAATCTTTCGATCGAAATTCTTACGCGTGAGACAAAATGTGCATTCTTGAATTAACAGGTCACTATTTTTCAAGCGTTTTCCGATCCCGATGTTAAACAACTGAAATTATTATGCCGCCTTGCACCCACACTAGGACTTGTGCTCATAAGGTGAGCCCGGATTCCTCGAGAACGGGTGTACCCTCGAGGATTCCGGCGCCAAATTAGGCACTAGTGACAACGATTTCCGGCGCCAGGGCGCGGAGTAGACCTTAAGAAAACCAATTATTTCTGTAATGTAGCGTTCTAAACAAGGCGCCCTGTCCCCAAACAAGGACTTCTGCTCATTAGGTGAGCCCGGATTCCTCGGGGGACGGGTAATCCCTTGAGGATTCTGGCGCCAAATTAGGCACTAGTGACACCGATTTCCGGCGCCAGGGCGCGGAGTAGACCTTAAGTGAACAAATTATTTCTGTAATGTAGCGTTCTAAACATGGCGCCCTGCGCCCAAACTAGGACTTGTGCTCATTAGATGAACCCGGATTCCTCGGGGGACGGGTAATCCCTTGAGGATTCCGGCGTCAAATTAGTCACTAATGACACCATTTCTGAAATGTAGCGTTCTAAACAAGACGTCCTCCAAATATTAAAAGTTCTTACTTCACACAATGATTGCTTATGACCTAAGTGTTGACTTGTGCTCATTAGGTGAGCCCGGATTTCTCGGGGGACGGGTAATCCCTTAAGGATTCCGGCGCCAAATTAAGCACTAGTGACACCGATTTCCGGCGGCAGGGCGCGGCGTAGACCTTAAGTGAACAAATTATTTCTGTAATGTAGCTTTCTAAACAAGGCGCCCTCCAAACATTGAAAGATCTTACTTTACACAAAGATTGCCTATGACCTAAGTGTGTGTTATGATTTTGTTTCAAGGTTATTTTGTAAAGTTCAAGGTCATTGAAGGAAATTTCATAAGTTGTGTCTGTAGATAAATACTTTAGTTATGATTTTGTTTTTCTTAGTGGGGAGGGGGGGGGATTATTTGTGAGGTTGCTCACAGAAACGCCAGTTAGTCCACTGAGAGCACTCTCCCCCTTTCTCGCAACCAAAATTCACCTTAAATTAACTTAAAGGAAATTGAATTTTGGGGCATTGTTCCCCCCTCCCCCAACCCACATTTTAGTAGAAGGCAATATAAATTTTTATGGCAAATTGAAAACAAATTATATTAAACAAAATAAGTTATAGCTGCCTCACAACTCCCCCCCCCCTCCCCTACCACTACCACGGATTAGATTTTGAAGATTAATTTTTTCTTTTATTGGCTTGTTAATACATTTCGGATGAATTTGTTCCCCGAAGCAAAAACGATGCTGAGTGCTTGCATGGCCAAACATTATACGGAGAGTTGTCCCTCCCACTGAGCACCTCTCGTACAGCGCACCCTCAGGTTGGAGAAGGCGTCATCATTTATTTTTGATTTTCTGAACTTACTTTTATCATATTGACAATCCTGTCTGATTAAAATCACCACCCTTCTGCCTACACCCATCAGGGTCTGATAGGTATCGATAACAATTCATCTTCACTTAACCTCTATATTTGCACACAACCTAAATATATATCTCATTTACCAAATACATGACTTTATCTGTTAATGAGAGGTGCAACTCTTCAATACTCAGTCTGGGGGTTACATAGAAAGCAGGATTAAAATAATTTGCCTGTCTCCATTTTAAAAATTCCAATACATTTTCTAAAGCCCTGATTGGTCAGAATTTTAGGTCGGGTGAAGATGACCCCCTATCAATACCTGTCAGACCCTGTAAGGAGAAGAGGGTGCTTTTAATCAGACTGATTGACAATCCTTTTCCGACAGGAAGCTGCAACGGAAGACCTCTTCGTTGCTTTGCAACGAGCTCGTTTCTAGTTGCTTCAATAATATATAACAAATTATTTTTCAGTAAATAGTTATTGTTAAAAGACTTTGTAGCCCTCCTGGCCCCTAATTTGAGGAGCCAGCCCCTTTTTCTTGATATCAAATGAAAGGTCTTGCAAATATAAACGTATTTTGTTCAACAACTGTTCACAAATTGTTAACCGTTTTAGAGATATCTGATCAACTGTGTTTTAGGGGCCGACCCTTAAACCCCTTAATGGGGCCACCAACAAATATTATTTAGGTATCATATTGTTAAAAACATTATTTTGAGCAACTTTTCTTCTACAATGCTTTTCAAAATATTTCTCCTTTTATAGATATTAATGATCAGAGTTTTGGACTTCTGGCCCCTTGAAACCCCTAATTACGTAACATATTACTTAGGTATGGTACTGTATAGATAAATAGTTGTATTAAGAGTATTTTTGCTTCTATAATTAATAACAAATTATTTTTCAGTTAAAAGTTATTATCAATAGACTTAAGAACCCTCTTGGCCCCTAATTTAAGGGGCCAGCCCTTTTTTCTTGATATCAAATGAAAGGTCTAGTAAATATAAACATATTTTGTTCAACAAGTGTTCACGAATTGTTTACCGTTTTAAAGATATTTGAACTAATGTGTTTTAGGGGCCGACCCTTAAACTCCTAACTGGGGCCACCAACAATTTTTTTTTTAGGTAGAATTGTTGAAAACATTATTCTAAGCATTTTTTGTTATACAATGCTTTCAAAATATTTCTCCTTTTCTAGATATAAATGATCAAAGTTTTGGACTTCTGGCCCCTTGAAACCCCTAATTACGTAACATATGATTAAAGTGTGGTACTGTATAGATAAACAGCTGTACAATGAACATTTTTGCTTCTATAATTGATAACAAATAATTGTTCAGTAAAGAGTTATTGCAAAAAGACTTTAGAGCCCTTTTGGCCCCTAATTTGAGGGGCCAGCCCCTTTTTCTTGATATCAAATGAAAGCCCGTGGAAATTGAAACAACTTTTGCATTACATGTTTTAACAAAATATTTATACAACAAAAGATGTTAGAGAAAATGAGAAAAAAATTGGTGCTAATTTTCAGGTTCAGGCGAGCTTCGAGGCCTTGCGCAATTTTAATATTTGGAAGCAAGGGGGTACAACTTCAGACTTTAATCTACAATCCTGGAAAAATTTCAAGCTTCTATCTTGATTAGTTTCGGAGGAGATGCGTGGACAAAATGACCCTTAAAAATTTGCAAAATCATCAATATCTGAAACCGGAAGTGACGTCATCATTTAAAAATTTGACATTATGTAGCGCCGATGATGCTGAATCAGTCCTGAAAATTTCGTGCAAATCGGTTGAATAGTTTTTGAGAAATAACGCTTGAAAAAACTCAGAAAAAGAAAAAAAAATGAATAACTAGAGCAAAGCTCGTTGCAAAGCAACGAGTGGGTCTTCCGTTAATGTCGAAAGAAAAGCTATATGTTCCTGTAAGAAGCAGAGCTTGAAAACCAATACCAGGAATTTTAAAACAAAAAGATATAATAAAATCGAATAATTCTTGGTACGACTTAACAAAATCCGAACGACTTTAAGTACGAATTAACAAAAACCTTACCGATTTCAAGAACGACTTGACAAAAAAAATCCGAATGTGTATAAGAACGACTTAACAAATATTGAATCATTCTAGGTACGAGTTAATTTAACTTTGAACATAACACTATTTTCTTAACCAAGAATGTGGAATCAAAATTTCCGGAAAAATAAATTTTTAAACCCCTTTATCTCTGTAATGCATCGTCCGATTTTAAAACGGATTTCAGATTTAAATTAAACTTAATAAGTTGAACATTTTTTCTTCAATAATATATAACAAATTATTTTTCAGTAAATAGTTATTATTAAAAGACTTTGTAGCCCTCCTGGCCCCTAATTTGAGGGGCCAGCCCCTTTTTCTTGATATCAAATGAAAGGTCTTGCAAATATAAACATATTTTGTTCAACAACTGTTCACGAATTGTTAACCGTTCTAGAGATATCTGAACAACTGTGTTTTAGGGGCCGACCCTTAAACTCCTTAATGGGGCCACCAACAAAAAAGGTTTAGGTATTATATTATTAAAAACATTATTTTGAGCAACTTTTCTTCTACAATGCTTTTCAAAATATTTCTCCTTTTCTAGCAATTACTGATCAGAGTTTTGGACTTCTGGCCCCTTGAAACCCCTAATTACGTAACATATGACTTAAGTATGGTACTGTATAGATAAATAACTGTACAAAGAATATTTTTGCTTCTATAATATATAACAAATTATTTTTCAGTAAAAAGTTATCATTAATAGACTTAAGAGCCCTCTTGGCCCCTAATTTAAGGGGCCAGCCCTTTTTAATTGATATCAAATAAAAGATCTCGCAAATATAAACATATTTTGTTCAACAAGTGTTCAGGAATTGTTGACCGTTCTAGAGATATCTGAACTAATGTGTTTTAGGGGCCGACCCTTAAACTCCTTACTGGGGCCACCAACAAATTTTTTTTTAGGTAGCATATTGTTGAGAACATTATTTTAAGCATTTTTTGTTCTACAATGCTTTTCAAAATATTTCTCCTTTTCTAGATATTAATGATCAAAGTTTTGGACTTCTGGCCCCTTGAAACCCCTAATTACGTATCA
The DNA here is from genome assembly GCA_020458035.1 of Magallana ariakensis. Lineage (NCBI taxonomy): Eukaryota > Metazoa > Mollusca > Bivalvia > Ostreida > Ostreidae > Magallana > Magallana ariakensis. Next base: position 84,500,947 of record CM035811.1, read on the forward strand.
TATGACTTAGGTATGATACTGTTTAGATAAACAGCTGTACAATAAACATGTTTGCTTCTATAATTGATAACAAATAATTGTTCAGTAAAGAGTTATTGCAAAAAGACTTTAGAGCCCTATTGGCCCCTAATTTGAGGGGCCAGTCCCTTTTTCTTGATATTAAATGAAAGCCCGTGAAAATTGAAACAACTTTTGCATTACATGTTTTAACAAAATATTTACAGGTTTAAAAATATTTCAGAAAATGTGCAAAATTTTTGTGAAAAAATTTGGTGCCAATTTTCGACCTCAGGCGAGCTTCAACGCCTTGCGTATTATCCATATTTTAAAACAATTCGGTAAATCTACAGACTTTCATCTACAATCCCTGAAAATTTTAACTTTCTATCGTGAATAGTTTTAGAGGAGTTGCGTGGACAAAAAGACCCTTAAAATTTTATTAAATCGTCAATATCTTAAACCGGAAGTGACGTCATCAAAAAATTTAACTGAAAACATTTATCCCCTACGATGCTGTATAAGTCCTGAAAATTTGGTGCAAATCGAGTGAACAGTTTTCGAGAAATTAAGCTTTATAGAAGGCAGAAAAAGAATATTAAGAATAACTAGAGAAAAGCTCGTTGCAAAGCAACGAGTGGGTCTTCCGTTAATGTCCAAAGAAAAGCTAGATGTTCCTGTAAGAAGCAGAGCTCTTAAACCAATACCAGGAGTTTTAAAACAAAAAGATATAAAAAAAATCGAATAATTCTTGGTACGACTTAACAAAATCTGAATGACTTTAAGTACGAATTAACAAAAACCTAACCGATTTCATGAACGACTTGACAAAAAAAATCCGAATGTGTTTAAGAACGACTTAACAAATATCGAATCATTCTAGGTACGAGTTAATTTAACTTTAAACATAACACTATTTTCTTAACCAAGAATGTGGAATCAAAATTTCCGGAAAAATCAATTTTTAAAGCCTTATATCTCTGTAATGCATCGTCCGATTTTAAAACGGATTTCAGATTTAAATTAAGCTTAATAAGTTGAACATTTTTGCTTCAATAATATATAAACATTTTTTTTCAGCAACTGTACAATGAACATTTTTGCTTCTATAATTAAGGACAAATTATTGCTCAGTAAAGAGTTAAAATTAAAAGACTTTAGAGCCCTCCTTGCCCCTAATTAAAGGGGCCAGCCCCTTTTTATTAAAACAAAACAAAAGCTCGTGTAAATCTTAACAACTTTTGCATTACATGTTTTAACAAATTATCTACAGGTTAAAAGATATTTTGCAAAACGTGTTAAAATTTTGCCAAAAATTTTGGTGCTAATTTTCGACCTCGGGCGAGCTTCGGCGCCGTGCGCATTTTCCACAATGTCAAATACAGAGGATCATCCACAGACATCAATCTACATATTCCTGAAAGTTTCACGTTTCTGTACCCCTTAGTTTCGGAGGAGTTACGTGGACAAAATGGTCCTTAAAAATTCACAAAATCTTCAAAATCTCAAACCGGAAGTGACGTCATCAGCTCAAAATTTTATAATCGCAAGCACGTTTTATGTTCTATGAGTCCTGTAAATTTGGTGAAAATCGACCAAACAGTTTTTGAGTTGTAGCTCTCGAAAAATGTCAGAGGAAAAATAATATAAAACTAGAGCAAAGCTCGTTGCAAAGCAACGAGTGGGTCTTCCGTTAATGTCGAAAGAAAAGCTAGATGCAGAGCTCTAAAACCAATACCAGGGCCCGGTTTTTCGAAAGGTGGTTAAATTTAACACCGTGTTAAGGATAACGACGTGTTAAATCCTAATCAAGTGATTAGCTAACGCAGTGGTTAAATTCTGTTGATCGAAAGCAATTTAACGCATTGGTTAGCTAACACTGCGTTAACTGAGTTAACCACTTGCTAATCACTTGGTTACCCATAATGCATTTCTACTTCCTACATGTATATATGAAGAAAAAAGAAGATTTTGCTTTGGGATTTCAATAAGTTTAAATTTAGTGAAATATATTATTAATGTAATTATATGTTGAACATATATATCATTTCCAGGGTTCCATTCTATATAATCTGCAATTTCCCAAATCCTTTCTTTTCTTGTTGTCTATATAACACTGTTAAAGTACGTACAATGTAATAGCTTCAAAATACCATTATAAATTCCTTTCAATATGTATATTACGGTACATGTATTATAAATCACAGACCAAAGGCTCAAAAAATGTTTGTAATTAATTAATTTATAGGGTTTAACTTACACTAACATTCTATGAAAAGACATGTTGTCTTAGAATAAGAAAGCCTATGCAATTCTAAAAAAAAGTACGTCCCATATTGGCAATTCCATCGAGGTTTAAGAAAAATATGGTCATTTAAGTGAACCCACCATTTCCACTTTACTCTATTCATCACAGATTTATAGGGTTCTCCTTCAGTAAAACATCTTTACTTAATCTTTAGAGGTTATTTGTTCTTCCATGCGCGGATCCAGAAAATTCTTCCAGGGGGGGGGGTCCGAAGGTAAATTGTGTTTGCCAGGGGGGGGGGGGGGGGGGTCCGAGGCATATTTTCGATAATTTTACTATGTAAATTTAATAAATTTTCATTTTCCAGGGGGAGTCGGGACCCCCCCCCCCCCCGACCCCCCCTCTAGATCCGCGCATGTCTTCAGCCTCCTTTGATAAGAAACCTTATTCATCTACATGATATTATCATGATAAAAAGCACCCCATCACTTAGAAATAACCTAACATGTATACCCTCCCCCTATCTTTTGATTTTCATAAAAAGCAGTAGATTGAAATCTTTTACCTATAATATTATGAAACCTCGAGTCATTTCTCACATATATTTAAAAACAATCATCACTGATACTAAAAAGTGATCTTTTATGGTAAATTGGATGATTTGTAGCATTTTTATTAACAAATATACATGCCGTCATGCATGTGATTTCTTTTTTCAATGAAAAATTAAGCTTAATCATATTTAGTAAATATCCTATTTATTCTGGTTTCTGCTCCCTTTTTAACCATATGATAAAGAAAAATAAGACCTACAGTGTGATGCCTGCCTTTAATTAAGAAAAAAATCAAATACACCCGGGTAGCTGTAGACGAATTAGAAATCCACGACAAATGTTCAAATTTTACATGTTTGTCTACTTATTTGATGCATAAATACAAAACAAACGTAAAAATATGTTGTTTCTTGTTCATTTCAAAAGTAATTATTATAGCAGATGTTATTTTAATGTAAAATGTACATTTACATATCCTACATGTAATGTAAATTGAGACAACTGGAAGGAGTGGGTGATTTTTGAACTATGTAAATACATCTAAAATTTCACTTTTGGATAGAAAGGAGCTGAAAGCTTGGATTTTTTTACATTTTGTATTCAACGATAACTGCATTTGTCTCCATGGAAACTTAATTTGAAAGAAAATTATGCCTTTAAAAAAAGAATGGTTACATCAGAGGCTTACTAGTATTAATGCATATTTTTATACAAGGACATTATAGACAAAGACATACAAAATAAATGTATTAAATATTTTATCTAATATGGGTAATTAAAGACATTAAAAAACACAACAAATCTCAACTTTTATTATATGAAAGGATAAATATAAAGTTTTCAACACACTGTTTTACAGAGAGAGAGAGAGAGAGAGAGAGAGAGAGAGAGAGAGAGAGAGAGAATGCAAAGGTTTACATTCATATTGTTTATCATACTTTATCATTTGCAGTATATGGTACTTTAAACAATTTCATAATAAAAACATGTTATTAGCAGAGAGAGAGAGAGAGAGAGAGAGAGAGAGAGAGAGAGAGAGAAATGTCAATTTTTTTGTTTAATGTGTATTTTAATTTAAGCTTATTAGGATGTATACACTAGATTAAAAGTCATAATGATTGTTCTCCTTCTCTTGGTGCATGGTGTTTGAGGCTTAGAGGTTGGTTGTCATCAAATACTCATCTTTCTCAGTCTCTCCAAGTCATTTACAAATGAACAATGCAGGCAATTAATTCCTGTATCATGCAAATCTGTATATTAAAAAAAATGGAATATATACAAAAAGACAACAAATGTGAAATAGAGACAAATATAGTCATAATTTGGGACTGAACTTCATATTCACTTCAAATATTTAACAGTTCTGACTACAGATTTTGTTTAAAATGGACATAATTAGAAAACATGTACTGATTTGTGTATATGTAATTTTACATTATTAATAAATATATTTCTGACAAGTTTTAAGTATCTTTAAAATTAAAGTTACACTTAAAATAATATATGTGCATCATGATAGGGATCTGCCCGGTGAAATTAAATATATAAGGTCAAATTTAAATATCACAATATAACTATATGGAGTTTGAAAAATTAAATGCTTCAAAAAAATTTAATGCAGTTATTCTTAATAAGAAATTTAATTTAAAAAAAAGGAAGATATAATATGAAATACATGTACATAAAAATCATATCAATAACTCCAAACAGATAGTTTTAATATCTTTTCATTGCTTGACTGTGCATACCATTTTTTTAGACGTTTTAAAAATAATCATGATCCACCACTTGCATTTTGTCAAAAGGGAGATAAATCGTAATATGCAGTAACCAACATTAAAAATAAAATTATGCTAACATGTTCAGTCAGTATTTTTCTATCAAGAAGCTGATAATTCTTTTCCCATTGATGTTTTAAAAATTGTACAATGTTTTGTACTTATAAGTACCCACTTCACTAGGCCTAATAATTTTGGAAATTGTTGTTGAATGTCATAAGTGACAACAACAATATAATCAATGTGAAGGTCAAAAAAAGAAAAAGGAAAAAAAGTACCTTTTACTGCTGTCAACAATGCAGCCTCCTCCAAAGAAGGGATCCTTCAACATAGGGGGTATGGACCATGTGCAAAATCCTTCCTCCATAATTATATCACACAGATACTGCAACGTTTCATGTCAAGCCGGTTGCTTTTCCGTATTTTATATCATATGAAAGATTATTTTAACTTTAAAATATCTGGAAAATGCTTCTTTTACCAATTTTTGGAGTTGAAGGGGCAAAATAATAACACCGGCGTCCATATTTAATCACTGTGTTAAATCTTAACCAAGGTACTGGGGGTGGATTAAAGTTAACACAAAGTTAACACATGGTTAAACACTAACACACTTTTGAAAAACACTTAACCATTTCGTTAACTTTAACACTAAGTTTAACACAGAGTTAACACGGTGTTAGTCTTAACCACCTTTCGAACAACCGGGCCCAGAAGTTTTAAAACAAAAAGATATAAAAAATCGAATAATTCTTGGTACGACTTAACAAAATCCGAATGACTTTAAGTACGAATTAACAAAAACCTTACCGATTTCAAGATATCTTGATTGGTTTCGGAGGAGATGCGTGGACAAAATGACCCTTAAAATTTTACAAAATCGTCAATATCTGAGACCGGAAGTGACGTCATCATTCGGAAATTTAATAATATGTAGCGCCGATGATTCTCTATCAGTCCTGAAAATTTCATGTAAATCGGTTGGATAGTTTTTGAGAAATAACGCTCCAAAAAAGTCAGAAAAAGAAAAAAAAAGAATAATAAAGAAAAAGAAACCGTAGAATAACAATAGGGTCTTCCGTTGGAAACGGAAGACCCTTATAATAATAAAGAAAAAGAAACCGTAGAATAACAATAGGGTCTTCCGTTGGAAACGGAAGACCCTAATAATAATAAAAAGAAACCGTAGAATAACAAGAGGGTCTTCCGTTGGAAACGGAAGACCCTAATAACTAGATGCGATCTCGTTGCGAGCAACGAGTGGGTCTTCCGTCCGATTTTAGAATAAATTAGATAAAACTCATCATTTTAAAGATAAAATTGTAAGTCTACGCAAAAAATACAAAAAAAAATTTTCGGCACCCGGGTCGCCTGGGCAATGTCCACGACCATAACGACTGAGCTACTCGGACTCTCGCTTCAGGACTTTGACGCTTAATATCTCGAGAATGCATTGATCGATTTTAAAACAAATTACATATTCTGGATCAGTAAAAGGGTCACTATCAACTGTAAAAAATTCAAAGAAAAATAACAAAAAATAAAAAAGTCGAAAAATTCTTTTTTTTTAATTTCCTTCTGGTGACAACCGGAAGTGACGGCTGACATTCTCTTGACCGAGGTGCACCAGAAAAACGATAGATCTATCATCTCTAAAAGTTTCAGTCCTATATCTTTACTCGTGTTTGAGAAACCTGAGAGACAAAATTGACTTTTAAAAAATCGTTTAACGACAATAACTTTCGATCGGAAGTGAATTTTGAAAAACGGCGGTACAAACTTCATATGATGGGACATCATCCCTGAAAATTTCATTAAAATCAGTCGAGCCATCTCTGAGTAATCGCCTGCACAAAATCGGTAAGAAAAAAAAAAGAATAAGAATAATAAGAAAAGTGAAAAAGAAACAATAGAATAATAGAAGGGTCTTCCGCTGAAGACGGAAGACCCTAATAATAAAAAAAAAAAACCGTAGAATAACAATAGGGTCTTCCGTTGGAAACGGAAGACCCTAATAACAAATATATAATTATGTTTACTTACGGCTCCTAAGCGTCGTCCGAAGGTTTATGACAAGAAGGCCCAGGACTTAGCATGCTTAGGGCACAGATGTCTGACGTTGAAATATTTCTTTTAATAATATGAACAGTCTCTGTTCTATAATAATAATAAATATATTTTAGAGACCTATCTCTTTATTGCACGAACTTTATTTTTTAACATCAGTTAGCGGCTTAGCTGCTGTACCTCACTCCCAACCCCAACCCCCTCCCCCAATGCTCTGGAGATAAAATAAAGCTGATTTCTAGTGGTATTTAGCATTGTATGAAAATAACATGAAGTTTAATGACAAAAACTTAAAATCGTATCTAATCATACACATCAAACAAACTTAAAACAAAACCGTTTCAGTAGTATCAAAAATATTTTAAAGATTTCTTTCTCTTGTTCATTTATCACCTTTATTTCATATACTCAATGTTTCTACTAGTTTTTTATTGAAAAAAAAATAACGTGCCTAATTTAAAACCAACTTATTGATATCAGAATTATTTATTATTTTATGCATCAGTCATGTGCCATCGTTGTTCGCTTCTCAATCTGGCAGGGTGAAACATCGTGCCCGATGATAATAAAATCGTATAATCGATAATTAAATTTACAAATAAAATCTGTTGCGCGAGCGCGCCGACGCGCTGAATACAATTAGCCTCTCATGCACAATTTCTTTGAACTGGGATTACGCGGAGGAGTGTCTATGATAAGTAAAAAATTCAGTGAATTTTTTGAAAATTTTTTGATTGAAAATTACGACCCTTCTAAACCTATCAAAAACTTGATTTATTTGGATGCTAATAATCTATATGGTGGAGTCATGCGTTTTCCCCTACCCGTTGGATTCATGCGCTGGTTTGAGGATGAAGAAATTAAGAATTTTGACGTCACCAAGATACCCATGGAGGGTCAGAAGGGATATTCGCTAGAAGTAGATTTAGAATATCCTTCCCAACTGCACGACTCTCATAATTGTTATCCGCTTGCTCCTGAGCATAAAGTGGTGCAAGATATAGATCTTTCCCCCTACAGTCAGGAACTTTGGGAGGAGTTACATGCCACCGATGGGCTCAATTGCAAAAACGAAGCAAAACTTCCAAACTAATTCCCACTTTGATTGACAAACAAAATTACGTGTTACACTATCGAAATTTGCAACTTTATGTATCGTTAGGGATGAAAGTGACAAAAGTGCACAGAATTCTAGAATTCAAACAAAAACCATGGCTAAGAACTTATATTGACTTTAATTCTGATAAAAGAAAACATGCAAAAAAAGGCTTTGAAAAGGATTTTTTTAAGTTAATGAATAATGCCGTTTTTGGGAAAACTAATGAAAACTTAAGAAATCGTGTTAACATAAATCTTGTACACACGGAGCAAAGGCTTAAAAGGTTGTGTGCCAAACCCTTTTTTGATCGCTTCAAAATCTTTAACGACGATTTAGTGGGAGTAGAAAACAAGAAAGTCAAGCTTCTGTTAAATAAACCTGTTTATATTGGACAAACTATCCTAGATCTATCAAAACTGGTTATGTACGACTTTCACTACAACTTTATGAAAAAACTATATGAAGACAACATCAAACTTTTATTCACGGATACTGATAGTCTAATGTATTAAATTGAAACACCAAACCTCAACGAGGATATTGTTAAATATCGTTAAATACAAGAGCATGTTCGACCTATCCAACTACCCTGTAGATCACCCACTTCACGACGATGCCAATAAGAAAATTGTGCTCAAATTCAAGAACGAGACAGCAGGTAATTTATGATATTTTTTTATAGATGAAATTATTTCTAAGTTTTGATTGTCGGAAGTCATTATACCATTTTTTTAAAAAAATTATAATTATTATTACTCTTGTCAAAATGTAGCATTTTTAACATTTATTTTTAAGGTGTTCCGGTACAAGAATTCGTGGGGCTGCGTCCAAAGATGTATTCCTTGCTGTTAAACAACGGGGATGAGAAGAAGACGGCTAAGGGAGTGTCGAAATCTGTCATTAAAAATCAGTTAAAACATTCATTGTATAGAGACTGTTTGCTGAACAGATCCAAATGTAACCACGCTATGACTCTCATTCGTAGTGACAACCACGAACTGTATTGTGAAAAAATCAAGAAAACCTCGTTATCGTGTTTCGATGATAAACGATTTGTAAAGTCTTGCGGTGTAGAGACTTTGGCTTACGGACACTGTGATATAGACACTCTAAAAAAATTACAAGATTTATTCTGTAGCTAAATTATGCATACATTGTATAAAGGTACAAAAGATTATCCGCAAGAGAGGAAACGATTATTTGCATACTTTTATATAATTAAAATTTGTTATAGATTGATTTCTAGTATTTGTGAAAGCAAAAAAAAAATATTTAAAGAAAAATAGAAAAAGTTTGTTTTCTTTTTTTGTGGGAAAAAATGTGTTTTTAATGGAACTAACTATTTACATAAAATTCAATACACTGTATATCCAACTTATCAGTTTCCATAGTATGGTGGCAAAGAAGGAAGTGGAAAGGAACGATGCTTTTTAAACTTAGGATTTTTTACATTATGTCCTTTCTTTGAGTTTTTTGTTGGTGTTATTGGTTCCGTTTTCGGTAAATATCGTTTGCAGGTGCTCACGGATGTAGAAGAGTTATTCTTCTCCTCTTCTTTTGCTGCTGAAGGAGGATATGACGCGGTGGGATGGCTGGGATGAACGTCGGGAACAGGAACGGGTGTGTTAATCAACGACGACAGAAAAAGATCCAGATCTTCAAAAACATCTTGATCCTCATACAGCAATGAACCTTGATGTTGTTCTTGGTCTTGCCGTTGTTCTTGTTGGGGTTGTTCTTGCTGGGGTTGTTGTTCTTGGTTTCCTTGTTGTTTTACCATCTTGTATGTGTTCACGGGAATGAACCCTATTTCCATAACACCAGCCCTTTTTTGTGAAGGACTCAGCAGGAAGAGGCTGAAAATATAATGATGCAACATGTACAAATATGCTTTTTACAAATAAATAAAAGAACTGTAATTATGCTTGATTTCACATACGACATTAAAGCTACTTGTAGGATTTTTCGACAATTACAATATTTCAAACAAAATTTTGTACAAAATTACCATATAAAGTTATAAACTTTCACACATTTACACCTACATGATTGGTCTCTTTTAAAACATCGAAGTATTGTATGAATAAATAACAAATAACTTGCTTTGAGTTACACAAAATGAATATAAAGCGCGTGCGCCACCCTGAGAAAACACTTCTACATAAAAATATGACGCTTATATTATCGAGATAAATTTATCATATAATTGAACAAGGCAGTTCAGCATCAGACTAGTAATTTTACCTGCTTCTTGAAGGAGTGATCTGTCTGGATATTTTGCCTCTTTCCTGTTATGATATATGTGGACATATTTGTAGTCCCCTTGATATTTTACTATCACCCGCTTTTCTCTTCCAAACGTTTTAGCCAATTGCTTCAGTGTATTATTAAACTCAGTAACGTACTGCACGTTTTCGCACTCGCTCATGATGATAGAACGTGTTTTTTCAACAACTTTGTAAATTGGAAGGGGTGATATTAAGAATTTCAAAGTATTTATAACACCAAGCAAAAAATATCATTGGTTAAATTGTGTGGGATAGGGTGGAGCATGTATTTAGAGTGCTTGTTTCAGGTACATTTGCTTATATCTCTGACCAAGTGATGAACACTTGAAATAGCAAGAGTTCTGTAAAAAAAAAAAATGCCATCTCCTGAGCCCTAAGACCTTTGACACTATTGGTCAAGCGATGTCCACGTTTCATTAATCTAGGAGTCTATTGGTCGTTCTAAAAAAGGAAAGAGACAAAACTATAACATTGACTTATTCTTAATCATTTCATCAAAAATGGCTAAGATACATGTAGAGGAAGATTGGAGCAAAGAAGCAGATGAGAATCCCTTCCTTAGTGGGGGGATGATCAATATAGAAGGGGAGCTCATTTATGTATTTTTGAGTCAGACCCCACCTCCACCCCCGCCGCAGCCGGAAGAAGAGGCAGAAAAATAGAAACCTCCAACAGAAGAAAAAATAAAATAAAAAACCAAAAAAAAAACCCTTTACCTTAATAAAGGGTTGACTACTCAAATGAATGTTAGAGCTATCTTTTCTTTCTATAAAATTATGTATTTTACAACATTATCTACATAGCCGCACGCGTTTATGTGTGTGTGTGTGGGGGGGGGGGGGGGGGTTACTTTGTCAAAGAAGAAACCATGACCTAAGTAGATCCATTTTTAATCTCTATTTTTGCAGGGTATAAAACCCTATAATTCCATAATTTATAATCTATTCTTATTGGTCGGTGTTTCATTTAGGTTTGATCTTAGAATTGTCTTCAATTCTTCATCTGTATCCGACTTGAGCTACTGGAAATGTTCAAAGTCTGTATTAACCACCTTAATGCTGGTTAAGCTGAGATAAAAACTATCGAAAATCAAAAATCCTACTTTGGTTACTAAGCTAAGAAAAAAACTATCGAAAATCAAAAAATCCTACTTTGGTTACTATAGGAATTTTAAAAAAATGTGTAACTCAGTTGGGAGATTAGAATAAAATCTGTATTTAATAAGGATTGTGAGGCTATTGTAGTATTAAAGTTTATAGACGGACTGTGTTCTTATAATTCATTTCCAACCAATTAAAAGGAGATGATGGGGAATTTCAACGTTTTAGGGTTTTGGTGGGGTGGTACTTTATAACCGTTTTGGTTAATATTGCGGCAAGACTCCATACTCTATCCATAGCACCCTTCTTAGTTTAACAATATCAAATTTATGAAATTAAAAAAAAAAATCATTCTTTACACATACTTGAGTAAAGTAATAATTTGAATAACAAAATCTCTAGTTTAGCTCCCCGTTTAAAAATTAAAATATCGAATTATTTCATGTTTGAGTTACCTAGTTTGCAACATCCCAAAGGTGGCAGGGGATAGTTTCGAACGAAAGACCCGGTCAAAATTTTGAAATAAAGGGAGAACCTGAGGTTTGGCTGGTTATTTAAGGGGTATAAATTGCTAGAATATTTATTGCATTCATTTTGTGGATAGAGGAGTTCATGTCCATTTCATTGATTTATGACACTTCAATACTGGTAGCACTTTTCAACAGATAAGGAATGGAAATGCGAAACTGTGGCCAAAATTTTCACTTTCGGTTTTGTGCTTGAAAAGTAGGGTGGGTTCAGAACACGAAATGTCACTCGAAAAGAAGGTGATTGACCCTCCATCAATTGGTGATTATTTGCATGGGTATACATTAAGCTACAAATCCTATGGTAGTTTATGGCAGTTGCTCGGGACTGGAGCGTGGTGCTAGACCCGTGAAAATGTGACAAAGGGCAATTTTTCAGAAAATTTTGAGACCGTCCCTGGCTATTCTATACAGTGCTATATGTAAGTTGTACTTGTTTTATTCTGAAATGTATAAAAATTATCAAGAGTCGAGACCATGTGTCCCCTGCATGCAAACCAATTTTAGCAAAATTAAAAATCCACTGAAAAACTAGATCACATATATGAGCACTATCTGCCTCACATTTCCTCGACCAAAAAAACTATCCCCGCCACCAAAATGACAATGGCGGGAATCCTGGTGGTGTTTGTTTTGTTGATGGCTAATTTTGGGCGAGCAATGGCATTTGAAGTTAATAGCAATGAGTGTTCGCCTTCAGAGAAGATATTGAGCTGTACCTGGAAGGGGATGGGCAACCATGTCGTGAGTGCACCCCTTAGACAGGAGATCCTCTTGTTTAACAAGCTGACAAAGGGAGCGACATTGCTAGTGCCAGAGAGATACAGGGGGGATTTGTTGAAAATTGATGTGCAAAGTGAAGAAATCACATGTATTGATATCAACGCTCACGCCGATGTTGTAATCTAGTCTTGTTTTAAACAATGTTTTCAAATTATATCCCTTGCGTTTTAGATAAAATTAAAATATATTTAATACGTCGAACCACTTTATATTATAGGAGATGGACTTTTCCAGTGAGTCTTCCACATTGATACATTCAACAATGCCTGTGCATTCGATGAAGACCTCTGGCTCTCCCTCCTCAATGATGCACTCAACAATGCCTGCACATTCAAAGCAAACCTCTATTAAGCCAACAAGAACTACACAACAGATGACCACCCCAACTCCCTCGGTTGAAGACTCTGAAGAGGCTTGGCAGATTGCCGTGTATGCTCTTGAAGCTGCATTAGGTAAAAAATCTACATTTTCCAAAAATCCTTAAAATGAACAAAATAACTGTTCCTTGATAAAATATAGTAAAAAAAATCTTTGATTTATTTACAGTTGTTGTGGGTAGCGTTATTCTTTTGTGCATCTGCCTAATTAGAAAATTTAAGCAGAGACATGTTCGCTTGCATGATTTACCACTAGAAGAAATGCATAAGCAACACATTGCTTAATTCGGTATTTTTATTTTTTTTATCTCATCAACATTTAAGTATCATTATTACATTGTCAGTAATTGCCCTCATAATATCAGCAGTTGCGATTCATCAAAGAAAATATACCCTGAGAGCATTTCTCCAAAATTGCTGTCCTTGTGAACAACAAGTTGTATTTGACCGTGCAGTATACTCAGATCTTTAAATTTTTTTTGTAGACCTTCTTAAAGAATGTGAAATTATCTTCCTGCGGATTCTTAAAATTGTTGTTCTAATAACACAGTGCATTTTGATCATATACATCATGTACCGCAGAATTGTGCACAATTATTTGCCACAAAGAAATCAGCCAAATCCAGCACGCAGTCAACTTAACCCGTCTCGCTTACAACAGCAACAACTTAACCCATCCCATGTGCATCCTAACTCATCTTGCATACATCCAGATCATCCTAACCAGTCTAACCCATCCCATGTGCATCCAAATCTACCTCCTCAAAATCTACAAAAGCCACTCCGCAGATCAACACGAAGAAGAAGCTCTCCAAGTCGACTAAATCTTTAATTGATCAAAATTTGTTTCACTTAATTATCAGATTTTTAAAGAAATGAGTATAAGGTGTATGAGTATAAAAGACATAACCTCTACACGTGATTTTTAAGCGCAATTTTTTAATTCGGTAATTCACGTTCCTTGGGTGTATGGGTATATGAAAATTAAGTAACATCTCATCCTTATAAACACATTTTTAGTCAGTAAATGTCACTGCTTTTTCCAACCTAAATATCAGCACTATTCGAGTTATATTGGTTGAGGGAATATTACGTACCAAGAAAAAAAAAAAGTAAGTATTATCTTTTTTTTTTCATAACATGAATTATAAAATCCCTTTTCTACTGTACTTTTTTTTTCTTGGATAATATTCCCGGTCTGGAAATAAAGTGTTTAAGTATTTTATTCATTTATTTTTTTTCGTTATTATTCAAAATCAGGATGTCCTTGTCAGTGCCTAGATCATTTGAAGAGTTCCAAAAAGAATGGAATGAAAGAGCTGAATTGTTGAACTCCTCGAAAACGGGGTAAATGTACAATTCCTTTAGGTGTTTTATCTACTGTAAAATATTGTGACTTTAGACCATCCAAATATGTTTGCTGATATTCCATTTCTTTCAGCACTCTAGTTTATTTTTTCTTTAAAAATTGGTTTTTTTTATTAAAAAGTATTTATTGCGGTATCTCCTGATAACTTTCTAAAAAGTTTGATTGGATTATAAGATTGTATGTCGTGTTAAGATTTATCGCTAGATAACACTAGTAGTAAGTAGCAGATTGTTGATTTTTCTTGAGTTTTTTCTCTTTCTCTGTTAAATATTATTTAAATTGCGTAGGGATGAAACAAATAGGAATGAAAAAAAAAAAAAAAAACTTAGTGAGACGGAAGATTCGTATATTTTGAAAGAAAGGTATTTTCTTCTATAAAATAGATTTTCATACATAACTAAAAGAAATTGTTAAAAAAAAAAGATATATATATAAAAATCCCATTTCAGAAGAATAAAAAGAAGGCGGTTGAGTAGAAAAAAAGAAGATTTCCTGTCTGATTTCAAGTAAGTAAATTAAATTAAAAGTTTTTTTTTGTTTTTTTTTTTGTTTTAAATACAATTATGAAAATGTATTCTTATCATTTAGATAAATAACAGATAAGATTTTTTTTAAGGCTTAGTGACCCACAAAGATTTGACGATTTAGAAAAACGGGTACGGGGTGATGGAGGATTGACTTTCATCGGATATGGAGATACAGAGTATCCTTCCAGTGCAGCTACTGAGAACACATCATGTAGCACCGCTTCAAACTTAAGCTCCGTGCTGATGGGAAACACAGATTCACAACCTATATCGATGAAAATCTGATGCTATAGTTCTTTTAGTAAAGGGTAGTTTTTTTTCGGGGTTTTGGGAAGTTTTTGTATACTTTTAGTGTTTGTTATGTGTATTGATGAGAATAATTTTTTTTTATCGTTAAATGAGTACTTACTGAAATCTTTAAGCCTGAGGAGACCAGTGGATGTAATTTCGTGTGTCTGAGGATCGAGACTAGTGGATGTTGTCGATATGTCGATATATATATGGGGAGTCTTATCAGGGTGTAACTGACAACACCCTCTCACACCATATCATGGGTGTGACTAAATGACTGTGACCTCTTTGGTGCCCTTGGGTACTGATAAGAAAATTGACTGTGACCTCTGTGTCGACCTTTAGGTACTGATAAGAAAACTGACTGTGACCTCTTTTGTGACCTTGGGTACTGATAAGAAATTGACTGTGACCTCTGTTGACCTTTGGGTACTGATAAGAAAATGTGGCTGTGTGCTATTACCTATACTTCTATCAATGTGTAAAAATGGCGATTAAATTGACATTAAGCATTCCTTAGTACGAAGACATCCCACAGAGAGAAGACTGGGATAAAGAAATGGAGAGTGAGCCACGTCCCGGGAGAAGATTGAAGTGGAAGAACGGGGAATGTTTTTATTTTTTTCCACGAAGAAACAGAAGAAGAGGTCAAAGAAACGTAATGGTACTGTATGCCATTATCAAAAATAAACCAACGGCCGTTTTCACGGCCAGCTAAATGTTACGAAAAGATGCCGACTGCACTGAGAAACGAAATTTGTATGGTCACGAGTTATTCTATATCTTTTATAATTTTATATATACACATTCTGAGAATGTCAATGTTTGTTGCAATACTTAAATTTTTTTTATATTTAGAAATAATATCATCTGAAAATCACAGCGTAATGTTTAACTATAAATGATACCTCCCCCTCCAAAAAGGTTTTATACCATTAGAGATAAAATCAACGGCCGTTTTCACGGCCCCCTAATTATAATAAAAAAGACGCATATATATAACAAAGAAAAGGAACGATAAACTATTTTCATAAATAATGAAGATTATGTTTTTTTAAAATTAAGGTCGTAATGTCTTTTTTTTAGATCAGAATACAATAAAGGTTTATGACACAAGTTTGTGCAATTCGTTTATTATTCATTAAAAAGATAGATATTACGTGTGCGTTATAAACGTAAAGTACAATATTTTTACGGCTATATAAGGAAAAAGAATGTGCAGTTATAAGACTGAAAAATCTGTCTTGTTCTCCAGTTTATTGTTGCCTCCTCGTGAGAGGGTGAAAATACTGTAAATAACAACAAAAATAACATAAGTACATACTTGCATAAACATATTATACAGATGACAAATGTAATGAGCTGTTAAAAATACATGTAGCAGATCCACATTTTACACTATGCCAAAATTCGAAAAACCATGAATATGGAGGTTTTACACTATAAAATCGTTAGTTGCACATTTGTGAAGCACACTATATCAGCTAAAACATTTTCAGAGAAACTTGCACTGTCTGAATGATAAATCTGGCATATATAACAAAATTATAGATGACCAAGCCATGTTTTACACTATCCTATACACGTTTTAAAGATGAGGTATTTATGCAAGAAATATGATGCAAAATATGTATTAAAAACGTTTGCACACGGCATCTGTAGTTCTGTTAACGATATACATATAAACTAAACTTACTCTTTGGCTCACAAAGGATTGGAGGACAAAAATCACAACGTAAACATTTCGGCGGCAATATCGTACTACTTTCTAAATAACAAAACCAATAACGTAGGGTAAACAAAGTAGAAAAATTCCGGAATAACAATTCCGCCACACTCCCCTACTGATTTCTATCAGAAATCACTACACATATAAACTTAATTGTGAAAAACATTCTTACTGACACACATAAAGGTACAAGTATATGAGAGGCACCTGTAACATACATGCGAAATTTACTTTTATGATTTACATATTGAGAACTACAAGATATCAATATGAAAATACATCCTAAATCACTTCGAGCAGTCTTACAAGGTAACAAATGGGGCGAACATAAGATACTTTAGAGCCGTTCCGAACTATGGTAACCTTGACTTTTCGAACCTTTGAGTCTTTGCTGTAGAACACTTCATCCACGACTCCCAAGGGCCACTGGTTACGGTGAGCATCTTCTTCCTTTATCAGAACAACATCTCCCTTATTGATTTCTTCACCTCCGCTATGCCACTTAGTGCGTTTCTGTAAAGCACTCAAGTACTCTGTCCTCCAACGTGACCAGAACTGATCTGCCAGTCTCTGCACGAGTTTCCATTGGCTACGCAAGGCATCCTTGGTTCCGAACTACGGTACGCTGAATGTAGCATCTGGTTGTTTCTGCGTCAGGATTAATGTTGGTGAAAGAACGGCTGGTGCTTCCGGATCTGAAGAAACCGGAACGAGTGGTCTGCTATTAACAATAGTACATACTTCCGCCATTAAGGTTGACAGAACTTCATGTGTTAAGTCAAAGGATTTGTTCTCCAAAAGAAGAGCATCTAGAATACGTCGAACAGATCAAATCATGCGTTCCCATACGCCCCCGAAGTGGGAGGCATGGGGAGGGTTAAATATCCATAAGACTTTATTCATGGTTAGGTAGTCCTTAACTGGTCTAGATTCGACAAACTCCGCATCAAGGCTGAGCTCCTTGACAGCGCCAATGAAATTTGTTCCTCTATCAGAACGAATTTGCTGAACGGGCCCTCGCAGGGCTATGAATCGCCTTAAGCAGTTGATGAATGAGGCTGAACTGAC
Organism: Magallana ariakensis; assembly: GCA_020458035.1. Taxonomy (NCBI): domain Eukaryota; kingdom Metazoa; phylum Mollusca; class Bivalvia; order Ostreida; family Ostreidae; genus Magallana; species Magallana ariakensis. The sequence continues at coordinate 84,518,749 of CM035811.1, forward strand.
CTCTTCGACAAGCTCTACATGTATTGCACGAGATACCAAACACGTGAATAAAACGCCCCATCTCTTGGAGTTTGCCGAGCCGCCCCTAGTACGTCTCGTCACCACCGACCAAGGTCCAAATACATCCAGTCCAACATAGGAGAAAGGTGGGGCCTCTTTCAGTCGGTCTTCAGGAAGGTCTGCCATCTGAACCCATCCAAATTTCCCGCGGAGCCTCTTACAGGTGACGCAGTGGTGGATTTCTGATGAAACCATGCGCTTGCAGTTGATAACCCAATAGCCTGCAGACCTAATGGTACCTTCGGTCATCTGTCTGCCTTGGTGATGTATCACAGAGTGGTAATGACGTATCAGAAGGACTGCAATGTGGTGACCCTTTGGAATTATAATTGGATGTGCTGAGTGGCGATCCTGACTCAGGTGGGTCTGTCTACGATGGATACGTCCGCCGACACGAAGAAGACCATCGCCGTCTACTATAGGATTCAAGGGCAGGAGGGGACTGTTTTTTTGGTTGTTCATGACCATTTCTGATGGCCTGAATTTCGTCATGGTACATTTCAGACTGAGCTTCCTTAATGATGAGTTTCTCTACAGACTCATATAAAGCAGGATCCTTAGGTACTGCAGAGGTTTTGATCCTTCTAACCAATGTTTTCAATGTGACGAGGGCTCTCACAAGACTTTTCCATGTTGAGAAACGGGAAAAACGCTTCGCACCCAACACAGATTTCACGGTTGTCTTCACTGTCACTACCTCTTTCTTTAACTCTTGGTCACTCTCAGCATCGATGAGGGGGTAGTGTTTGTTCGCAACATCAAGTTTGATGGTGTGTAGAAAGTCAGGTCCCCTTAGCCACATACTTGTAGAAAGGTCCGAAGTTGTAAACTTGCGAGTGGCAATGTCCGCAGGATTTTCATCTGTAGGCACGTGGTTCCACTGTTCCGGTCCACAGAACGCTCTGATACGACTGACTCTGTTGGCTACATACACATGAAATCTTCTGGTTTCTGCCGATATGTATCCAAGCACCACGCGACTGTCAGAGTAGAAGTTGAAATCTTCTTTTTTGAGATTAAGTTGTTCTTTGGCTACTTCAGCCAACTCAACGGCTACTACGGCGGAGCACAACTCCAATCGTGGTATGGTATAGCCATGACTAGGTGCTACTTTGGCTTTTCCAAGTAGGAATCCAATGTCGGATGAATCTCCGTTATGGTCTTGATGTATGCCACAGCGGCAATGGCATCTTTGGAGGCATCACAGAACACATGGACTTGGACGCCAGATGCTTGAACTAATGAAAGTCTCCCGTACATCCTTGGGATTTTAATGTCTTTTAAATAATGCAGCGATTCCACCCAATTCTCCCATTGCTCTCGAAAGGATTCAGGCAGTGGATCATCCCAATTAGTTGAACTAGAAGGCTGCATCATCTCGCGTAGTAGAACTTTCCCTCTGAGAATAACAGGCGCGACAAAGCCCAGAGGGTCAAATAGACTATTTATCATTGAAAGCACCCCTCTACGGGTGTAAGGCTTCATCTCCTTGGATACTTGAAAGTTGATCTCGTCGGAATCAATGTCCCATACCACACCAAGAGTCCTCTGAGTTGGCAAAGCGTCTGATCCCAGGTCTATGCTCTTTAGGTCCTTTGCAAGGTCGTTCTCGTCGAATTGTTTGAGAACGGACTTCGAGTTAGATGCAATCTTATGAAGACGCAACTTTCCTCCTCCCATGAGTGCCCTTTGAGTTCTCTTCATGAGGCTCACAGCTTGATCTTCAGACTCACAGCTTACAAGTCCGTCATCAACATAGAAATTGTGGAAGACAAAATCCTGGACATCTGAGTCGGCATCAATAACAGATCGGTGTAAGCCATATGTGGCCACTTTAGGTGATGGGGAGTTTCCGAAGACGTGGACCTTCATCCTGTATTTGTCTAGGGGCTTTTCAAAGTCGTTTTCTTGATGCCACAGGAAACGTAAATAATTACGGTCAGGTTCGTCAACTTTGAAATTGTGGAACATTTGCTCAACATCTGCAGTTATAGCAACGGTGTTCTGACGAAAACGAAGGAGGATACCCTGCAGACTATTTGAGAGGTCCGGTCCTTTCATAAGTACGTCGTTCAATGACACTCCACCATATCGGGCTGAGGAATCGAACACAACTCGAATGGAACTCGGCTTCTTGGGGTGGTATACCCCAAACATTGGGAGATACCAACACTCTTGGCCTAGAGGCATCGGTGGTGCCTTCTCTGCATGCTCGTGTGTGAAGATTTTCTCCATAAACTCGAGGACGTGTTGCCTTTTCAATGGAAGTTGAAGACTAAGATCAAATGCTTTTGCACGTTTCAGAGCTTGTGCCTTATTGTTAGGTAGAACCGGTTTTGATTGACGAAACGGAAGCGGAGCTGACCAGTGTCCGTCATCTTCTTTCTTAAAACCGTTTTCCATTAACTGAAGGAATGCTTTATCTTCGATAGAGAGTCCTGTTTTCTCATCATGTTCTGTCTTCACAAATGTATTGTCAGTCATTTGAAATTTACTGTCACACGGTTTGAACAGAGAGGGTCTCCCATTCTGTAGCACAAATGTCTTGTTTACGTTTATTACATTGGTGTGGTGTAGATTTGTCATACACACTTGCCCAATAATGACCCATCCGAGTGGAAGTCTCTGACCAATTGGAAGGTCTCCCTCACCGAGCCTCTGGTCCAAGACATGATGAGCGGTGACTACATCTCTGCCGATAAGAAGTTCGATTTCAACGTCTTCCATTATGGTAGGTATGAATTGAGCAATCTCTTGAAGATGAGAATACTGGCGCGCGATGGCGGGAAATGGAATCTCATCTCTGTTCTTTGGTATGTCGTTGCACTCGATGATGCTAGGTAAATCCAACTTGCATGTGGAATCCAATGACTCAATGACATAACTGTGACTCTTCCTTCCCGAAGCAGTGAATCTTCCTGCACAAGAAGAGAGTACATATTGGTATTCCATACTTCCAGGTGAAAAGAAGTCAAGGAATGGAGTTGTCGCTAATGAATGACTACTCTGGTCGTCTACGAGAGCATACACAACGCGAGACTTGTCTGGAACTTCCTTAAGGTACACTCTCACTGGTATGATCTTTGCACAAGATCTACTGGTGCCACTTGGTCTACCACAGATCTGGGTGCAGGCACTTTTCACTGTCCTTCCTGCTGAATGCTCCCCTACGTTGGGGTTTGCATCCACGTGAAGCGCGCTGGGGTGGGATGCTTCTTTACAGATGTCACACTGCACATTTGCTCTGCAGTTGGCTGCTCTATGTCTCTTGGGTCCACAGCATTTGAAACAAATGCCGTTCGTGAGGATGAACTTCTTGCGTTCCTCAAGTGGTTTCTTACGGAATGCTGAACATTGATTTAGCAAATGGCTGGTTCCATGTAACGGACATAATAGTGAGCCTTCTGCATCTGTAGTGGTTTCTGTTTTCTTGATGACCACGGTAGGTAGTCTCCTTGATGAACTGCGATCACTTGAGCTCATGTTCGCCTTCTCTGAGCGGTCAAACTGAAAACTTGGGTCATTGCGTGTTCGTGCTGTGTCATGTATGAATTTGACAAATAAGGAAAAAGGAGGAAAAGTGCTCCCGTTTTGACGTTTGAATCTACTGGCTTCTGTGACCCATTTGTCTTGTAAGTTCCATGGCAACTTTGAGGCAATAGGGTTGATTCCTGTAGAGGAGTCAAAATAACCAAAAAGGATAGAGTACTGGGGTTGTTCCTTCACAGCAGCTATTTCGCTTACTAAATCAGCCAGGTCAAACAAGCGTTTGTTATCGTTACCAGCAATCCTCGGGAATGATGAAATACGCTCTTTCAGACTCCTTTCAACCATCTCTGGTGACCCGAATCGCTCCTCAAGTCTCTCCCAGATCTTCTTCACAGCCAGGGCTGGGCTGTCAGCATTGCAAGCACGAATGCTATTTGCTTGTTTGGAAGATGCGGGGCCGAGCCATCTGACGATCAAGTCGAGCTCTTCAGTTGCTGTAGTGCCTAGCTCTTTCATTATCCCTTTAAAGTTCAACTTCCAAGATACATAGAGCATTGGATTGTCATCATACTTAGTTAGTCTTGACATGAGTTTTTTCACCAAGAACTTGGTAAACTCGGTCATTTGGTCTGTTACAGTGGGTGGTAATAAAGTAGGTGCTTGGTGTACTGCAGAATTGTTATTTGCATTGTTTGAGTTCTGAGGGTTCACAGGGTGATCATTATTTGCATTATTTGAGTTCTGACGGTTCACAGGGGATGGAATTATCTCACGATCTTCGTGGAATGATGGTCGATTTGGGGTAAACGGCACAGCATCTGGCCTTAACATCGTATTTCCAGGACATGGATCATCCAGGTTATCTGCTTGTATATGATATATCACAGGTGAACTACTCTTCGGGTCTGCTTTTGAGGGGTTGACGATGTTTTGATTGTCAGTATATTGATTTGGAAGAGTTCTTATGTACTCCTCGGTGCGCGAGCGTCTTGTACGAGAACTCCTTGAGTCTTCCTTATTGGGTGTGTAAACGTCCCGCATGACCTCTATCTCCTTTTCGTTCATCTCGACTTCACACTCAGCTTTCGATAGCTTCAGTCGCGCATCTAACACTGCTTTCTCCTTCAGAATCATCACTTCTTCGGCGATGTATTTCAACTTCACACGAGATGCATTAAGCTTTGCTTCAGCCCGTTGAAGATAGGAGCTAGACCTCCGGGATGTCCCACTTGAACTAAAACTGTCCTCTCCAAGAGATGGAAGGCCGTGACTTGAATACTCCGAGGGGGCTCTCTTGGGGCTTCCTTTTCTACTCGGAACTCGTGGTGACCTTGGTTTGTTTGCTTGTGTCATGGAGTTTCCTCTCGGTTGCACCAAAGATTTCAAGTCTGTTTCTTGAGTGAGCTCATCTAACCTGAAGAGTGCTGCTCCGACTTTTGCTTTCACTGAGTCCATTATCAACCGTTGGGCTGCCATTTCATTAATACTTTCATTGGTACGCATTGATTGCAAGTATGTAACAAAGTCTTCTGAACACTTACGGTATGCTTCATAGCAAGACTTTAAAAGTTTCTCATAAGTGTCTGCACTTGGTCTGCTGATAGATCCTAAGTCGAGCAGCTTAATGTCATCTATGCATCATCCATCAATCTCACGTTTGATTTCACGAATCTTAAACAGGTGTCTGTTAACTGTTGACTCATATAGTTCTTGTCCATATGTTGACAAAGGCCGCACACGAGTCATCTCTCTCTCTTCGATTCTGTCTCCAGTTTCAGGCTCATCTTGACCGACAATAAAAGCCAGATATTTTCACTGTGCAGTTATAAGACTGAAAAATCTGTCTTGTTCTCCAGTTTATTGTTGCCTCCTCGTGAGAGGGTGAAAATACTGTAAATAACAACAAAAAATAACATAAGTACATACTTGCATAAACATATTATACAGATGACAAATGTAATGAGCTGTTAAAAATACATGTAGCAGATCCACATTTTACACTATGCCAAAATTCGAAAAACCATGAATATGGAGGTTTTACACTATAAAATCGTTAGTTGCACATTTGTGAAGCACACTATATCAGCTAAAACTTGCACTGTCTGAATGATAAATCTGGCATATATAACAAAATTATACATGACCAAGCCATGTTTTACACTATCCTATACACATTTACAACACGTGTTTTAAAGATGAGGTATTTATGCAAGAAATATGATGCAAAATATGTATTAAAAACGTTTGCACACGGCATCTGTAGTTCTGTTAACGATATACATATAAACTAAACTTACTCTTTGGCTCACAAAGGATTGGAGGACAAAAATCACAACGTAAACATTTCGGCGGCAATATCGTACTACTTTCTAAATAACAAAACCAATAACGTAGGGTAAACAAAGTAGAAAAATTCCGGAATAACAATTCCGCCACAAAGAAACTGTCACATTCTTACTTACAAGTTGACGAAATTGAGGTATGTACATTTTGTTAAAGGTTATGAAGATAAAATTTACAAGTATTTTTAAGCAATGAACTTTATGTACATTATGCTACAAAATCAATAGTTAGTCGCAGCATTTGATAATTACGAAACCTCGATTAAAAAAAGGACTTGCATACATGTATATATATAAAATTTCCAACTATATAAGATAAGATATGTCCTCCACTTCCTCTTGAATTTCAGAATATTTGTTCTCTAACCGAACTTGTTCTTCTTGGAGTTCTCTCGCCTGCTCTTCTAAAATACGTTTTCGTGACACAGGTTTTTCAGTTATGAGCTTGTCCTCATCAATGTCCATAGGTTCTATCTTCACATCTTCAACACCATGCGTAGTACTGGCACGGGCATCTTCTTTGTTTTCATATTGTTCTTTTTTTCTGTTTCTTGTTAAATTCCTTGAGTTGTTTTATGTTTACTAAAATTGAAAATGGATTACTGATGATAAAACTTTGTAAATGATTTGAACCATTATGACTTAAATCAGTCCACAACTTGTTTTTTAGTACCTGTTCATATGTGATTCATTAAAAGATGGTCATTTGTTGTACTTGTATTAATAATGATAATGATTGAATTTATAACGCTTTATCAATGCTGCTGTATTTTCAAAACGCTTTACAATAAAAGATATGGTATCAATAAATGACCTCCGGTTTTACATACCTGATAATTAGTGCCACTTTAATCTCTTCTTCGTCCATTAAGTCATTTGTGGTCCTGAGAAAAAAGAGATTAAAGTCGATTTTTTTGTTATCCATGTAGAAATACAGTTTTGGACAAGTTAAAAATTTACACTTATAGACGATTTAAAGTTTGAATTATACTAAGTATTTATAAAGATAACTATCTTTTTTAACTGATTTTTTAAAATTTACCTTAGCGTGAATTCCATTTTTTCTACTTTTATCGTAATCTTCAAGTAAAAGGTTGTATTAACAGTCCAAAAAAAGTGGTAGAGGGAGAATTTTGGATATAATGTGGTTAAATATACTTCATGTCTTAATAACCACCCCCCCCCCCCTCTTTTATTAAGACAAGAGATAGACATGTGTAGCTTTGCTTAACGGATTGAATTTCCCTCCAAAATCACGAATATCTTTTTTCATTGGACTAACTTGCAGAAATTTACCAGTGACTTAGAACACTTTTTTTTACATTATATGTATCCACCCATTATGATATATTGGTTATGAAACATAAATTTAGTTATAAAAACCAATATATTGCGGAATTTAAAAACAGAAAACATCAAAGCCATGACACCTGGTCTTATGATCGGATGATGAAGCACATAACACATTTGTAACTACGAAGTCTTAACATTTTTTCACAATGTTTGAATTCATATTTCTTTTTTGCGCCTTTTTTTTACCAGCACATGTTCAACTTGTTTGTAATTTTATGGCTTGAAATTGTTTTTACTACAGATTAAATCCTTTAAGATTTTCAGAAAAGGGCGCCATCGATGTTAACCGATATAATGTATAAAAACTCGCAGTCATTATAATGATGACAGTTGTGATTTTTTTTGGCAAAAATCCACATATACTTATCATGCATATATCATATTACTAAAAAATCATGTTGATTTTGTTTTATTGTCTTATAATTTCGAAGTTACTTTTTATCATAAATTAAATTGATCACTTATTTATTTTTTTGTATATATGAAATTCCTGGATCCACTTCTGCATTATCCCAAGTAGTATGGGTATCAGACGATGGGATCCGAAAACAGTCTGCAACCCATATTAGGTTATTTGTTTCCCATTATCAAAAACATGTAAACCCCAAATCTTATCACGTGGTCATATATCCCTTTGTTCATGAGGTCATTGTCCGATATTTTCCGAATATTAAGTTTAGCGAAGACGATGAGCATGATGAGGGTGGCCGTGGAAGTGGTTTTGTCTTATTTGTTTTTGGTTAACTTCACTAAAACATGTGATTTGTAAAATCAGTGCTGTAGCTCTACTATTCGTGGATATATGTGTGACCAGGGTTGTGACTGTATAACTTTTTGCTGCTTATCATCTCTCCCGCCTGGTAGCGAAATTCAGATTTCGCTGGTCGTACAGCGTATAGTTTTACGTCCCGATCAACATGTTATACTACAGAAAGAAGCGATGCGGAGGGTGAACATATCAACATGTTTAGGTATGTGTTTTAGCCTATATTTTTTAATCAAATAGTTATTTTTCGATGAAAAAACTTTTGCATGCAATACTGTTTCATGAAAGGTCGTAACTTTAGGCCCGGTCTTAGATTTTGAGTTAGTTCGGGACTTACGCCCGCGCCTAAAGTTACGACCTTTCATGAAACAGGACGCAGACTGAAAAAGTAAAAATGTCCATTGATTTATAATGAGTGAGAATTCAACAGTCTTGATTTTTGTACTTCAACACATTCTCGATAATATAAAAGCATTTCACTGTATTACTATTAGAATTGTTGAATTTTATTTATTTTTCTGGTAGTTATTTCACGAGATAACAATTTTGTCACAAATGTAGTACCCTTAGGCTATTATATATGATGTATTTCGGTATCGTAATAACATCGTTTTCAAATAAACAATATTGGCACAAATCGGTATGTATTCAGTGATAGTCATACAACCAATCACTTTAAACAAGAAATTACACTGATATTTAAGGTATATTTTTAAATTACATATCAAACGATTATCTTCACAGTTTTTGATGACTTGATTTAAGTATTTTATTTACAATTGACAGAAGTCTCTGTGGTTCCCAGCACTGACAGTAGCAGTGATAAGGTCGTCACTCACCCGGTCTCCGTGGTTCCCAGCCCTGACAGTAGCAGTGAGAAGGTCGTCAGTCAATCAATCTCAGTGGTTCCCAGTACTACTTCAACCATACACCCTCGAGTGCAATTTCTAAATGCCTCCCCAAGTGAGACTGCTAGCCATAATGGGTCATGACCCACAGTACAGGAGCTGATAAGGAGACCAATAACACCAACACTACTACTGTAATAGCTATGAAGAACACAAGTAAAATGAACAATTGCTCAGATGTAGGACAATATGTTTATGAATTTTTAATACCTGTATCTTTACTTCCTTTTATCATGTATGTATTAATAATTAGATACAGATGTAAATAGAAATTGCATGATAATGAAAAGAAAACGAGAGAAAAAAATAAATGGAGATGATGGGTGTTTATCGTAGAACAACCCAGCCATTAGAGAACAGTTTAGATAGTTTTTCATTTGATGAAGATTATTTAGATGATGACTATGAGTCTATTCCAAGTCTTTGAGCCATAGTGGGTATCTTAAACCCCAAAACACAAAACAAAGAAATTGGTTCCATGGTGATGCTGCATTCGGAGAGAGGTGATGGTGCTGTTGCCTGGGATGCAGGGGTGTGCATTTACAAAGGGATTTGGCTGCTGTTAGGGTCTTGGGTAGAGGTTACTGTGTTTTTAGTAGAGGGTTGAGTGTTTGGAGGTTCTGTGCTTTTGTGTAAGGTACGTTTTAGCCACTTTTTCAAAGCAATTAGTGCAACAGTCAATGTTGTTGCAATTGTCCATGCTAAAAATCCTACAATACATAAAAAAGGAATAATTCCTTAAAATCGAATAAATGGTTGATTTTGTTCATACTCCAGATACAAAATAATGTCTTGTAATCTTAAAAACTTTCATCATCATCATCATATTCAACATCATTTCTAATATTAGAATTTCTAAAATCCAGTTCATACATAGTTTTGGGTTTATATACAATAGTCTTTTGTTTCCTTTGCCAAAAACATGTTCGGCATTGTTTCCTATGCAATATTACTATAAAAACTAATATTACACAACATATAGTCAGAATAAAATAATATATGGTATTACACCAGGCTTTGTCTAATAGGGTCTCCCCTTCCTCGTCTTTCACATACAGAACTAATCTTTTTAGCATCTCCAATGTTGATTCTACAGTAGTTATAACGTCTGTAAGGGGGCTGGAAACAATGTGGAGTCTATTGTTTGGGGGGAACAAAAGGAGAACAATGGGGGTGGTTGACCTCCATTTGGTACAGGTGCCCGATATGAGTAAGGGGAAGGATACCTGAGCATAGCAACAAATCAATACCGAAGATTATTTTAGAATGTGGGTGGTTGACCTACATTTGGGGACAGGTGACATGAGACCTGAGCGTAGCAACAAATCAAGATTGATGATTATTTTAGACTGACGATTACCCGACCAAGAAACAGGAACTCCCAAACACAATTGGGTATTGTATGGAGGAATGCGTCAGTGACCTTTAAAAAGAGTTAAGGGGAAGGAGACTTGGTTGAACACTTGTTTAATAAAAGGGTAGAGTAAGAGATCGACCCTATTGTTAGACACTGGGTAGAATGAATACCTGAGTGTAGTAAGAATCGTTTTTAAAATGAAGATAGCTAAACGTCGAGAGAAATATACATTTTGGTGTTTCTTAAGTATACCAGTATAAATAACTGTTTAAAAAAAAACAAACGTTCTGTGGTTTTCACGTTTTATATTATTTGTATCGTCGTGCACAAGGGCTTTCAATGCAAAGCAGTCTTGAATTGTTAGGTCGTATTAAATCCGACGACTTTGTACGCAAATTTGTTTTGTCAAGAATTAATCATTACAAAAGCAATCCGCTGTCTTTTAAAGTCGGGTAATGAGACACATGTTGATACTTGTAAAAAAAAATCCTCTTACACTTGTACCCCGGAGACTTGGATCCCGGAGACCGAGGTTCACGCGCGCACGCGCATGCTTCCCCCGGCGACGAAGAGATCGTTAGGTGCGTCATTATCGAGTCTTATTACTGTTTGTATTTTTTAATGAATGCGCTTTGAAAAAAAATAGTTGTGTGTTTGATATGTGTATTTGTAGAAATTTTAAAAAAATGATGTTAAAAAAAATATTTGCATTGCTGTGTGAGTGAAATGTACTTATATCATTTTTTGTTTCATGCGTTAATTTGAATTTGATTTCAATGAATACAACTGACGATTGTTAATAAAAATGATCATGTAATTTAAATGAATGCAGTAGATAGAAAGAAACAAAAATTAGATATGTGTGTCGCTTGTAGAATTCAAAAAAGTAAATCTTGTAAAAAAAGAAATATATGCGAGTCATGTTTTCACGTCATGCTAATGAAAGAAATTATTTCAAATGAACACGTTATACAGTTATGAGTTTTAGCGAAAGTCAATAGTAGAAAACCAAAAAAAAATATTTGATAAAAAAATGCGCGATATTATATCTGAGGGTTTCGCATGCGCATGCGCAAGTTTGTTTATATTTTGTGGGATAATTTTATATAAACCAGTTGCATATTCATAATTTTTTTATTTGTTCTCGAGACACGAAAAGGTTCGACAATGAAATTTAAAACTCCTACCTCGTTTGCCGTCATAGGGGGGACTATGTCTGGAAAAACGCATTTTGTGTGCAATTTATTAAAAAGCGGAAGCGATATGTTTGACGTTGCACCAAGCAAAATTATATATTGTTACATGGAAGATCAACCAATTGTAGATGACATGAAGTCAAGTTTATCCGATTTCGATACTTATAAAGGTCTACCTAGCAGAGAGGAAATCAAGGATTCCCCTCATACTGTTATTATTCTCGACGACATGATTCATTTAGTGACGAAAAGTGCAGATGCTCTTTATCTTTTTCAGACCATGGTGTCGCATTCTAAGCTAACGGCTTTTCTGCTGTCACAAAATCTCTATTCCCCCGGAGTCTACGCCAAAAGTATACTTCTCAATTGTCAGCACGTTATTTTATTTAAGAATGTGAGGGATAATCAACAGATCATTATCTTTGGTAGTCAGGTTTTCACGGTGCGCTCGAAATTTTGGATGGACGCTTATGCGAAAGCCGTGAGTCGCCCTTACGGTTACATACTGATAGATCTAACCAATAAGTGTCCGGAAGAGAGGCGTTTACGAACCAATATCTTACCAGACGAAGGAGAAACGATAGTGTACCGTCCTAAATAAATAGTGAGTGTAATTCGTAAACTCATTCATTTACGTCATCATGTCTCGAAGGACAGAACGTCATACCGCATTTCTTCGCTTTTTATTTTTTGCTGATAAAACTCAAAGAAAAAAAACTTGTCGAAATGGCTTCCGAAGATCAGATGAAATCTTTCAGGGAGATAACTTTGAATATTTACATGGGGCATCTGATCATTTCCGGTTATTATCGGACAAAACTCATGAGATACAAAGACCTGGTTCAGTTTCTCTGTGATCGCCGAGTGAGCAACATTCAGATAAAACAATTGCTGCAGAAAACCGGAGAGATCATTTCTTTGATTCTCGAACCTTACTTTAAAGAAGATGGCGGAGGAATATCTACTCGTCAAAAAAACGATTTACGATCGGATGAAGGAGAAACAGAGTGAAAAAGAAAATTGCCAATCTTGTGATCAAGGTGTTAACACCGAGGATACATTGTCGACAATTTCCAACGAGAAAAAACGGACCCCCCACAATACGGATATGGTCTTATTTACGCAGGAAGCAAAAAGAGAAAAGCGACTTCACCACCTGGCATACGCGCACCCAAAAAGAAAAGGACAATGTGGCTGACATTTTAATTGTGAAGGGAGTTATTCATTATAATCTGTTAACTAAAAAAAACATTGTGAACGTATATCATTTTATTAATAAAAAAAAAATTTAAACACATATCATTTTATTTAAAAAAAAAATGAACACATATCATTTTAATTTAAAAAATAAATAAAATGTGAATACATATCATTTTATTAAAAAAAAAATTGTGAACACATCATTTTATTAAAAAAAATGAAAACCAAAAAAAACAACAAAAAAAACCTTGTGAACACATATCATTTTATTTAAAAAAAATTGTGAATACATATCATTTTATTTTTTAAAAAAATATGTATTTTAAAATGTACATAAACTAATAAACAAACAGTCTAAATACACAAGTTTCTGTTTTTAATAGCCATAAGGAAGGGTTGTTAAATTTGGCTGTACAACTCGTTTGATATACACGGCAGTGCATTTCTTAACTTCCTCTTGGCTATAAAGTTCGCTATGAATTATTTCTCGACTGATCTTGCTCAGATTGACGGTATGGTAGTTTCCCGTCATGGAATCCTCGCGATTGAACATGGCGTCTTTCATGCTAGATAAATTGAAAATTGTCGAGTTGGTGTAATTTAAGGAGAATCCCTTGACTTTGCATACCTCTTTTCCTTTGTGGGTTTTGTATGCATAATTTTTAGGGCCGTTGCACACAAACTCGGTAATCCAGTCGTCCTTTTTCAATTCATTCGTAAGTTCACCTAAATAATCACCGATGGGGGGTTCTATTTCCCCCTCATGTTGGGTATAGATTACCGAGTCTGTGTCCCAGTACAGAACGCGAGTCTGCAACATGTCTAATAGTTCATACAATTTGAGACGTGCCCAGCATGTGGTGAACGACGCCAAAAAAACGTTGCTGTGACCGGGATCGCACATGTCCTCTGATATTCGTTTAGTTGACAGCATGAGATGATGGTCGTCTATTATATTAAAATCTTGAATTTCTATGGTCGGATTGGCTATCTGTTCGAACAAAACGTGGGCTTGACTGTCGTGAAGAATTTGTGTTTTGCAGAGATTCATTCTCTGTCCGAATTTACCCCAGAAACTATTCAATAAAAGCTTTGCCAGGCTACGTAACCCCGGATTGTGATCGATATTGTCGGGGTCTAGACGAATACCTTCTCTTTGTTCGTACATTTCGATATATCGAGCGAGGTCGTCCTCCGTCTTGACCCAGTCGGGTCGCCCGCTGGCCTCTTGTTTTATTTTTAAAAACATGTTAATATAACGCCAGTATTTATGTTATGTTTATAAGTCGGGCTCGACATTCTATTATTCCCCTTTTTGTGTATTGCTTATGTTCACCGCCATTTTCTGAATAAACGTGTTGTGCTAATACTCCGGAGTTCGGTGTGTACTGATTGGCGTGGTGGCAGCGGATTCGTCCTACGTCTCAGAGAGGAAAATAAAATCCTGCACCCGAGGAACTAAGAGGTGTTCTTATATAACTCTGTGAAGAATTCAACGCACAACGGTGAGGTAAATCATGACCACTGTTCGCGCGCCAAAACAATGGCCTCTCGGCAAAGACGAGACTATAAATACATTTCAAAACTGGAAGCAGAACATTTTATATACACTTTCCCTCGATCCAAACTTCGCCCCTTTCTTGGTAGGCAACTTCCAATGGCAAAAGAAATCAAAGAACGCTCCGTACCGCGGTTTTACCGACGATGGAGAAGATGTGGCCGAACGAAAGCGAAAAACAAAAGAACAAAAAGCAACTTTGTTAGAACTAATGTTAGGGCAGATAGCGAATTACTGCCCATTAATCTCTAGAAATTCCATAGTGGATAAATCGACCTCAATGGAAGAAGTCTGGCAAAAAATACGATTGCATTACGGTTTTCAGTCCACCGGTGCACATTTCATTGACTTCACCAACATCAAGTTAGATCCAGGAGAGAAGCCAGAAGACTTGTACCAAAGGTTAGTGTCATTCGTGGAAGACAGTCTACTGAAGCATGGAGGTGGTATCTCCCATAACGGTGACCCTATTGATGAAGATGAAGAACTTACACCTACACTTGAAAATTTCATCGTACTAACGTGGCTGAGGCTTCTCCACTCCGACCTGCCAAGACTCGTTAAACAACGATACGGCACAGAACTACGCTCTCGAACTCTCACTTCCATCAAGCCTGAAATTTCACAAGCCTTACATTCATTATTGGAAGAAATTCACACCATGAATGATGCAAAAGTGATGAGATCGCAACTCCAACCGTTCACCAATTCTCCCAGACACCGACAACCACGTCAGGTACAACTTACCTCTCGTCCTTCGCTACCTAAGAAGTGCCCTCTGTGTAAGGAAGCAGGAAGACCAGATAACCACTTCCTCAGTAAATGTAAATTCCTTCCAGAACGCGATAGAAACTACCTTGCTAAGGCCAGACAAATCATAGGCTCTGATTCAGATGATGAAGAGGACCCCTCGTATCAAGAAGATCTACAGTCGACGGTTTGCTGTTCTCAACAAAAACCGACTCAAGCCTTTCGGGTACAGATCAGACAGTCCCCCTACTTGGACACATTTCATAAACACCACCATGTACGCCTAACCATAGATTCAGGTGCTACGGGCAATATGATACGTTTGTCTACCGCCGTGTTACTCGATGCGAAAATCCAAAGCACATCTCAGTCAGCTCACCAGGCTGACGGTTCCTCTCCATTGAACGTTGTTGGTGAAACTAGACTGTTCTTCACTAGAGATGATCACTCATTGTACTTTGAAGGCTTGGTTGTTGACAATCTTGACGTTGACATACTAGCTGGAATTCCATTCATGGAGTACAACGACATATCAGTACGCCCAGCCAAGCGACAACTCGTAATTGGTGGACAACATACTTACCCATATGGTTCAAACTCCGCATCAGCTTCACAACACTCGATCCGCCGTGCTATAACAGTGCGTGCTGCGTCTACCACCACCATATGGCCAGGAGAGTACATCGAAATTAACGTTCCAAGCGATTTGGCTTTGCCTGACCAATGCTACGCCATCGAACCTCATCATCCTTCGCCAAATCTTAAAACTAGTGACAGTACTAAAATGTGGCCGTGTCCTGACATACTACACAGTGTTTCAAACAAAGTGAGGATTCCCAATCTCACTCCAGAACCACTTACAGTCAAGCGCCATGAACACCTTTGTCAGATCCGACCAGCCGTGATATCAGACAACATCACATCTGAAGTTGCCGAATCGTGCATTGGCTCCAAGAATAGTGAACAACAATTGCGCCCAAAGAACACCCTGACAGCGAAGAACAGTGTACCTTACTCTTCTACAGTACAGTTGGACCCGCATAATGTTCTTACCAAAAATGACAGACAGGCGTTCCTTGACACTCTATCAGAATTTGACAATGTTTTTAGCCCTTCATTACCCGGTTACAACGGTAAAGCTGGACCGTTCCAAGCAACAGTTAACATGGGACCTGTATTACCTCCACAGCGCAAAGGAAGGCTTCCCCAATACTCGCGCAACCAACTCTCCGAACTCCAAGAACAATTCAATCTACTAGAGGAACAGGGCGTCTTTATACGTCCAGAGGAGATTGGAGTAACTGTAGAATATCTGAACCCATCATTCCTAGTTAAGAAACCAAATGGTGGATTTCGCTTGGTAACGGCCTTCGCAGATGTGGGTAGATACACGAAGCCACAACCATCCTTGATGCCCAATGTAGACGGTATTTTGCGACACATAGCCCAGTGGAAATACATTGCGGTATCGGATCTAACAAAATCCTTCTACCAAATCCCATTGTCCAAATCATCTATGAAGTACTGTGGTGTTGTGACACCGTTTCGAGGAGTGCGCGTGTATACCAGATCGGCCATGGGCATGCCTGGATCAGAGACCGCGCTCGAAGAATTAATGTGCCGCGTACTCGGAGACTTACTAGAGGAAGGCGTTGTTGTGAAACTAGCTGACGACTTGTACTGCGGCGGCAACTCACCTGAGGACCTCCTAAATAATTGGACAAGAGTCCTTGCCGCCCTTCAAAAATGCAATCTGAAACTGTCACCAACCAAAACCATCATAGCTCCAAAAACAACCAACATTCTCGGATGGGTATGGGAAATGGGCAAACTCAAAGCAAGCCCTCACAGGATAGCAACATTATCTGGTTGCTGCCCTCCTGAGAAAGTCTCTGGACTGAAGTCATTCATAGGTGCTGTGAAGGTTCTTAGTCGAGTCGTTCCTGGCTGTGCTTCTCTCATTGCCCCATTAGATGATGCGATCGCTGGACAGGATTCAACAAATAATGTCAGATGGACCGACGAATTACTAGCAAACTTCAAAACCGTACAAGACGCTGTTTCCTCCCATGAAACAATTCACCTACCACGCCCAAACGACATACTGTGGATTGTTACTGATGGTGCAGTTAAAACCCATGGAGTAGGTGCTACATTATATGCTACTAGAGATAACAAGCTACTTCTCTGTGGATTCTTCAGTGCGAAGCTCAGAGGAAGACAAGCCTCATGGATCCCCTGTGAAATAGAGGCACTTTCCATAGCCATTGCCGTAAAACACTTCAGTCCTTACATCATACAGTCCAGCAACAGAGTGTGCATTCTAACAGACAGCACACCATGTGTCATGGCATTTGAAAAACTGTGTCGAGGTGAATTCTCTGTCAGTCCTCGAGTTTCCACATTTCTCTCCGTGATCAGTCGGTATCAACTATCTATACGCCACGTGAAAGGTGCCGCAATCTTACCATCTGATTTTGCAAGTCGTAATGCTCCGGACTGTGTCGAAGCAAACTGCCAACTATGCGCATTCATTCGGGAATCCGAAGATAGTGTGGTGCGCCAAACTTCCATCGATGAAGTCCTTAATGGTACCTCTAAGCTCCCTTTTACTGGACGATCCACTTGGCTAGCTATTCAAACTGAATGCCCAGACTTGCGTCGTGTTTGTGCTCACTTAAAGCAGGGTACCAGACCATCGAAGAAATTAAACAACATTCGCGACGTCAAACGATACCTACAAGTAGCCACTATTGCACATGATGGCCTCCTTGTTGTAAAAAGAGACTCGCCATTTTCTCCTACACGTGACTGTATTATTGTCCCAAGAAACGTCCTACATGGCATACTAACTTCATTACACGTTCAGCTAAACCACCCATCGTGTCACCAGCTCCGCACAGTGGTAAACAGATATTTCTTTGCCTTAGACATGGATAAAGCTGTTGAAATAGTCTCCGAAAACTGCTTCCATTGTGCTGCTTTACGTAAAGCGACACACACAGCAACAGAACAGACAACATCAGAACCCCAAGTCGCCATAGGCGTCTCATTCGCTGCAGATGTAATGCGACGAGAAAGGCAATTCATCTTAGTCCTGCGTGAATGCGTTACTTCATATACATCTGCCATCATTATCGACAACGAAAGAAAAGATTCTCTCCGAGATGGCCTCCTTCGTCTGTGCATTGAACTCCGCCCCCTAGATGGCCCAAATGCTGTCGTTCGTACAGACCCCGCACCAGGATTCCAGTCTCTTGTTGATGACCCTCTGCTCAGGAAGCATCGCATAATGATTGAAATTGGTCGCATCAAAAATAAAAACAAGAATCCTGTCGCAGAAAGAGCCATCCAAGAACTACAAGAAGAAATCCTTCGCCAGGATCCTATGCCAGGCTTCATAACGCCATTGCTATTGACTCTTTCCGTTGCCACGCTCAACTCTCGCATACGAAACCGTGGTCTCTCTGCACGAGAAATGTTGACCCAGAGGGATCAGTTCAGCAATATGCAGATACCAATAAAGGACAGACAACTCATCGAACAACAGCATTCAAACCGCGTTGAAAACCACGCACACAGTGAAGCCAGTAAAGCTCCTTTATCTGGGTTCAGACCAGAACCAGAAATCCATGTCGGGGATCTGGTGTACTTATACAGTGATCGCAACAAAACACAAGGACGCGATAGATACCTCGTGGTTTCTTGTGACCAATCATGGTGTAACGTGCGCAAGTTTAAGGGTAATCAGCTGAGAAAAGCATCTTATCGTGTAAGAAAGAATGAATGTTACAAGGTTCCTTGTGCCATCTCTTCAAGCCTCTATTCCGAACATCTTGCTAACATTGCGTCATACTCCTCAGAGGAAGAGGATGAAAATCTTCCACGGACTCCTGAAGAGCCCCAACCTCCCAGCCTTCCAGATATACCTGATGAGATACGCTTACCCCCAGAGGAGGATATCTACCCAGAAGTAAGGGACGACGGAGTCACTCCTGATCTTCATTCTGACAACCACACTCCTGATGTACTTGATCAGCACACTCTCTCACAAACTCTCCCACATGTCGCTACCAAAGCAGTACCATCTCGTCCAGTCAGACAGAAAACCTTACCCTCATATTTACAGGACTATGAACTTTACTAGTTTTTTTGTATCAGTTTTTTTTTGTAGGGGGCAGAATAATCCCCTATGGTTTGAAGGTAGTCTACCTTATGATAACCATTTATCTCTATGTCAAAAAAAAAAAAAAAAAAAAAAAAGAGATCACGCCAGTATTTATGTTATGTTTATAAGTCGGGCTCGACATTCTATTATTCCCCTTTTTGTGTATTGCTTATGTTCACCGCCATTTTCTGAATAAACGTGTTGTGCTAATACTCCGGAGTTCGGTGTGTACTGATTGGCGTAAGGTAGCAAGGGACAGTTTCGAATAAAGTACCCGATGTATTTACAGAATTGAAAAAGCCACCCCTTCTTTCCAATGGACTCCATTACCATTACATGTAGGATATGTAAATGTACATTTGACCTTGAAATAACATCTGCTATGATAATTACTCTTGAAATGAACAAAAAACAACATATTTTTACCCTTTTATTGTATATATGCATCAAAAATGTAGAAAAACATGTAAAATTTGAACATTTTTCATGGAATTCTCATCCGTCCCCAGGTACCCGGGTGTGTTTGAATTTCATTTTAATTAAACGCACACATCACACTTGTAGGTCTTACTAATTTAGCAAAGTTAAAAGGAAACTAGAAACCAGACTATATAAGATATCCACTAAATATGATTATAGGCTTAGTTTTTCATGAAAACAAGAAATCACATGTACGGCGACATGACTTTTTGTGAATAAAAATGCTAGAAATCATCCATTTACCAAAAAAGATCAATTTTAAATATCAGTGATGGTTGTTTTCAATTATGTGTAAGAAATGACTCAAGGAAACTGCCACAAGTTTCATAATATTAGGTTAAAGTGTTCAAACTAATGCTTCATGTGAAAATCAAAAGATAGGGGGAGGGTATACATTAAAGGGATTTCTAAGTGATGTGATGCTTTTATCATGATAATATCAATCAGATGTATGTAGTATTGAATAAGGTTTCTTATTTAAGGAGGTTGAACAACAGTTGACCTCTAAAAGATTAGGTAAAGATGCTTTATTTATGGAGAGCCCTGTGAATCTGTGTTAAATAGAGGAAAGTGGAAATGGTGGGTTCACTTATATGGCCATATTTTTCTTAAACCTCAATGGAATTGGCAAAATGTGGTGTACTTTTTTCAGAATAGCATAAGATTTTTAATTTTAAGACAAGATGACTTTTCAGAGAATATTAGTGTATGTTAAAGGTAGCAAGGGACAATATTTTTGTAAAATTGAGAGTTGCTGTACTTGAAGGCTTATGAGTGTTGCCAAAATTCATGAAATGATTTTTAATGATTATCATTAGTTAGAGGGGTGTCTCTTGTTGAAATTGATATGCAATATATAGGCCCCTTATGTTAGGTACATGAGAATCAGAAGCATGCCAAGAAATCCTTAGCAGTCTGAATATCGTGGAAACCAATAAAACCGAATTACAGACTAATTACTCTCCAGATGACCAGCGACCGCAGTGGTCTACACCAGAGAAAACATTTACCGTTAGGTTTTCGCCGACTCTCTGGCCGCATTATCTGGGTCACACATAGGGAACTTTACAACCATCTTTGTGCGTTAGTTACAAGAACCTTTCTCAATTTCCTAATATCATATTTTTATTTTGAAAATTTTTATTCATACACTGTATCCATATCGCCGCCATTTATTTACATATCACATGGAAACATAATCGCGAAGAATAAAATAAAAAGACATATATGTTTGATTTTCAAAAGATTTTTATCAGAAATAAAAGAGTACTGTAAAGGGATGTTTTTATAAAGCAAATGTTGGGATAAAAAAGGTATTTTTTTTCTGCGTGTGGATCGAAATCATTGGTTTTGAGGCTGTTAAAATTGTGCTAATTAACGGACGCGCAGAGATCACAGGCAATACTTACCTGTATTTCCTTTTGTATCTCCTTTTTTAAAAATTTGTTTCTGACTGTAAAAACAAATATGTACTAAAATTATATTGATATACATCGTATTTATGAATTCTTTAAAATTCCAACTCTATCAAATCTGCCTTATCAATTAAGGTCCGCTGGTCATTTCCCGTAATTTTAGCGATCCAAAGAATTGGTGGGGAATTACAAACAGCATGTAGGGGTGTTTAAACGGTTCAATATAGTTTTAAAATGAATTTTAGCGTAGATTATATAATCAATCATCTAACTCCGAAACGTACACAAGTGTTACAAGATCTACAGCTTGATGAATTGCCTGTCGAGAATATCCAAGCCGTACACACTGATGTTAATTCCAGAGCATTTTTGGACCTGCGCCCATCTCAAAATCAACAAAATCAGGTAAATGATTAGGCCTATGTGGTTTGATTATAATTTTCTTCATTTCATTATTGAAATAATTTTCAAATTACCTGTAAAAGTCATCCTCATTAACTTATTAAAGGGGGATTTAGTATATATTTAGTAAATTAAATAATACAGTATATGGTGGCTGATCATGTATAATCAATGTCTGAGATGGTATATGATAGCTCTGCAAATTATGGAAAAGAACTAATTTTAGCAAATTGACTTAAACTTTAAAATTCTAAAAGTCAAATTAAAATTTTTATTTTAATATAAACTTTTTTATTAGCAGAAAAAGACAATTAGAGAAACTGCACAAAGAAGACCAGTGAAATCTTTTGAAAATCTTAAGTGTACTGCAAGGAGATTGAGAAGAAGGAAATATGAAGAAGCATTTAGAAATGCAACAACTGAAGTTCACAATGACATAAAGTCAGTTAAAGTTACTCTTCAGTTGGAAAGTGGGAAAACAATGACATTCTACCCTCGTCAAGGATCAGATGAAGAGAATTCTGTGCTTGAAGATGACAATTTGAAACAGCAGAAAGACCTAAAGCTGATTCAATCGGTCATTCACATCAAGGATAAATACAGAATTTCAGATGAAGCTCTCCACGAACTACACATGCTCGGAGCAAGCATTCCGAGCAAAAACAACATTGTTTTGGAGAAGAAGAGGCTGAATTCTACTCTTGAGCTGTACACCAATCCATCTCCTAACGTAAGGAAATCAGAGAAGAATTATTTTAAATTATTATTTAGGTTTGAAAAAAAAAATTCAATAACATACATGTACTTTAATAAAAATGTATTTTCCAGATCTTCTTAAAAAAATATTTCAATAATATAGATACATGTACTTTAATGAAAATATATATTCCAGATCCTCAGGAGATGAAATGATCCAGGATTGGTTATTGAATTTTTAAACCTATAAACTTTTAATGTATTTACAGATTGACTGCACCAGAAGAAAGGCAAAAGATATATTGGAGTATGTCATGTCCTATTCCAAAAATGAAAAATATTTGGAAAACGACACACTTTTATTACGTTTTGCCTGTGATGGGGCCAAAATTTCAAAAAACATTAACTCCGTAAGAGGAGTATTTAAGATACTCATACCAAGGAATTCCCTTCCGGAAGATGTCAAAGGCATAAGCATGTCACCAGAGGATGAATTTACATTATTTTTTTACATTGGTATATTTAGTTTCTTGCTTCAATTCTACCAGTATACACCAAATCTAATAATTTAGTTATTATTATTAAAATATATTTTACATTAAATTATACATTTAATACTTTTAGGTGATGAAAGCAGACCAGTGCTTGAAAATTTGGTGACAGAAACATTTCAAGAAATGAAATATTTACAAGAAAATGGACTTGAATTAAATGGCAGACTAATTTCTATTAAATGGTAAATTATCTATAAATTTGAATTTTCTTTTAATAATAACAGGAGGAACAGTTGCTTATGAGAGTTTATTGTTAACATTGTCCATAATTTGCTGTTTTAAAGTCGTATTTTCATTATATTATGTCACCAAATTTTGAAATTTTCAAGGATTATTACATGTGATTGGAAAGCACTTTCAATAATAAGAGGGATCAATGGGGCCCAGTGTCAGTACTTTTGTATGTGGTGCCACTGCTCTAAGAAACAGATATGCGATTTCAGTAGTAAGTTTATAACATTATCAATCTTAAAAATGTACAATTCTTAAAACCTTTACATTACATTACAAAGTTCCATTTCAATTTTAGTTCCCTCATGGCCAATTCAAAGATGCCCATTAGAACAAGTGAAGAACTTGTCAGGAAACACATTTGGATACAAGGAAAAAGACTTGTGTCCATTTATTCCTTATGATGACATGCCTGTTGATGACCTTCATCTTCGGATTAGGATTTCTCAAAAACTTTTTAACCAGGTAGCAGAATAATTTGTTATATTCTGATGATCAAAATGCACTGAGTTATTAAAGGTTTGACTTTATCAAGACTGATACCAAATGTTCCAGTAATTTAAGGCAATGAAAATACATTCATACATAAGTGTAATTAATTATAGATTATAATACATGTAATGCACATTGTTTATTTTTAGGTTGTAACGTGGTCCATTGACCAGAAAACTGAAGATGATCTCTGTAAAGAGCTAAGAAGGATAGGTGTTTCCTTTAGGATGTGGGAAGAGAAAGGGGACGACAAGTTGAATACAAAAGTCAAGAAGTGGTCGCAGCCAAATGGTAAGATTGTGTAATCTATTATTACAATTTTTATTTTTCTCTCCAAAATCAAGCATTTCTTACATTTGTAACTTATCTGATGATAACAAATGGCTCTGTTGGCTATTTAATTTATTTTGAATTATTTTTTATATAAGGAGATGACTTGAGAACAGTTATTCATAAAATGCAGTTGGCCAATGTTCTTAGTGATCAAAGAGACCGCCGTTATGTGAATATTGAGAGCCTTACAATAAGCCAGCTAAAAGATGAACTCTCAGGCAGAGGACTCGACAAAAAGGGAAAAAAGTGTGTTTTAGTTGCTCGATTAAAAGAAGCAATAGGAAGCAACACAAAGGTTTGTTAAAATTCAAAATATATTAAGTCAGAAGTATAACATTTGATTACAAATATATATCAGTGATATAACACTTTGTAAATGTAAATAACAGTAGAAAAAGTCAATCTACATGACATTGTAACATAGTTCAACATGATGCATGTAGTTTAAAAAAGACATTACATCTTGCATATTTTGCTTCAAAATATTCCTTCCAGGTACAAAAAAAGTGTCACTCAAGGCTTCAAGTCTCATATGACTTGACGGATGATGAATATGAGCAAGATTTGGACATTGACGCCTTGCAGGAGATCTGGCAGGAATTTCACCAGCTAATGGAAAGTCTGCGGGTCCTTCCCAACTCAACAACCTATAAAACAGCAGAAATATTTCATAATGATGCTAAAGAGTGGGCATCAAATTTCCGAAAACAGACATTTGATGAAGATGTCATTCCTTATATCCATGGTAAGAACTTACACAACAGACACAGAAGCACCAATTTATCCTCAAAAATGTTTGTATAAATATTCAATTTTAATGATTTTTAATCTTATTTTAATGTTAATTTCAGCCTTGGTGTACCATGTACCCCAATTTCTAGGCAAGTTTAACTTCTTGCATGATATTGGGGTAGCCCAAGTGGAAAGAAAGAACTTCGACCACAGGCAGGCCTACTTTGGGAGCACAAACAGAAATGGGGGCAAAAACCGACAGAACATATCTAAACAAGTATTTACCTTGTTATCTTCTATAAGTATTGGGCCTCCTTTCTGAAAAAAAAAAATTATAATAAATTAGCTTTCAGATTAATAATTTAATTTTTTTTATCAGATTCTTGAAAGAGAAAACCGAATGCTGTGGGCAGATGTTGAGGAAATTACCAGAGTAAAGAGACCATATAGGAAAAAAACAGAGTAGTCAAAGAAAGTCAATAGTTATATGTCAAATATAACTTATGTATATAGACTTCTACTTACTTTTTCTGGCTACATCTCCAGTAACTCTATTCCTCCTTGATCTTGTGAAAGTGAAAAAAATCCAAGCAGGACCAGGGATGTTTGTAATGGTTGGTGTGCATAGTTGAGGACGTTCCTCTTCCACGCCAGCCCAGCTACATCTTCATTACATAGAAAGCTCACATATGAATTGTTAATTCACAGTTTTATTGAATATAAATGGAATGTTTGTACATACTAATAATGAGAACATGTTATATTAGTATAATTCATTTTGTTCAAGCTTGCATTTCTCTATATGTCCTATTCAAGTTCCAAATTATAACACTTAATTTATGCTAGACTAGTAAATTTTTAAATCAGAAATTGGATCATTATAATTAAGTGCATTCAAATAATATACTCATCATATTTCTGAATACTTGTCAAATTTTTGTCAATACATGTAATAAAATATTAATGTTCCCCTCTGTATGTTCCCTATTTTTTTTTTAGTGTTACATGTATCTACATGTCTGAAATTGAAAGTGACTATACCTTGCACAGTTATTGTGGCAATATTGCTGCCTGGCCTTATATCCCCACCATATGTGGACATATTCTCGTTCTGATACATATGTTTCTGTTGACGTCTTGTATCCTCGTTTCATCCAGTTATTGCCTAAGACCAATGAAACCTCATCTACTGTGAGGTTGCAATCGACATTTCCATTGTCCTTGGGAATCTTTTGAATTTTCGCGCGGAAAGTGGCAGAAAACGTTTCGGCAGAAACTGGCACTTTCACAGTTATTCTGGCTTGGTGTCCTATGCTGCCTTCCGGGGTGTACCTAACATCCGCCAGACTGTCGAAAATAGCTTGTTTAAGTGACAATATTTCCACATTGTCGTCAGACTCTGGAAGCTCCAATAGGTCCCTGTTAAGCTTGCATGAGTTGGGGTTGTTCATATTTCTCGTGACAAATGATTGGAGTTCAGGATTGTGTTCGGCCGAGATCCAAGTATTCGGACCCTCCCAGTCCTTCCATTTCACGAGATACTCTTTTTCCCCGTTCTCTCCACGCTCATCTAGTACGTCCTCAACTTCCCACAATTTCTAAAAGAATGTTTAATTACTTCTTAATGCAGTACCAAATCGTAGTGGACTCAATAGAGATAGAAACTAAGCAAGTGAATAAACTTGATTATAATTAAAAACTTGGCTGATCAGTTTAATATTTTAAAAAAGTAAATGATATTTAAATATGCTAATCTTGAGCACCCCTCCATCTTTAAAAATGACCTTATTGAGACAAAAAAGTCTAAGGTCCTTTGTTTCTTGTTGCATCACCCCCCCCCCCCCCAAAAAAAGGAAAATGCAGGGCAGGTTAACACTCCCCCCCCCCCCTCCAAAAAAAAAGCCCACTCAATTTTGAGAAGTGATATATTATTTTTCCGTTTATCTTGCATAAATGTATGATCATTTGTTATTTTAATACCGTATATTTTTTTTCATACAAGTTGATTTATATATTCCTAACAATAATAATTTTATTCACCTCTTGATTTTTCGGCTCATTCCTAAAGTTTACTGTCTCTTCCCATTCTCCGAATCTTTGAGGCTTTTTCTTTATTCTTTTTTCCATTGTTTTCTTTGTCGAATCTATCCTTGAAGTGTGTGCATTTAAACACACGTAGATTTTGAGGATCTTGTACCCCTTTTCGACGGCTTTGAGAAGTTCGGGTGTGCAGTAAGTACCCGTCAGTGCTCTGTTCGCGTCCGAACATGCGCAAGGTTCTTTCTGTTGGCACTCCACACACGATCGACATAGCGGAAACGTTAACTTTTCCTGTGAGCGGTAACCAAGCACTGGGTGAAAAAGTCCTCGAGGGGGTAGAACTTTTTTACCTTTGCTAGCCCGAAATACTTTGAGATGTCGTCAAACTCGCGCGTGATTATCTCGGGATGTCCGATCGGATATCGTGCTGTCTTGTTAACGAAAGGGTACAGCGAGGTGAAATCGACGTATTTGATTTTTGTTCCTCGTGACGCTCTCTTATACAACACACAGCCGTTTGTACGCTCACCCATAAGACTATCGCGGGGGTCTAGACGTTCGGTCAGATCCAGATTGTTGACAAAGGACTTGGCGTCAGGGTCCTCCTTAATCATGTTGCCATGTTCGTGTTCCCAGACTCTTTAACTGTCTTTCTTTCTCACGAGTCCGCGCAAGCAACTCGGAAGCGGTACACTCTAAGTTTGGAAGTAAAATATCATATTCCCTTTTGAAGCAAACGGGACATCCGTGATATCGACAGCCGGGAAATTCATAAGCGATTCCTGCGGGCAATTCTGGGGTCGGTGCTACGTAACCATCTAGTCGATACCGGGTTTCCGGTACTCGGAACTCCCCCCTTCAGTTTAATGCATGGCACATATTCAGGCGTTGACCGTTTTTGCGGGCGCGGTGCATTAACAATTCAAGCCAAGCTATGGATTTTTTGCTGAATGGCACGCGAACCTGATAGCTGTTCGGTGGGGGACGAGCAATTGGGGACTTAACGAAAACTTCTTTGACGATTTCCAGGTTCATTTTCTTAAATTCGCTCCAGTCTATCCAATCGCCCTGATAATATATAGATGTTTTTTAGCATCTACCTGGATCTCTTGTTCGTTTTCCTTGACGATAAATTGCCACTGCTCTTCGAGAAATTTCTGCTTGTAAACTTCCATGCAAAGAGAGGCTATAGTGCAGGAGTCAAATGCGTCTACGGCGCGACCTCCGTCTCTGCTAGTCGCTTCGAGTAGAAGGTGTTTGAATTTTATACAGGCTCGTCGCAGTATATCAACATCGCTTCGGCAGTATCTCACCATTTCGCTATGAAAATCAAACACTTCTCCGCTGTCGATTTTTCCCCGATACCACTCGTAGAATTTTTCCCGACCTTCGATTGACATGCCATCGGGTCCGTAAGTTTCAGGCGATGGATACGGCCCCACATATGATAAATTTTCCCGACACGTAAAGAAATGCGGGAAATATCCTTTGGCCAAGGATTCCAGTTGGAATGCGTCAGGTAATTTCGCCAGGGCCATGGGTAAGAAATTAAACGAATCGATCACTCTGATCTGAAAAGCATTCACGTTGAACATTTGCACTTTACTGCCTCTGTAGATAATAACGGAAGGGCGTAAAGTCTTCGATAGAAGGTACTGAAGTAGAAATTGGCCGTCGTATGACAGATTGTGAAACACGACCGTATACCCTCTGTGATTTTCGTGGAATATCCAGGTCATACAGTCTTGAACACGCGCTCTCGGAACCCACACTTTCCCGGACAGGGGGGTCTGATAAATCGTTTGGTCTTTTTATCTCTTTTAGAACAACAATTGCACCGATCTCCGCATTCTTAACACGTGCTTTCGGGAGTAATGTCATTGTTTTCGCACTTCGCACAAGCAGACTGACAGATGGCTAAGACAACAGAATGCCTTGATTTTCCGCAGTTAGACTGGAGACAATGCTGACATCGGCGGCAATCGGAACAGGACTTTTCTTCATGGCGACATTGAGCGCAATTTGTGTCAAGGCGAGGGGCATATCCCCATTCACACTGCACTAATTCGTCTTTCTGCGATGCCTCTATGTCGGCAAAGATGTAGCGTCGCTCACCATTGTCGGAAGGGGGTAACTTCTCGAGTAACAGAGTTTTTCCGGTTCTACATACTGACGACAAGATTTACACGTAAAGTGGCCACACTTGTGATCCTCTGGCTTCATCTCGTGTTGTTCCACGAATTTGTGACAGGTCGGGCATTTGTATACTTGCTCGCATGGTACGCTGCCGCTTTAGGTACGAGTTTTATGTCTCTTGTAACACTCTGCAGATCTGCAAGTTCTCTGGCAATCTTGACAAATACATACCTGCTGCTATTCACAGTCATCCGACAAACAAACACTGCAGTGATTCTTACAAGCGTGTCTATGTTTGTGATCATACGGGGTCAAACACGATTAACACGAAGAACAGAAATACGATCTTGAAAAAAGCCGCATATTTTAACAATGGCGTGAAAGTGTCCCGAATCCTTGTCTATGTGATATAAAAATATTTTTTTCTCTTTCCTGGTCGCAGTTCTCGCCGATGTATGAAAATGCGTTACCGAGAGCAGAGCGTACGATATAAATGTTTGTATTAAAATAATCTTCTAATGTCGGGATCAACGAGTACGTTAACGGTTGATCTTTGGAAATGGCCAGCGACTGACACACGGCTAGAGTGAGAGAGTCTTGTTTATGTTCTTTATTTCCGCGTACTTTTCTCCAGTACCAATTTGGGCATTTCTCAAACTGAATGAGAATTTCAGCTGGGGTGAGAGTAGGATGCATTCTTTTCAATCTCTTGTATTCATCGTTGCTCGTTCTACATACACCGCAATAAGCCACAGGAGCAGCTCTTAACAGACAGAGGTTATCGGTATTTTTTATCTGCACTATGGATTTTTTAAAAATTATATCTGCTTCGATGTTTGTGATTTTTAGACCTTTACCACCGCGCGGATACTTGATGGCTCCGATGTCAATGCGACAGGTCGAGTCGAACGGAATGTCCTCGTTACTATTAAGAACATCAATAAGACATTCCATCATGGCTTCGGCGTTCATCTCTTCCATAGGGCGGCATGGAACGTAGATGGGTAAGTCGAGTTTTTCGTTGTGAATGGCGGCCCTCATGATATCGCCGGGTCGAAGGTTTTTCTTAACGTGTTCAATCATTTTTTCAAAGGCGACCCGAAGAATATCTTTGACTTCGTTCAGTTTCTTTTTTTCGCGAAAAAACTTGTTGTTGAACGTCAGCTGGTAATTGACGTCCACGGCCTTCATGTTTTTGAGGGTTCTCTCATTGACTAACATCTTGACCCGCGCCAATTTGATTTCTGATGAGGTTCATCGGCGAGTTGCAAACCGTCGTCTAAGGATATATTTTCTATTTCGCGAAAACTTGAATCGGCGATGTCAGGGAAGTCCATCGAATTGCCTGCACCGTCGTCCACTAGTAGAGAACAATCTCTGTGAAATGAAGATTCTGCGATGTCGTCAAAATCCATCGTTGAATTGCTGTCTCCTTGACTCAAAGGACTTTTTGCTCTCGGATTTGAATTTTCATTACTTGCCAGTAATTAGCTCCAACTCATATCTTCAATTTGTTGATATAAGTTTTGCTAACGAACTTTCGAACTAAACAAAATAAAAAAAATAACCAATAAAATATATACCGCTATAGATATAGACCAATTATTAATCAAAATCTTTGTCAACTTTGTTTTGTGTAAATTACTAATCGATATTTAAATGAATTGATCAAAATTAAAACTAACATTGATCAAAATTAAAACTTATTTTAGGCTGACATCATTTCAATAGTTTGATTCGCGAAATAAGATCACCTGTTGCGTTAGTAAAGACATCAGAATAAAAACATTTTTTTTTACTGAAATATCGTTGAAAAGTAATACTTTACAGATAACTGGTTTTTACCAAAAAGTACTTGATTTAAAAGAGAGAGGGAGAGTGTGTATGTGTGAGTTTGACTTTACAGAGATATCCTTCTTGCATTGTAGAGTATTGAGTGAGTTTGAGTTTACATGCATACAATTGTTTTGAAAGTTAAATGGTTGATTGAAATTTTTTTTTAATGCATGAGATGTACACCCGAAGTTTGGCATAAATAAAAATGATGAAATTAAACAAAAAGTTTTATATATAAACACTCTGGTATTTTTGACTAGGATTAGGAATCGAAGCATTTTCAAAGTCAAAGTCTACAAGAATTTGGAAACATCATCTCGTATTGAAGTCCTTTAATACGTCAGGAATCTTCCAGGGGAAAAAAATCCATGACGACGACAGAGAGGATTATACGGATCCTTGTCCTCTTTTGTCTTACAAAAGAACCTTCAAAAGATCCACCCAAACCCTTCTATACCCTCCTAAGGGTACATATTATTCGGATAAACTCCATCTGACCCTACTTCAGGGGATTATCCTGAGTATCCATTCGAATAAACGCCATCTAACCCCACTTCAGGGGATTATCCCTTCTTTGTCCTCTCACACAATCACTCCCATTGTTTACCCACCCTATATGGACCCCCACCCTATTGTTCTCACCCCATATAGGAGATTATCCGGATAATCCCCCCATTGTTCTCTCACACAATAGGCCCCACTGTTTACCCCCCCCTTTATGTTAGCTACACTACTTCCGGATGTTTTTGACGCCGCTTACATATTTCACGATCATCTTCTTCTATCCTCTAATTTTTAAGCATGCTTAGATTAGTCAAAAATCAAAAGTTCTACATTGGTTACTTTAGAGATTAGAACAAATTATGTGTGCTCATTATGAAAATTGGTCTGTGTTAAAAAAAGGGGGGGGGTCATAAGGAAATTTATATCAGAATTCACACTGGTATGTTTTATGTGAAGATATATTCATGTCTACCTAATCATTATTAGAACCGTGATTTCAATTTTCTTCTTAAGTATTACCTTTAGTTTGTTAATTATAAACTACAAACAGAAGTCTTGATTTATTTTATTTTTTTTAACCTTTCTTAGTTTAATAAATGTATGAGTTTAAAAAAAATCATATGAATTAAAATATTTATTATATGTATAGTTATAACGTGAATAACGAAATATCTATTTAAGTTAAGGACTCCGTTTAAGATTAAATTTTTGAATTATTTTATGTACGAGTTATCTACAGTTTGCATCATCCTAAGGTAGCAAGGGACAGTTTCGGATAAAGTACCGTTTCGGATAAAGTACCCGTCAATATTTTTGTAAAATTGAGAGTTGCTGTACTTGAAGGCTTATGAGTGTCACTAAAATTCATGAAATTATTTTTAATGATTATCATTAGTTAGAGGGATGTCTCTTGTTGAAATTGACATGCAATATGTAGGCCCCATATGTTAGATACCTGAGAATCAGAAGTAAAATGCGAAACCGCGGCTATGACTGTTGTGTTGACTTTACACAGTGAAATTGCAAGTGACAGACGGGAGGTAAAATAACACGAAAAGTAGGTGGATGGGACATTGTTAACTATACACCGGTAAGTTTCTGACATGTGATGGTGCAACATGCACAGGGTACAGAAGGTCAACCCTTTGCAGGGAATTAGCTGGGGGAGGTCTAAAAAGCTGAAAAATCATGAAAAAGTAGCAAAATATGAAAGGGTCAAAATCTCTTAAAATTCAGTATGTAGAAAATTTTACAGGTTTTGACTAGTAATTTTCTTTAGAAATTGGTGATTTGCCCTATAACAAGTGAATTAAAGGTATGTGTGCTCAATGGGAACTGAGGAAATTCTAGTTACAGAGTTCTGAAAACACACATCCCCTGGTTACAATAAATTGTATCAAAAAACTGTCCCGTGCCACCTAATGCAATAATGGCAGGAATGATAGCGTCGATTCTTTTCTTGTTAGTTCAGTGTGAAGCGTATGAGATTAACGCAAAAGAATGCCCATCAAATGGCGTCGTGCTGCATTGCAGTTGGAGGGGTAAAGGGAAGTATATGGTGAGCGCAGTGTTAACACAGGAAACTCTTGAGTTTAACAAAATGATGAGTGGATCCAACTTGTTGGTCTCGCGCATGTTTTTATGGAACCTACGGAAGGTAGAAATTAAGCAAGAAGATATCTCGTGCGGAGAAATCAAAGCACCGTCTGATGTAACAATATAGATGTGTAAGTATGCAATGTATTAACATGATTAAATTTTATTTATATATGAAATAATCATATTCTTTGTTGCCTTTACACGAACGAATTAATATTGTGTAGGTCAACTGACCACTGGATTTTGACCGTAATGTGGGAATTCGCTTGTTTTTGTTTTTGTTATTTTAATTAAAGATCAGTTTAAAGCAAATTGATGAACAAGCAAATTGACGAACACAAAAATATGCTCTGATAAAATAAAACAACATTCATAAGAAAACTGAAATCTTGTTTAAAAACAATGTTTTTAAATAGATCACATAAGTTGGAGATAAAATAAATTTATTCAAATTTGTAAAGTCACTTCATATTATAGGAAATGGAGTCCTTCACAGCCGTGGAAACCTTCAACCCAACAACCATGAAAACCTTCAACCCAACTACCATGAAAACCTTCAACCAATCAACCATGAAAACCTTCAACCCAACAACCATGAGAACCTTCAACCCAACAACCATGACAGCACCTGCGGAAACCTCAATGATGTACCAAACTACACTCAGGGACAGTCTGACACATCCCTCCACAAGAACTACTGGTACGACCCAAAGTTCTCCCTTGGTAGAGGGATTGGATGAAGCATGGAAAATCGCAGTGTACGCACTGACAGGTGCATAAGGTAAATAATCTACTATTTAAAAAAAAATCCTTAAAATGAACAAATAATTGTTCGTAGTTAAAGTATAGCATAACATTTCTTTTGATTTATTTACAGTTGTTCTGGTTAGCATTATGATCATGTGTGCTGTCCTAATTAGAAAATTTAAACAAAGTCATGTTCGCTTACACAACTTACCAATCGAAACAAATGCCAAAGCAACACATTGCTTAATTTGGTATATTTATTTTTTATCTACCTCATCAACAATTAAGTATAATCATTACATTTTCAGTAATTATCCTCGTAATATTGGGAGTTGTCATCAAAGAAAATATACAGTGAGATCATTTCTACAAAATTGCTGCCCCTGCCCACAACAAGTTTTGTTTGACCGTGGGGTGTTTTCAGACCTTTAAATGTTTGCACTTTTTTGTGGACCTTCTAAAACAATGTGAAGTAGTCATTCTTAGAATACTCATAATTTTAATTCTGATAACACAGTGCATATTAATAATCATCATGATGTACCGGAGAATCGTGAACAATTATTTTCAACAAAGAAATCAACCAAATCCCGCACGTGTCATTCAACCTAACCCTTCTCGCATGCAATCGGATCAACCTAACCTGTCTGACTTTCAAGTACACCAGTTTAACTCATCCCATGCACCACATCCAAATTTCATTCCTCAATATCAACAAAAGCCACTTGCAGCATTAAGAAGATCATCCAGAGTTACAAAAATACATGAAAGATTTAGAGAGACCAATTAAAAGTTATGTGGTGCTCGTTATTTCTGGAAATTGCCTTTTAAATTAGATTTAGTTACTAGTCTATTTGGTTTTGTTTACATTCAGTTGGTAATGTATATAGTTACTAGTCTATTTGGTTTTGTTCACATTCAGTTGGTAGTGTATATACTTGCTATGTCATTTTCGAAAAATTTCCTGTTTTTGATATATTTCTATCAAGACAAGAATCTGTATTGATGTGATTGTATTTTTATTTGGGTTTTAATCTCTCTATTTGTAAGAAATGTAGCCACATTGACTAAAGGCTAGCATTTTTCTTTTGATTCTTTTTTTTGTTTAAATGTTTAGGTTTTCAAACATCAAAATGATAAAGTTCCATAGTTCATGTGCCAAACTTCATATATTCTTTTTTACATTTGTTAAACAAGACTCAGTTTTTATTCCACATCAAATATGAAGGATTATGATGTTTTGTTTTTTTTTCGTGTACACATTTCAAGTTTGCAGTAAAACCAACATGTGTATATTTACATTTTCAACTGTCTTTATCTGTAATAACATTACGAGTCAACTTTGAAACCTAAATCCCAATAGCTTCATAAAACATGAGTGACACAAAATGGGCGTGTCTTAAAGAATAACAGAGAAACGGTATTGGCTGCGCCGCGCAGTATTACATAGCACGTGCTACATGAAACAAATAGTGATTTTAAAACAATGTTGTTTAAAGTGTACAAATTTGAAATAATATAAGTTATAAGGAATCATTCTTTGAATATTATGAGGTGATAATTTCGGTTGGAGCGTGGTCAAATGTCAAATCTATCATAAAGTCATTCGGGCTTTATTGGATTTGACCACGCCCCGACCGAAATTATCACCTCATAATACTCAAAAAATGATTCCTTTTTCCTTAATGAACTTGAAAATTAGACTAAGCAGAATCTCAAATCACAAAGAACCTGGGAAATAAATTACAACAACATAGGAAACGGTAAACATATTCAGAGTGTGATTCTGACCCGACCCGCTTATTTATTATTGTTCTGGAAACTGTTTAGGTTGCAAGGGACAGTTTGTTTTTATACAATTCATTGTAACCAGGGGATGTGTGTCTTCGGAACTCTGTAACTAGAATTTCCTCGGTTCCCATTGAGCACAACTACCTTTAATTCACTTGTTATAGGGCCAATCACCAATTTCTTAAGAAACTTACTAGTCAAAACCTGTAAAATTTTGTACATACTGGATTTTATAAGTTTGTGACCCTTTCAATTTTTGCTAATTTTTATGATTTTTCAGCTTTTTAGACTTCACAGGATGAATGA
Source organism: Magallana ariakensis (assembly GCA_020458035.1). Taxonomy (NCBI): domain Eukaryota; kingdom Metazoa; phylum Mollusca; class Bivalvia; order Ostreida; family Ostreidae; genus Magallana; species Magallana ariakensis. The sequence continues at coordinate 84,554,190 of CM035811.1, forward strand.
CCATCTTTAAGTTCTCCTTAAAAATAACTTAAAGGTGCCTAAAGGTAGGTTAAAGACGATCTTTAAGCCACTTTAAGGCTATATGTGTTGCTTAAAGGTGGCTTAAAGAAAGCGTAAAGATGGCTTAAAGGCAGCTTAAAGACTATCTTTAAGCCACCTTCAAGCTACCTTTAAGGACAACGTATAGGTCCTTAATGTCCAAACTTCTTTAAGCCAACTTTAAGCTACCTTCAAGCCATTAAAAAATCTTTTAATTCAATATTGTACTTAATTTACCAACAAAATGTATTAACTTTATGATAGAAAAGGTATTAAAAACGGTTTTTGTTCTAGAAAATAAAATGAAAAAAAAAATTCAAAACGCCCAAGACGAGGATTGAACCCGGGACCCTTCGTCTACCAGCATTACCTCACTCCCACTGCGCCACGGCAACATATATATTTTAGGAGGTTTTTATATGCTATCAATTAGTGGCTGTTGAATCAATGTATTGAGTGTGTATTTTTTTGACTTCCATTTAGTTTGTAACAATCAATTATATCTAATTTATAAATTACATGCATGCATGTATTTAGAATGAAATACGAAACTTGGTCTTCAGTGAAAAAAATAGATTATACCTAAATGGAAACCGTTAGGCTTACTAGTACTTAGTTAATAAATTTAAACCAAGTAGATATAAGCTATGTCCATCTAATTCATAGCTAAATGAAATGCAAGGAAGAAGATGAAACTATTTCTTTTATTAAATGCATTGAAACTATTAGCTAGGGTATTAGTTCTACGCAAATTCCCGGTTTTCATGATCACGGCGCCGTTCCAGTATGTATAATTTTAATAATATTGATTATTATACATTTACAACAGATCTAGAATAACAAATGAAATGATATATGTTTAAATGTTTAATTGTATACATGATTTTTAAACTATCAATTCTATAACAAACAATATTACCAATTACCGGTGACGTATTTACTGCATGTGGCTATTGCAAATGATGTATGCATATACATGTACTTGTACATACAATTGTATGATGTACCAGGCCGGGTATGTGACAAGGGTTTACCCTTATACATATATTTAAATAATTAACCCCATTTATGATCACGGGTACAGTAATTAATTAGCCTCTAGATTTTACTCTTACATACATGTATCTTTAATTTGTAGACGTAACATTTTTAAAACCCACAGTTAGGAAATAATACTTTGAAAATGAATTACAAATGTAAATAAACTTTCATTCACTAGACTTATCATATACACGTACATACTAAGATTTCAACGCCTTTAGAAACCCTGACGTGCACCTGGGCACACGACACACCTGTTGTGTATATCTTGTATATTCTGTGTTAGTTCCAGGGGTTTTCTTAACTTGGACAAATAATAGACTGTAACTAGAGCCGAGCTCGTTGCAAGCAACGAGAATGTCTTCCGTTACAGCTTCAAGTCGAGACAATCTGATTAAAATCATATCCTTGATCCCCTCCTTGTTTTTCTTTTTTCGCTACAAGAGGATCTAAGGAAACCCCTCTTGAGGTCACCCCCTGTTGAACGTTTGTTTATAAATATACATGAGTTATTCTAGCAATCAGAGCAAGTGTTAGAAACGGTAATTTCGGGTTACAAACAAAAATGGAGTTGTACGACGAAATGATGCCACATGTTCGTGAATCTTTCGGTATCAGCAAGTAAGAGATGGAGCATAAGTTGATATTAGACGCCCTTAGGGAATCTAAAGAATGTATTGGCATAACTTCCAAATCATGTAACTGAGGAATGGAACCGACGATTTCATTGGTCAAAGCAAAGTTCACCAGGAGGTGACCTTAAGTGGGGTTTCTTCAAAGCATCGTATAGCGACTATAGAAATTTTAATCAGATTGCAAGTCAAGAAAGGATTGTCATTCAGTCTTAATAAAACCACCCCTCTTCTTCTTATACTTGTCAGGGTCTGACAGTTATTGATAGGAAGTCATCTTCACACTACTTTAACCCCTGACCAATCAGGGCTTTAGAAAATCAATTTGAACTCTTCAAAAGGAGACAGAAAAATTAATTCATGCCTATTTTCTATATATTACTGCAACCTCCAGACTGCATAGGATTGAAGAGTTACACTTCTCATAAAACAGATAAAGGCATGTCTGTGATAAGCGAGGGGTATATATTTATATTGTATACAAATTTAAAGGTCATAGAAAGGTGACCTCTTATTGATACCTATCCGACCCCGTGAGTGTTAGGAGAAAAGGGTGGGCTGTCATTAAACTGGATTGTCAATATGATAATAGAAAGTTCAGAAAACGAGGCTCACTTTCAAAGTATTATTTTTCTACCAGACAAACTCTCCTTTTAACTTATTTCACGGTTATATCAATTTATGATAACTTAAGTACAGCTATTTGTAAGAACCAGGCAGAAACATAGATGACTGATTTATGATAATTAATTTGTTTGTAAAAATTGGTACAAACACATTGAAATATATCTATATGAATATTTTTTCTTAAATATAATTTGATTCTGTGCATTGGTTTAAAAAAAATGAACTCAAAGAAAACCATAATTGCTGATTCAGTCTACAATATCTATTGTATAGTGGTTACACATTTAAGGTTTGTTTCTAAAAATCCTACCTTTTCCAGGTATATGAAAAACATAATTTTGTTTAATTGATTATTCAGAATCTATATCAACTGAAAATTCCATGGGTTATTCAAACTATAAATATCTATTACGATTGGAAATTATGCAATTTCATCAAAATCTAGTTATCTCCCTTTGTCGCTCTTCAGTGTTGGAGTTGAAAAGGGTACAGTTATGCTCTTCCGTGTATAGAAGGTCATGGAAAGTGAGGATTATGCAGGAAAGAAAATGTAGTTTTATTTAAAATTAACTAAAATATTGGACATGTAGATTAATATATTTCATATCTGCATATTAGGGGAATATTGGAATCCATGGAAAGTAGTCTTGTATGCAGTTTCTCTTCATTTTTACCTGATAAAAGCAAGTGTACCACATCACCTTATTTCCCAAATGAAAACAGTTTAGTGTACGTGAAAAACTGTAGGAGAAACATTGAAAACCACCTCAAATCGTGTAACATAGGAGATATAGCTTCTGAGGGACATTTAATATGTTACCGTGTTGGTGTTTTTTCGCTATGTGGGGACTATACAATATGTCCATTTCATCGATACTCCCTTGGAATACGATGGAAGAAAAAGTCATCATGCTCACACCCGAGTCACAGTACAACAGCAAAGGCAGAGGTTGGGAGGAGCATTACTTTGTCTATGTCTCGGCACCTTCATACAGTATATGGATATATTGTCCCTATTGGCTCAGGTATATATGTATATATATGTATTGTATTTGTGTAGTGGAAGTTGCATATATCATGTCAATGATTAGGATAGACTTTGCATACATGTTAAAAATGCAGACACATCAATTTATATAATATTGAGAACAGGATAGATTTCAGAATAAACATAGGCACTAAAACCCATATCTTAATCAATGTATAAAATCTTTATCTCTATTCTATAACATTTTATACATGTAGTAGGTTATATAGAGATTAAAAAAAATGTTACATTGATTAAATGGGGAGCACTTATAATTAAGTACTAAATGCCAATATTAATATATTTTATCATGTATCTTTATTAAATGACTTTAAAAAAATTCTATTAAATTAATTCAAGACAGTGACACAATAAAAGAAAACCTTTTAGCTTACCGGTATATGTCTTTTCTGTATAATTTTAAATACATTTTTAGGCTTGTGCAGTAGATGTAGAAAAAATGTAACACAGGAAATGAAATTGTGTGAGGTAAGAAATAATTTTTATGTTTTGTTTTTAAATAAATAAAAATGATGAATTGTCCATCTAGTCTAGTCTGCGTGTTATGTACCTGTAGTGTTAAAATTGAATGCTGTTAAATTGCTTATAAATGTATGATATACGTGATTGAATAAGGGATTAGATGAGCACGCACACAAAGAATTATTTCTGTATGCTATTCTAAAGTACATGTACATACTACATGTACCTAGTATATAAAACTCTAATTATAGTAATTTGGCTGCATTTTTAACAAAATGTATTCAACTTTGCTAAGAATAAAGGCAATGTATTTATTGGTTAACTTTGATCATGTTTATAATTAATATGATTATAATATTGACTTGTCGGAATTAAATCAAAACAATCGGGATCGGCATTTATAAAATAAAGAATTTTTATCGCTGCATGGCCAAGTTAAAGTTCAGATGCATTTGTGTCTCGTTTTAGTTACTATTTTGGTGTAACAAACTATTTTGTCAAGCTAAATTTTAATAAATGACATAATTTCAGTGCTGTAAAGATGCATCTTCTGGTCAAATTTGCAAAATTACCTTGGATGACACCCCTGAAGCAACCTCACAGGTAATGTTATCAATTTATCTCTCACTTGTCTTCAAACAGTACTAGTTTCATTTTATGTACTAATTTCATGTGCTTATAAAGTAATGGGATAATTGTAATAAAATCATGAAGAAAGTTGTGTGGAACTTTCTGAAGTTTGTTTTAATGATGCATAAAATTCAATGTACAGTAAATCGATCAACTCTCAAATTTGGACAAAGACAAATGATTTTGTTTTCAAATGATTTTGTTTTGAATACATTTTCATGACACATGTACATTGTACATGTGTTCCTTGTTTAACATGTTATAAACCTATTTTTTTACTTTGAATCTATAGTACTAGTACAGCATTGATCATGCATGTATAATTATCGAAATGATAAATCCAACTTTGCATTTATAGCACAAGACATTCAATCACATTTTTGGAGCAGTGAAGCAAGATTGGTTTGCTGTTGCATCAGCCATCGAGCACATCCTAAAGAGTGTAAGAGTACAAATGCCTGGAATTGAAGAAGTTTTTTTACGAAGTGACAATGCAGGTTGCTACCACTGTGGGTGCCTTTGGCTGAGCATGCTTGGAATTAGTGAAAGAACAGGTGAGATTTCAATTGCCTGAAATGATTTTTCTTCATTGTTAGATATGGGTATAAAAGCATATCATGATATTTTTTGGTTATTTTTTTTTAACAAACATTGGTTTATGATTGCATTATAGATTTTTTTGCAGATTTTGTCCAAATGATGAAAGTATTGTTTTTAAGGTTTTGATAACTTTTTTCAGGTATCAGCATTGTACGCTATGACCTCAGTGAACCTCAGGCAGGAAAAAGTTATTGCGATGCCAAAATTGCCCACATGCGATCGAAATTAAGGATGTTTGTTTCATCTGGAGAGAATGTTACAACACCATTTGATATGAAGAAGGCAATAATGGATGGAAGTGGTGTAGCAGGATGTCAATGTGCAGTTGTGGAAGTTGACAGGAAAAAACAGACTATGACTAGTCATGGCATCAAGGGAATCACCAACATTAATAATCTTGCCTTTGAAGGAGATGATATCATTGCCTGTCACAGTTTTAGTATTGGTATTGGTATCAAGATAAAAAGAGAAGATGTCTTGAAAAGTGAACAGCTTGACACAGGACTCATCATACTGTCTGACTTTGAAGAACCATCAAAAAACTATGGTGTGATCTCTCACAGAACAAAAAACTGTTCAGTTACACCAACCAGTATATTCCACTGTTCCGAATTAGGCTGTAATCAGCAGTTTTCTTCTTATCAAATACTTCAAGAGCATATTCTTCTGGATAGACATGTTCAAGAGAAAACATCAACTTATGATGCTCTACGACAGCATTGGTCCGAGTTGTGTAATTCCAACTTGTTCATTTCCAAACAGCTGGTGCAAATAGGCAGAGATCAGCATACCCTTGTGAAGAATTCATCAGTAGAAAAGCTTCAACAAGGATGGGCCCTGAAAAAAACAAGGAAATTTGCACGCTTCTCTTCCAAAGTTAAAGATTTTCTCCATAGAGTTTTTCAAGAGGGCGAAGAATCAGGAAGGAAAGCAATTCCTGTTGAAGTATCTCAACGTATGAAATCTTTGCGAAACAGCACTGGGGAGAAGTTTTTCAATCCCGATGAATGGCTGCAGCCTTCTCAGATTAACTCCTTTTTTGCAAGACTTTCTCTGAATGCAAAAGGCAGGGATATCAAGGATGAACCAGAAGAAGATGACCATCTGCGAGAAATACTGCAGTCAATATATGAGGAAGAAGAAAGAGACAGTATCAGAAATGCCATGACCTTAGAACTTGACAGTCCAATTTGATTGTATAAACTTGTACAGTCATGTAGAAACGTTGGTGCTGTCTTTCAATGATTGTTGGTTTGTTATGATAATGTATGTATGTACATCTAACATGCATGGGATCATAAATGATATGTGGCAAAACTAGGTGTCTTTTTATATGTACTCTTTTAGCTTCTGTGATTTGTCATCATGATGATAAAAACAGTGGTGATAATGCATGGAAATATAAAAAGTAGGTTTCAAAAGAAAGGTAATATACATGTGGGTTATTTATTTTTTTTAATTAATTTTCATCAATTTTTAAAAAAAATAAATGAAAAAAATAGCTAAACTTTAATTTGCCCACAGTCATAATTACTAGCTAATAGACTGTGTGAATTTGAAATAATCTCTGTAGAAACATATTAGCACAGCACTTTACTTTGATTTATATATAGATATACACATGTGAAAAGTCATTTCTGCTTTAACTTTTTCTGTGGTCATTATGCTGCCATGGTAACAGAAATTTACAATTTATCTAAATTTTGATTTGTGAGAATTGGCATTTTCAATTCTGTATATTTGAAATTAATGAATGTTTCGTTTAATATCTCAGTTTGATCTATTAAATATTTGACAAAATTTAATTTTAGTCAAAAACAGATTGTGATATTTTTGTTGCTATGGTAACAGAGTAATACTAAGATTCCAAATGCTTTAATTCAAAATTAAGATATGTATTTTCAATGCTACATGTATATGCTGAAATTTTTTTAACTTGTGTGGCTAACTGATACTCCCAAAATGTAACAATTAAGTTGTATTATTAAGGTCATTTTTTTTATATTTCGTTGCCATAGTAACAGTTTAGTAGATAATGAGTCACCAGTTTTATCTATATTTTGTAATTTTTAGGATGTGTACTTTCCATCTTATATGCTCTATTTCTTTTTAAACATGTATTTATTATTAGCAGTATGTCCACAAAATGTAACAATGTTTGTTTAATTTGATGAAAACAATATTTTGGGAAATTTCGTTGCCATAGCTACAAAATGCTTTTTAAAAACCCATCAGTTTTTTCTAAAGTTTAAAATGTTGAAGGTGTGTACTTTCTATTTTAGGTACTAAGATTTTTTTGACAAGTGTTATTTTTCCACAATATCTTTCCAAAATATGATGTTACGTAGTTTGTATGTCAAAATTTGAATTTTCATGTAGTTTCGTCGCCATGGTAACACATCATGTATTAAAAAACCCATGAATTTTATCTTAACAATGTTTTGTTAGGGATATGTACTTTTTATCCTCTGTCCTCAAAATTTTGGCACATGTGGCATTTTTTCGTATTATGCCCTTGAAGATGTTTGATTCTGAGGAAAAACCTTAATGAGGATTTTTTAAACAACATGTTTTGAACTTATATTTGCCATTTGTTGGAAAGGTAGAATAACATTGTTATTATGATTACCAGTGAATATATTGGGCCATATTTCCAGAAAAAAAATAAAATTTGTATAGTTTTGTTTGAAAAAAATATTTAATTGCCTAAAGTAAGAGATAAACTCAAAATATTATGTGTTCGGTGTTTGCTGTTTAGGTACATTACATGGTGCCACGTTACCATGGCAACAAAGGTTGAACAAAAAAGTCATAATCTCCAATGATGTTCTGGTGGTCCATAAAACTTCATATTAAAATTTCATTAAAATCTGAGTTGGTCATGAATCACCCCCTGCCTGGTTCTTACAGATAGCTGTACTTAAAACACATCTCTTATATGTACATGTATTTAATTATTCCAACCAGAAAATCGATAAATACGTTTACATGTATGTACAACTGATGACAGGATTCAAACTACTGGTATGCCTATATCATAGTGTAATAAACACAAAATCCACTGCGCTGATGCATGGAAGAAAGTGTTATGTTTCATAAACATTTTGATTCCCTATATTCATACTTAAACCTCTACCGCTAAAACATGGAATAGTTTATGTAAAGTGCAGTGTTAAAATTAGAGATTGAAAAGAACACCAATTGTAAATAAACAACAATGCCTTCTCCCGTCTGAGGGTGCGCTATTAGTATACGAGACTGAGGTGCTCAGTGGTAGGGATAACTATCCGTATAATGTTTGGCCATACAGGCCTCAGTATTGTTTTTGAAAGGATGAGCATATTTTTCTGAAATCTTCACAAGCAAGTAAAAGAAATTCACAAATCTTCAAAATCATAATCCGCGGTAGTGATAGGGGTTGTGAGGCATCTCTAACTTCATTTTTTTCAAATAGGATTTTGTTTTAAATATCCCAAAATTTTTTTTTGCCTTGAGCGCTCATCTAGAAAGTGTGTGGGGGTGGGGGTGTCAGTACCCCAAAATTTAATTTTCTAAATGTAAATTTCAGAAAATGTTGGCAGGGGTGGGGGCAGAACTCCAACTGAATCAAAAATCCTTTTTGTCACTTTTGTGTGACAGGAAGAGAGACCTCTAGTTTACAATTATTTCTAAAATCATAAATTTATGCATACATGTATTAACATGTGACGTGTAAACCTGAAAAAAGTAATCAATTTTGTTCAGTTTTTTACTTGAGTAACAGAAAGGCATAAACCAGCGTTTTGTTCAGAGCACTGTGTACATTGTATATTTAAACCAAACCAAAAGAGATGGTGTGACGTCAAAACAATTTGTTTTTTTTTAAACAAAAGAATTCTACATAGTGTCAACCTCTAGAAAATACGATTTCTCTAACTTTAACATTTACAACAATTAATAAAATCCGTTGAACAACACATATCTATACCATTTAATTGTAACTTTGAGAAGTGCATACATTTTTGGGAGGCAACTGTGTCGCTAGTCTGTAAGTCAAATGAATTATGTCCTAAGGTCTTTTAAAGAAATAAGAAACTGTCAACACTTGCAGTACTCTGATGATTTCTTTGGCGACCGACTGCATTGAATAACGTATTTCATAACTTCTAAACGTGAGAACAAATAATCTTTGACTTAAAACTTTAAACTTATATTCAACAATTGACCACTACAGTGATAGCTCACTTCCAAGTGTATTTTAATTACATAACAATTTATGATCTGCATCCATAAATTACCTATGGCTATCTGTGTCCAGGGTTGTGTGCACTTAAAGGCCGAGGTTTTTAACCGGTCAGTTTACCTTAGGTAAGTTCAGGTGGGGGTGGAGCCTATATTGAAAGAGGTGTGAAACCCCGAGGGAAACACGCTCGCTTGTGTATACATGTCTATATACACGGAGTATTAAAGTGCTCTCAACAGAGTTTTTCCGTTTATTTAAAAAGAATATCGTATTTATATGTACTTATAAAACAAATTGTTCTTCGTTGAAATGAATATAAACGCATGAAAAACCGCGTGCGACATGTGCAAAATCTTTCGTTTGATTGAACAAGTTTCTGTCGGGATTAACTGATAATATATCCTGATGTTTTGTGAATTATACAATCACCCCACCGTACTCAAATACTAATGCAACTTTGCAACCAATGCTTGTAAATCTTTTCCGATCAGCTGCTAAATTAAAGTGCACAATAATTCTACCAGCTGCGCATGCATCAGAGCTGTCTGTACTTGTTTCTCTTCCGGTTTCAGCTCGTGAAATTTCTCTCAGAAATGTGATAACTAACGATATAAATCATGAACGCAATATTTGATTTCATTTAATTATTTATTCTCAATTATTCACACACATCTTTATTGATAAACGACGTCTTTCATGGATACATGATCGGCACCACATGATTTTGACAGACTATAGGTGATCAGCGCATTTAGTGTGGTACATAACCAAGTACGAGTAAATTTTTAATTCATATCTTTTAATATTTCTTTTGTTTAAAGTGCTAAAAGATAGCGATTTATCGTCACGGTATGCATCAAATCAAAAGAAAAACGTTTATTGCACCGTCGTCGCGAGCGCTAGGCATGGTATACACAGGACGAGTAAACAAATGCCAATCATTTTCTAACATCCAAACTGGGGCCTCGATTTATAGTTGATTAACAAGGATTACACTGACCACGTAAATTTGAAGGCGGTGCTTATTTTCTCGGTCTTAAAGGGACACGAGATTTTCGGTCGCACGGAGTGATTGAATTAACACGCAGACTGGCCGAATAAACACACAGATTGCAAAGTGAAACACATTAGGAAGAACGTTAACAAATAAGGAGTCACCAGAAATTGATTTTCGACACATATAAATTTTCGATTTTTGTTCGCCAATTTTTAAAATTCAGCTAGAGCACTTGAGGGGGGGGGGGGGGGGCAGCACAAATATGACTTTGTTTTTAAACTTCCTAGTACGCTTCGAAAATTAATGATTTTTTTTTACTATGTAAATCCTGCTAAAATTTGGTACAACTCTTAAGAAAACTTATTTTACTTTCTACACTATTTAATTTTTGCGTTGGTCGAATATTAATTCTTACACCAGTATATATACATATATCCATGTGCATATATGTCTCGTTGGCCAGGCAAAGTTTGAATATTGTCTTAAAAGTGTTAAAGTCTGTAAAAAGTCTAAGCAATAATTAACGGAAATGATCATGAGTAACTACAGTCGATTCATCGTCGGACCCCACGGGTTTTCCATCCGTTACATTGCTTGAAATCAGTGTAACGGATTGAAAACCCGTGGGTTCCGACGATGCAGTATATTAATCTTAAGTTAAACACATATCAATTTTACATATGCCGGTAAATATCTCGGAGTTTTATTATATTTAATCTTTTATTTATACAATCGGCCTTGCATATTTAGAATCGAATTGATAGATTACTTTTATCCAATTAATGAGAGGTTTTTATAAGATTTTCCCCCCTTACGTTTAAATTAACGCTAAATCAACTGAATAAGGGAGATGAATTCATCTTTCATCTAAAACCAATATAAATGAAAATAAAATAAACAAATAGTTTTGTGTTCGTACAAAATATCAATAAACATACACGTTTGATAAGGTACATGTAGATATCCCCTCGCGCGCGATCTTCTCGGCCATGTGCGAGCGTGCGAGGGATGATCATCATTTAAAGGGGTATACTAATCTTTGTGGTTTTTTGTTGTTGATCTAAAACATTATTAGTACAGTTCTTAGAACATTTTATACTTACAAACCCACCATTGATTTATGTCTGACGATGTTTTGGATTAGGAATAATATCGGAACAAAGCGGTAATATCCCGCCCGATATAACCAAGGCAGTTGAAAGTTTTTTCATCTTAAACCGATTAAATTAAATCATGCATTATTGGTTCATTTTTTTTATTTTGTTTAATAACCGGATGAACTGAGAGAGAGAGAGAGAGAGAGAGAGAGAGAGAGAGATTTCACCGATTAATTTACAATAAAAGGAAACAAACATACTTTAATATAATTTCATGCGCAGATTTAGATACAGAGACTGCGCTCACTCCTACAATAATTTTGAAACCCCCCAAAAAATTATAAAGAATTTTATAACGGCAATCTGTGTCCATTGGAGCGGTGTTGATGATAGCGATCTGTGTTTAATGGAGCGACAATTAAAACCGCCTGGAACACCCCCCCCCCTTCCTTGGAAATCATATCATCACTCGGATCACCCCCTCCCATCCCTATAAAATAGCTTTTGCATTTAATATATGTTTTCAAGATGAATCAGTTCAGCTTGATCAAACCTGACTTAAAGTGACTTAAAGGGAACTTAAAGATGGTGTAAAGACAACTTAAAGGGAGCGTAAATGCAACTTAAAGATGCTTAGAGATGGCTTAAAGGTGACTTAAAGAAGTTTGGACATTAAGGAACTATAAGGTCAGATTAAAGGTGACTTAAAGGTGGCTTAAAGATTGTATATCTTTTAAGCCACCTTTACGCCACCTTTAAGTCACCTTTAAGGACTTGCTTAAAGATTGTTTTTCGCCCTGCGCTTCCCCCAGCTAATTCCCTGCAGAGGGTTGAACTTCCGTTCCGTGTGCATGTTGCACCATCACATGTCAGAAACTTACCGGTGTATAGTTTACAATGTCCCATCCACCTACTTTTCGTGTTATTTTACCTCCCGTCTGTCACTTGCAATTTCACTGTGTAAAGTCAACACAACCTTCATAGCCGCGGTTTCGCATTTTACTTCCGATTCTCATGTATCAAACATATGGGGCCTACATATTGCATGCCAATTTCAACAAGAGACATCCCTCTAACTAATGATAATCAATAATAAAATTTTCATGAATTTTATCAACTCTCAATTTTACAAAAAAAAATATTGTGGATTCACTTTTGACCTAAAATTAAAATTCAGCTCACTGACTTTCTTATTTCAAAGCTTTTCAAAAAGCTGTCCTTGTCTATGAAATACCAGCCACGTTTATGAAGGTAAATTGATTATAAATAAATTACCGACAATTTATTGAACGAAGTAACTTACTTGTCTGTGCATCGGTTTTACTAAATCGTACTTAGAGTATTAATAACTACATACACAGACAGGTAATGGATATGATGATTGTTTTAATGTATTAAATATGCATATTGAAATAATTAGAAAGCAGACGAAGAACATTTATATATTGTGTACTAATTAGTGCAAAAACCGACACTCTCTAGAACCAGTTATCTTGTTTACCTGCACATCGATAATAACAAATCGTACGCGGAATGTACACACCTACGTATACAAACAGGTTTTGTTCTTACAAGATATTTGTATTTTAAACCAGACACATAACGTGATTTATTTTTACATGTACATCCATTGGTTACACAAACATATTTGGTCAAAATTGGTAATCCGCTGATTCGGGGACATACTAAATACCTGAAATGCTTAAGACCTGAAAAATGATTACTCTGTGTTCTCGGTTCAATTAGAATACTATGTGTAGTTTGTTTTTATGTGAAATGTGTCCTATAAATACAATAAAACGACATCCATACAATATTATTCGTACAGAAACATGAATTTATCGTTCGGCGTTAAAAATAAATGTGATTGGAAAAATATTCAGTATAAATCATTTAAAAGGTCGAACCTATATTTAAACCATTTTAAGTTATTTTTAAAGTAGATATTCATACGCATTACTTTCTCTTTAAAAGGTTCAGTGTAGAATCTGTCGGGAATGTACGTCCTTATGTGCGTCGGAGAAATGGATAAAACATCTGTTCCGGATTTCCGATGGCACGGATATTATTATGTAAATTTTAGACCATCAAAGAGTTCAAAAAACACGCTTCTTCCATTTTATCAGGAAACTTTTTTATTAACATCAAAGTAAAAACCTGTCCGGTTAAACATTCAATATCCGGAAATCTGGTCTGATAGAAAGACACTGTCGTACAGTACATCCCCGCCGATTGAAAAAAAAAATATGTGGAAAAAATAGTTTTGTGCAAATTTGTAGCATCAGACCAGGAATCCTCACAATTTGAAATACAATTGATTCAGAAATGAAAATGCATGAACTGACAAATGACTAAATAGCATATGCAAGGCAGTAATAAATGAAACATTACCAAGTTACAAAAGAAATTGCATCATGGTATACAGACTAGCATTCCAAGGTGTAGTCAACCCAAATTTTTGTTGTTAATCCATGAATATGCAAACAGGGTCAAATACAATGTAAAAGGGTCACTATCACACCACATTCATTGGAATCCCATCATACATACACACTAACACACTAACATTACATTTGATCCAGAATACACACTGAATAAACTTCCTGCAAGTATAACACTGCACAAAATATGGCTACTATATAGAGCCCTGTGACCAGCTTTAACACTTTTTTGCAGAAATGACTAGATTAAGAAAATGACTAGAGAACACATGATTGATTGTACTGTAACCTGTAACAATGGAAAACAGAATGCAAAACAGTACTTGTATAGTAATGCATAACAGCTATACAGTGATGTAAGCAAGTGATATGTGGTATCATATGTAATACTACATGTGTGTACTGTAAGTACAAATGCAAGGAATATGCAAAAAATAAACCACTGAAAAAAACCACGTTTGATCAGTATTTCTGCTGTCAAATACAAAACTTGGTGAAAAAAGAAATATTAACAGATCATAATTGCATAAAACATTTAGGAATACAATATTACAGTGTCTAATACCCCAAAGGTCAGATACTAACTCGTTAGGAGAGAACTGGGGGTGGGAATTTAGCAATACGGATTAGAGCTTTTGCATCAAGATCTTTACGCGAAACCCAAAATGATTTGTGTGAAGGTTCACCACACAAAGTAACTTTGTACTGTATGTCATTGTCAATTTGTTTTTGACCCACAATGCATTTAATCTTGTAACGACTAGACCAATCTGACGAAGAAACGATATCCTCAGATACACATGTAGAGTTTCTGTAACGCACTGGTTTCCGAATGGTACGCTTGGGTCGGACGGAAACAGGTTGGGGTAAGATTGGTTCTGTGGATGATGATGTGCTATGAACACCTCGACTTTGTGTACCCATTTGCTGATGGTGCATCTCCATATCCACTGGAATAGTCTCAGTTTATCTCTGCGTTTGAACACTGTCCATACAATATGGAGAAGGTGCTGGTTCACCATTTTGAGTAGATCAATGTGAACTGCATCCTTAAGACACATATTGGTATTGGGGTCCTTGATAATGACCATTTGTGGACTAGATAAACGGTGTACTACGTAAGGTCCCTCGAATTTGTGTTGTAACTTTTGTCCATGGCCAGTAGGTTCGGTGGAAAGAAATACATAATCTCCACTTTGTAAGTTCAAAGGCTGAACACCTGAACTGTATCGAGACACCATTTTGAGTTGAGATTGTCTGACATTGTCATGTACTTGAGCTCGGACTGTCTGAATTTGCTTAGAACACATTTTCACATATTGCTGAACATCAGGTGAAATGGAATTCAGATCTGGATCCAATACACCAGATAGTGGAAATTGGGGTCGGTGTGAAAACACGATTTCGAATGGTGAGTACTGTGTAGTGGAATGAACAGCATTGTTCATAGAAAACACAATCATAGGCAGGAATGATTCCCAGTTAGAGAAATGATCTGATTCCCAGTTAGAGAAATGATCATGTACATAAGGTGTAAGTTTCTCAGCTAAAGTTCTATGAGTTCGCTCGCAAGCACCCAAGCAATGATGGACATAGCTAGGGGTAAACTGCTGAGGAATATTGTGTTGGGAACACACCAAACGAGTCACTTCCGCAATAAATGCACTGCCATTGTCACTGATTAATGTTTGACACACACCAGATAAGCTGAATAAGTGAATAAGGGCTGTGGAAACAGTCACGGCATCCTTAGCTGCGATTGTTTCAGCGTAAATATATTTACTGAAAAGGCCAACTGCAGTAAATATGTATTTCGATCCTTGACGTGAAAGAGAGAGTGGTCCATACATGTCAATTTCCCACACTTGAAAAGGAGCGGAGGGTGTTCGGAAAGCAGTTATTCCTGACCTAGTAGGTAGTTTTGTTTGTTTCCGCTTTTGACACTCCAAGCATGATCGAATATAATCTGCAACTTTTTGACCCATTTTCTTGAAAAAGTAGTGTTCCCGCACTCTGTCTAGGGTATCCTGAATTCCAGAATGACCTCCCATGTGTGAATCATGGTAGAGTTCAATTATTGTTTTGATCATAACATCTGGAAGCACAATTTGGAAATGAGACATATTTTTGGTGCGTTTAGATTTTGCAGTCCTCGATTTTAGTAAGACACCATCAATCACAACATATTCACTCGACTCCAATAGAAGGCGTCTACCATGTTTCTGGGAAACTGGTAAAATACCATGGTGAATATACTGAATACGGGGAGATAAATCTTTGTCCGCAGCTTGTAGTTGACCAAGATCAGAGACAGTATAGTTCGTGCGCTTGAATAGGTCGACGGTGGTAAGCTGTGTAGATAGTAAATCTACCACCGGATTATCGTCAACACTCATTCCAGCTGAATGCGATGGTTCCATCTCTGCAGAAAGATCATTGACTTGAGTTCTATTGTCTGTGTCAACTTCAGTTGAGCATTGAAATTTGTCCTCAAATGGATCATTACAGTCTCCATCTGTATGCAGATAGTGTTTAATATAAACAGAGTCTCCATCTCGGTGTGTTGCACAGGCTTGGTCTGTGGAAGCATTATATTACAGATTTTTCGCACGAGAATCACTATCGTCAATTTCTGTATCATCATCATACGGATCTTTAAAGGAATTCGTATCCTTCTTCTTTGGATACAAGTATAGAGGATCTGTGGTATGTTTCGGTCTAGATGCTTTCTTTTGAATAGCAGGTGGTTTGCACGAATTTTGGTTAGTACGTAGAATAGCTGCCTTGTTAGAAATTGCTGCATTATCTCTGTTTTGGAACAGATGACCAAATTGAAGTCCGTCATTTTCTAGTTGAATATTTTCCTGTACATAAGGGAAAAAATGCGTCATCTTCCTCTGGACTAGAGCTTAGAATATCAGTCTTCTGTTGATTGAGTTATTCTGGACAAAGCATCCGCAACTTTCATTTCCCGAGCACACTTGTACTTGATCTCAAAGTTGAACTGTTGCATAAGGGTGAACCATCGATCATAGAGAGCTCCTTTGAGGGGGTTGTTGTATAAAGGGGCTAAAGCTTTATGGTCACGCTCCACATAGATTGCTCCGGAGATACTGCGCACAATCCATGATACTAGTCACCATTCCTAACAGCTCTAATTTGGTAGGGTCATATGACCTCTGCCAACGAGACAGTCCTTTTGATTCAAAGCGAATCACACGAATTCTGGATTTCTCTTGCTCTGATTCCCGCGTGGGTAGAATTTGATACAACAGATGAACAATGCCGTGGGAGGAAGTGTCTACAGCCAGAATAAATGGCACGTCAAAACGGGGGAAAGCTAAAACTTCAGAGTTCAGGAGTCTGTGTTTAAGTTCATTTATGCACTTTGTGTGTTTGGTCGTCCAAATGAAGGAAACTCCTTTGCGCAAGAGTTCATCCAGTGGTTTAGATATGGCACTGAAATTTGGTATAAATTTCCTAAACCAATACAATAGTCCTATGAATCTTTGGAGTTCCTTGGCGGAAGTTGGCAGGGGATAATCCTGAATAGCTTTGACACGGTCTGGAGGAGGCCGAATACCAGTACTCGATATCTGATGGTCACGCAGGGTCGTTATGTCCAGTTCCCTGACACTTACTACATTCAGTGTTCACGTTGGAATGACGAAATCCACCTCCGTCTCGCTGTTCACTGCAATGACGTCGCGTACCAGATAACGCCGACTCTAAAGCCTGGGTGTGGTAAACGGGTCGACCTGCACGGACAAAAAACTAAGTCTCCCAGGTAAACCCGCAATGAATCGGTACATAATGTCACGATCTGCTAATTGTAGGCGAGTCCCTAAATTTAACACAATCGAGTAAAAGTCCTCAATATGTTGAGCGGGTTTCAGGGTAAGCGAGTGGAATTTCTCTATATCTGTGCTATATGTTCTCTCCATGTCGTTGTAACGCTGAAGGAAGGCGTTCCGTAAGGCTTGCCAGTTATATTTCACTTGGTCGTCAAGACGTTGATACCACGACAGAGCAGGTCCGGTTAAATGTAGATGCAAGACTACGCACCTTCGATCAGTGACATTCATCTTGATTCCATGTAGAATCAGATAACTATCAAGATCATCCAAAAATTTATTTGGGTCCTCGTGTGAGTGGCCTGCAAATTTCGTAATGTGCACGGCCTTCGAAGGGCTAGGGCCAGGGTTGGCGTCCATGCCGAATTTGCACGTGTAAATATAACACAGAAAATGTCACTCAAACCTTATTGTTCTTAACAGATTTTGATTCTCCACCGTGTTCCGGATTTCCGATGGCACGGATATTATAATGTAAATTTTAGACCATCAAAGAGTTAAAAAACATGCTTCTTCCATTTATCCGGAAACTTTTTTATTAACATCAAAGTGAAAACCTGTCCGGTTAAACATTCAATATCCGGAAATCTGGTCTGATAGAAAGAGACTGTCGTACAGTACACATCCCCGTGTGAGAAATAATCACATCCGATCACGGGAAGAAATAATATTAATGACAACCATTGGAATATCGTTGATATTTTGATCTCTAACCTCTAAGAAAGTGTGCACATATTTAAATAATAGTTACCTTTAACATTACTGTTGTTCCTTATAATATCTCTTTGTATATGGACCAGTTCCTAGTGCGTCATGCGGGTTACTATTCCATGTATTGTCTATGTACTGCACCAGGTCTTTTATAGCTCTGGAGGAGTAGCCCACTGAAATAGTTGTTTGTTAAATATCTACTGATGACAAGGATGGCATTGGCATCAAAATCTGGATGTATCTTTACTCCGCCCCACGTTTAGAGTATGTGGTTTTGTTCGAATGCAGGTTCAACATCTGCTGACGGCAAAAATAGCCTGGATTCATCTTTCTCCGCCCCACGTTAAGTTTAAGTGGTAGTTCCTGGGTCTAGGACCACACAGGCTGTGAAAAGTGGAAGAAACATCCCTTCACTTATGCTGACGAGACCAAGGGCCTTTCTAACATCTAAAAAACAATTAAACATTAATTAAAAACATATTGAATAAAATGAAACAAAAGTCATATTAGTTTTACATACCTTCCTCAAAGTCCGATACATATTCCTGGACTTCAGATTCAGTAATTAAGACACTGGTAGCATGATAACATACTGAATGGGATTTAAGTTTCTTTGTTCCATAAATTTCTGTATACAGTGCACTGGACGACTTTGAAATAAATTTATTAGCTGATGAAAAGGCACAAAACGATTAACACGATAGGATAAACGGGAAAAAACCCTGTTTAAATTGAACGATAAACATGGGAGGACACATGATAGTATAAGATTAATACATGCTGAAACACGTACACGTACAATACCGTACAATAGGATTGCTACACGATAAGATAGGATGTTAATAATGTTGCGGGTACGGTACTTGATGAATTCCTGCGCTCTAGCATGGTATTTTTTAACATTATGCTCGTGAAAATTTAAACGCTGAGTCTATTTCTCGATACACGGGAATATGCTGGACTAGTTCCCGCGCGGATTAAAGTAGAAAGGATAGGTCGATAAATTTACCTTCCCAAATGTTTGTTTACTCTTGATGGGGAGGTGGATAAAAAGTCGAAAGAGCTTCAGAATGTAGGGGGTGGAGTATCAAATACATTAAAGGGGGTGGTATAGAAATCAACCGCTTCGCGTCGGTTGACAATGGTTTTCTCGGGGTGTCAATTTCATTTGGTACCCTTCTAAACAGGCACTATTTACAGTAGTACATGGGTGCTTTATATTAATTTTTAAAAATATGTCATGATAGAACAACATATAAAAAGAATATTTCAGACATGTAAATGTATATAATACTTACAATTTGACGGGACAATGATGCAACATGAAAATACAAATATGAGAAGGTGTAGCACTGCGGCGGGACCACACATACACATCTCAAAAATTTGAACATATATAAACTCCAACTGTTTAAAAAAAACATGACCAAGAAAGATAACTCTTGGTTCAACTACACGATGTACATTATCTTATAAATTACACGTCTATTTTGTTTTACATTTAATTCAGAGCGTTTCATTTTAGAAATGTCTAAATTTGTTTACCTACTCTCAAATATAGTGCAGTGTGTAGTTTGTTACACAGCAAAGAATTTAAAGATGATCCCTGTGATTTCATATTCCTGTTTATTTAGGACGACCGGGTGTTTTTGTCGAGATAGTATTTCAGTTAATGTAACATGTTTTGTTACTCTGTATTTGGGATGCATTGTGTGTTTTTTTGAAGTTCATCACCTGTACACTATCCTGTTTATTAAGGACAACCAGTTGTTTCAAATCCATTTCATTGAGATTTCAGTTTCTGGAACATGTTGTTTTCTCATTGCTTTGTTTTATGGTATTCGTCGTATTTGCTGTAGCGTTGCAGCAACATTAATCGCAGTTGGAATGATGCCAGATCACGCTGCATACATCTTTATTCACTGTTCATACTACAACAAATTTAATAGTTGAGGAGTAATGACCACAACTAGGCCTGAACTCGGTACTTTTCAGTTTAAAAACCAACGCTCCTCCGGCTGAGCTAAAGGATTAACCCACTAGCTAGTGCTAGAAGGAGCGTGACAGTACTGAGCCTATTATACACACCTAATGCACATTATTACACTCTTCTCCTTTTGAGATTTCCGTTCCTTAGAAATCTCACACGAGACTGCCTAAACCACTCCACGTTAATTCTTTCGTTGGACGCCAATGTAATAGAAGAGATGGAATTAACACAAGTAGGCTCGAATTCTGGACCTTTCAGGTTAAAAAAAGCAACGCTCTACCGACTGAGCAAATGGGTCAACCCCCTAACTTGTGCTGGTAGGAACGTGTCGGTACTGAACCTTTTATATACCTATTAATGCACACTATTACAAATGTAAATGGGATTGGGGAAATATTACTCGTGTACAAATTATGTTTGGGGCCGAATCTGTATTTAAATCATTTTAAGATATTGTTAAAATATAAATTTATACGTATTATATTCTTATATTCAAGTGTTCATTGTCAGGGATGTACGTCCCTATTACAGGGCATTGGATAAAGAAAAGAAAAAACACCCCTATTTGATAAATAATTATTCACCCTATTGTCTACGGACTTTTCCTTCTTTTCTGGATTACGACAAAGAGCGTACGGCGGGGATTGCCGGTCAGCAGAGGATGTGTACTCCTCCTAGGCACCTATCCTACTTCCATCTTTTTGGAGGTCCGTGTTGCTTATGGGTTTTAGAGATGGTTGACGGATTGTTATTGTCATTTTTTCATCACACCCGATAACGGGCCAAATTTGAGGCCAAAAGTGAGGCTAGGCCAGGCCAGGTTTTTACCTAAGAGTATGTGGTCTTCAGGCATAGTTTCTAGGTCATAGATCACACAGCCTATGTAAAGTGGACCACACATCCCTTGAATGAAGTTGGCGGGAAAATTTACCCGATAATATTTCACCTGAAAATCAATTTTAAAAATTATTATTTACGTAAGAAAACGTGAATTAATTACATAATATCCAACATCAATTAAAAAAATAAATAAATTACAATTTCATACGAGTTTAACATACCTTTCTCAAAGTCTGATACACATCCCTTAAGAATCAGTCTCTACCCCAAGGACTTCTCTTAACTTCTGAAAAACATAATTGTTGATATAAATGACATGTTCATATATAAGTAAAATAAAGTGTCAGTTTAATTGTTTGCATATGATAATATTTCCATTTTTAGCATGTTTTTTTTTACTTTTGCAGCTTTAATGTTGTCGAAGGCTTTGTAAACAACTGACTTCCCTTTGTCAAACTCCTCTGTACATCGCTTAGTCTCATTCTTAGAATGTTCGCCTCTTGAATTTCTTTGTAGAAGGACAAGATACTATTTTACACTGTTATGAAATACATTGAATGACTTCTCCATACCATTCTGTAAGATTTGATACTGTTCAATATTTATGTCCAAATTTTGCACCCGTAGAATGCATTTTTCTACATTCTTTCAAGCTTCGAATATAGGTTTTTATATATTTGGAGTAATCATCTTCAAATACTTAAGAGTCCCTTATCACTTAATTTACGTCACGTGTACCATTGGTAAATGTGTTGGTTTCTTCAATCTCGTCCTGGGAATCACAATTATGTGGTAAAGTGATCCCTCCAGTAGCCATGGTTCCTTGGTGCATATATTTACTTTACTATACTGTTTTAAAAAACAGCAAGCACATCCAATATTTAATATAGAAACGTTACTTGAATGTAGATGTCGATCTGATGGTTAAGTACAGAAATGAAAAAATGACAATAACAACCCGCCAACCATCTCAAAAATCAATAAAACGAAATACAAATTCAAAGCAGAGCAACACGCAACACGGACCTCCAAAAAGATGGAGGTAGGAGCAGGTGCCTAGGAGAGTGAGCATCCTCTGTTGACCGGTCGCACCCGCCGTGTGCTGCTTGTCACAATTGTGCATGTCATAATCGAGGTAAATGTCAAAATCGTGAAAATGTCATGTTAGGGAAAAAACGAAACGTTGATTTGGTTTGTTCGTGATGTTCAAAATACAAACATTGAGCTAATGTTCCTCCATTACATTGGGAAACCTAATGTACCTCCATTACATTGGAGGTAGAATCAGGTGCCTAGAAAGAGTGAGCTTCTTCTGCTGACCGGTCACACCCGCCGTGTGCTCTTTGTCGTAATCAGGAAAAGTCCGTAGACAATAGGGTGAATAATTATGGTCTAACAATTAGTATGAAAAAAGTCAGTCAGCATGCGACCCAGTGGAAGATTGTATTTGCTGACAAGGTCGTTGAACATAAAACGTTAAACATATTTTAAACAACACATAAAAATAAGAAATTTTTTTCCCACAATTTACGCAATGTATATATATCTTAGATGTCATAACAAAATAAATTGATAATGATCAAAATATACAACTTCCAAAAATGTGCACCAAGTATTGAAAACAGCAATCTTAGAAAAAACATGGAATGTAGGTAAAAAGTTGAAAAATTTAGTTAAAATATGAACATAGAATTTATACTTTAAAGGGGCATGGTCACGATTTTGGTCAAAAATTATTTTTCCGATTTTAATGTTTACACTGATTTAGTAAGGCATTTTAAATAGGCAACCAAAATTAGAGAGTCCTTCGTTGAGTAATAAGCGAGTTACAGGGTTTACAATTCTTCGGTATGTAAACAAAGCTTTTGTTTACATTTTGAATGTTGAAGTTAATATTCCAGTTTTAGACCCGAAGTGATAGTGTTAAACGTTAGGAACAGTTTATTTATGTTTAAAATGAATACCACGATAGACAAATTAGCTTGAAAAAGATTTTTACTGGTATATTGAACATATGTAAACAAAGACAGGACACGAGCCTTGTTTACATGAAAAAGAGTTGTGAGCCCTATATCTTGCTTATATCTCTACGACTGACTCTCAAATTTCATTTGATCATTAGAAATGCATTCTTAAATCATTGTAAATAATAATTTAAGAAAAATAAAATTTGACCAAAATCGTGACCATGTCCCTTTAAAGGTGAGATGTATACCTAATTATTGACCAGAATTATATATTAATAACTAGAGCAAAGCTCGTTGCAAAGCAACGAGTAGGTCTTCCGTTGAAGCTGCGAATTAAAATGATGTTAATGTACATGGAAAGGATTATCTTCATGGTAATGCTATAGTAGCTATACTAAACGACTAATATAAACGTACAATTTATCTTGGACTTTTATTTGTCCTTGTACATGTAGCAGTGTGTAACAGGTATTGTTTGCAAATAAAATTGGGATTGCTATTGGAAATTTAAAAACAAAATCTGGCGCTTTGAAATTAAATAATAAATTGAAGTCAAATTTGTTATTAATTGAAAATAATTAAGATGAGCATGGATGAATGCTTGTTTACATTCCAATAATTTGTATGTTTCTAATCCGGTGATCTCTGTACATTCACATATAGTTTATAGCTTGATACGTGCGTGAAACCTGAAACATTTATCAGCTTTAGATTTTCTGGTAAAGTTTCAACTGGAAAGGTCCATAGGGAGAGACAACAGACCCAGACATAAATTTATCTGCATATGCTATGACCATGGGCATTTAATTACATACTTGGTTCATGGTCGCAATTGTAACACACTCTTAATCCTCAGAAATGATTGTTTCAAGTATGATACAGATAATGGCAAAGGGATAGAATTTGGGTCGGTGATGGATTAACACAGATGTCTGTTGTGACATTGACATTTCTTTTAAATGTGATAAAGCGCATTTATGAGACTATATTGTGATATCTGGCGGCGTGACAGGCTGACCACTATGCATCTGCAATTGGGGACCCTTATAAAGCGTTTTTGCATCAGCTATTTAATAATGCCGTGTTTGAACTGACAGTATCAAATTTAAAGATTTCGATTAGATTTTTATTAGCTTATGTTAATGTCATTTATAACCATTAATGCTGCTGCTTTGGTGTCTACTGGTTTGTTTTAGGAATTACTGGAGAATGGTCCGTTTACATGTAGGTGGAGACATACTTTTAACAGCAAACAATTATTTTTTGGTCGAGCATAATTTTTAATTATAATTAAAGTGTGTTGTGTCCAAATAGATAAGTAGGTCAAAAGGGCGATTCAAAATATGGCGGACAACCAAAATTCATAATACTTTCTTAAAGTCCCTTTTATGGCAAAAAACAGCGACACACTATTATAAATTGACCAAGCATAGTTTTTTAAACGATATGATACACTATTATTAATTGGCCAAGCATAGTTTTTAATATATTAAGTGTGCCGAATCCGGGAAAATATGCTGACCGTCACGAAAATTGCTTAATACAAAATGGCAATTCAAAATGGTAGATGGCCAGAATGATTTTGGTAATGTATAAATCATTTCTGTGAATGATAAGTATGTGATTTTAAATTTGCAAAGGTCTATACAATAAACGTTGGCACGTTTGTATCCACACATTACGGTTCTACAACCTTTGATGTAGTTACATTCTTTAAAATTTAAGGAAGATCCAGGAATAAAATCTTAAGTCATTAAAATGGCAGCAAACGACCATCACTTAATTGTAGTCTCATCTCGGTTAAGATGTGGCTATGTTTACAAAGTTCTAAAGATTTGACATAATTATCACTGCAGCATTGACAGGGATCTTTATATGCTTAAAATGGGTTCCAAAAAGCATCCGCAAGATTATTTATGAGAACGTGTTGCGAATTAACATTGGCATGGTCTAACAGAAGAGAAAGCATCATCTCTGTGGATGAGATCGGTGGTGATTCTCTTTCTCTGAATTAGAAAACACAATGCTTTTTATGCATTTCTGCTCTTTCCTCATCACATTTTTGCCAAACTTTGCGAGAAGTCGTTTAATTTTTAACAAAGATACAGACAGGTCGATTCCTTATACAAGTTTTAAATTGTCCCTAATAATGTCGAATGGAGCATAATTCTCATGGCTGCCTAAATCATTTTGCAAAGATTTGCTATTGTATAGAAAGCTGGACGGAATGTTGATTTGGGGCAAATTTTGAAACATGTAATCTTAGTGCCTCTGATGATATATATGTTAGAGATTTGTCTACTCTAAAGATTTTACAGGAAGAGACAGACACTAAGAATAGTTCTAATGTTGTACAAAGTTCCCGCAAGGTATTCATTTGTATTTCTGTTGACACTTCGTTATAGGCGTGTTTCACTGTACTTGTACTAGATAAAAAATTATTGCCACCATTATTAAAAAATCTGTTCAGCTTAACCCAGACCTCCTGCTTACAAATATTTTATCCCTAGCTACGCCGCTGCATGTGCGGAATTAGAGGGGGTTGGGGGTCCGAAACCCCTCTAATTGGAAAATTCAAATTTACACTCATGTAGTAAATAGGCCTCGGACACCCCCCCCCCCCCTTGGAAAACGTTAATGTCCATCGGACTCCGGTGTCCGAGAGACACTTTCCGAGGCCCTCTCTCCCGAAAAAATATTCTGGATCCGCGCATGAATTGCAATTGGTTACAGAGTAATTAACATTTTTTCTTTCAATCATGATATATTTATCATAGCATTTACCTTACGTAAGATTATACATAAACCAATTTAAGAGTTGCATTTAAATGTATCATAACGAGCTGATAAAAAAAAACCCACGTGAACTTAAATAATGTTAAATAGAAATATTGTTATCAATATTTTAATACTTCATTATACCCTTTATTTTATTTGGGTATCTTTATTTAAAATATTACTGTAATTGTTTTCATCTTCCATGATAGAAACAGGATAGAGACCTGGCGAGATTTAAAAGAAAACCATACACACATATAAAAATAAAATATAAACTACCAGGCAGCGAATTTTTATGACACTGCGTCGTGCAAGATGAGTTATAAATATTCTGTGAAGTTTATTGTACATGTATCGATCGATATGGTTTAAAGTATTGAGTATGTGAACCACAAATCCCGATCGTGCCGTTCAAATCCACCTGCATGGGGCCGGCTTTTCTCATATTTACTGAATTAAAGCTATATCCCTGTAAAAGTTATTTTAAAAATTTCTAGTTCTAATTGAAAATTACATAAATTCCTTATAAGAATGGTCTATTTTGCAATAATTTGGGTTGTTTCATACAACTATAGAATTTTATCTTAAAACAAACACAACATTTTTTTCTTCGCGTCCAAGAAATCATTAATTGATTAAACGCATGCGTATTAGAGTTTTGGCCTAAAGTGAAATAGAATGGAAGAGTTCACTGTGGATTTGGGGAATACAGGTTAAAAGGCGATCTGGGTTTGGGTATTACATAACGGTTGGTCGCTACCGTTGAAGCACAGGAACATCGAGGCCAAATGACTTAAAATTATTACATAATTGTTTACGAAAAGCTCAGTGAGGATCCGTTGCAGAAAATGATTGCATTTAATATCCGTCGTTTGATTCATCGCTAATTAATGCATATATGTAAAAAGTACTATCTTTACAATTTTGAAGCTATATTAAAAGCTGTGCAAGAAGCAATACAAAATTTCTTTTGAATTTGAAATTCAAAAAATCTAATATATTACTATTTGACGTTCAAGATTCCCATATAACTTTGAAAGGACAGACTGTACATGTTTGTACATAGGAAGGATGGCCACAAAAATGACAAAGTTTTAAATTTAAGAAGTATCGCGTACACACGAAAGAAAAGCCACAGACCGCCTATACGCAGCCAATATAAACAAAGGACTATAGATGCGACAAAATCTATCTCGATCAAAATGACAATATTACGAGTAAAGGTGGATAAATAGTTTTATTACGTGTTTGTTTAAACAAAATTAACATTCATGCTTCATCAAAGCTAGACGATATTTTATATAATTAATCGATCTTTACATTCTGCGAATTGAACGTCAAAATTCAAGTTATATTTTACATAATCAACCTATGAGATTTATTTGTATCTTGGAATAAAGAACTTGAACTTGTGTTTGCAGAATGTATCTTTTCTCATTGAAGCATACGCACGAAGCTTAATTGTGTGTTATAGATAATTGTACCCCCTCGCGCATGATCCCCTCGACCACGTTGGATGGGTAAATGCGTGCAGTTTAGTGACAATTTTTTTGTGTTTTATGTACAAATAAAAAATAACGCTCATACATGTATACGCATCTAGTCATAAAATGATTCACTGATTAGTTTGTTCAAGTTCATTTTTGATATAACTCTCATGTTGCCGTTTTCAAGCGAACCGTTTGCTTAGAGTCTCCCCGCAGAAAAAAATCAAGCGGAAAAAGAAACAAAGAGAAGTT
Source organism: Magallana ariakensis (assembly GCA_020458035.1). Classification (NCBI taxonomy): domain Eukaryota; kingdom Metazoa; phylum Mollusca; class Bivalvia; order Ostreida; family Ostreidae; genus Magallana; species Magallana ariakensis. Next base: position 84,581,905 of record CM035811.1, read on the forward strand.
TTAAGTTTTAATACTAATACATAATATTTAAAACAAACATATCATCTCGTGTTGTGAAATAGATTATTTGTTGAAATCTAATATCAGGTACATGCATGAAAACTTCTCATTCATATCCCGAATTTATCAGTTATGATGCTAAATAGCATAAATTTACAGGTTAAGGTTAATTTTAAGGTTAAAAGTGAAAGATTCTTTGTGTTTGTGGCTAAATAAACCCATGTACGCAAGACGCAACTCTTGTGTATTAGATAACCGCTGACCGCTAGCTAGCCCAGCCGCGACCGATTTTCTCGAGGAATGTGTTACGCAATGGTACACTGTACACACAGCACAAAACCCAGGAATATTTGAAATGCTCGCATGCAGTATAATGACTATAATGTGTTACATAGAAGTATATTATTTTTTTTTAAATCTATAATGTGTTTCACTAGAAAAGAAAAGAATGTATATATTTTCTCTTTCTCGTTTTTGAAGGATTGGCCATAATACATGTAAAAACTAAATAAAAGTAACTCATAGTCTTCACGTAAAAGCTGTAAGAAAGGCATGGCTACTTAAAAAAAACTTTTTTGTAGTGAGTTATAGCATCCCGTATATGCTGGTACACTTACAGTTTTAAATTTATATCCTTTATAGGGGCAACGACTATTCGTTTACTTGCCAAATGAAAACATCGTCATGTTAACAAGTCAAGCTTTTTACACTCATATTACGCAATATCCGAACAAAATTATAATGTAACGACATTGATAAGATAATAATGAACAACTTTTGCAGCGAAAGCCATATCGAAATATTAACCGTTTTTGAGTTATAAAGCGAAGAATTTTAAGGGCTCTAATCCCCTAATTTAAGGGGCCAGCCCTTTTTAATGATATCAAATGAAAGTCCTTGACATTTTGCACATTTTTTGTTCTATATGTGTTAAGAAAATATTTCAAACTAAAAAGTTACGAGGCAAAAACACGACCAAAAATCAGCATTTTTTATACATAAAATTTCAACTAATTTTTGGAAACTTTACATGAGGAAAATCGTAAAAACAAAACTCGGAGGACAACGTTCAAAGTTTCTATTTTCAAGATTTATGACTTTGAAACGCATGCTATGGACGGTTTCTGAGCCTTTGCGTGCACAGGAATGCCTATAATTTTTTTCAAAAGGGGAATAACTCGGTACCGGAAGAGTTGATTTCAAAGATTTTCACTAGATATTGAGAAATTGTAATTTCCTATATGCCCTGAAAATTTGAACTTTTTAGGACAACAAACAAGCAAGATATTCGAGTTTTAAAAAACGTCTAGAAGAAAAAAAAGAATAAAAAGAATTACCAACAGAATCAGTACAAGGTCTTCCGTTGAAAACGGAAGACCTTAAATATATACATTTTCCCCATAATTATAGCCATCTCAATGCCTAATGGCTCGCTTGTTCTGTCTTCACCACCAAAGAGCTCTCATAATTCGTGCAAGGCGGATGCTTCTTCGTCGTCCGACGAGAAACAATTTTAACCCTCAATGAGGGAATTCAATGCGTCCTCAGCGTCCGATTTATCTGAAGTCTCACAGGATGAATGACCATCTTTAAGTTCTCCTTAAAGATAACTTAAATGTGCTTAAAGATAGCTTAAAGACGATCTTTAAGCCACCTTTAAGCTATATGTGTTGCTTAAAGGTGGCTTAAAGAAAGCGTAAAGATGGCTTAAAGGTAGCTTAAAGACTATCTTTAAGCCACCTTTAAGCTACCTTTAAGGACAACTTATAGGTCCTTAATGTCCAAACTTCTTTAAGCCACCTTTAAGCTACCTTTAAGCCACCTTTAAGCCATTAAAAAATCTTTTAATTCAATATTGTGCTTAATTTACCAACAAAATGTATTAACTTTATGATAGAAAAGGTATTAGAAACGGTTTTTATTCTAGAAAATAAAATGAAAAAAAAAATTTCAAAACGCCCAAGACGAGGATTGAACCCGGGACCCTTCGTTTACCAGCATCACCTCACTCCCTCTGCGCCACGTCATCTTATATTTTTTAAGATGTTTTTATATCCTATAAATTAGTGGCTATTGAATCAATGTGTTGAGTGTGTATTTTTTACTTGAAAAGTTTTGACTTCCATTCAGTTTGTAACAATCAATTATATCTAATTTATAAATTACATGCATGCTTGTATTTAGAATGAAATACGAAACTTGGTCTTAAGTGAAAAAAATATATTATACCTAAATGGAAACCGTTAGGCTTACTAGTACTTAGTTAATAAATTTAAACCAAGTAGATATAGGCTATGTTCATCTAATTCATAGCTAAATGAAATGCAAGGAAGATGAAACTATTTCTTTTATTAAATGCATTGAAACTATTAGCTAGGGTATTAGTTCTACGCAATTTCCCGGTTTTCATGATCACGGCGCCGTTCCAGTATGTATAATTTTAATAATATTGATTATTATACATTTACAACAGATCTAGAATATTAAATGAAATGATACATGTTTAAATGTTTAATTGTATACATGATTTTTAAATTATCAATTCAATTACAAACTATATTACCAATTACCGGTGACGTATTTACTGAATGTGGCAATTGCAAATGATGTATGCATATATACTTGTACATACAATTGTATGATGTACCAGGCCGGGTATGTGACATATTTACCCTTATACATATATTTAAATAATTAACCCCCATTTATGATCACCGGTACAGTAATTAATTAGCCTCTAGATTTTACTCTTACATACATGTATCTTTAATTTGTAGACGTAACATTTTCAAAACCCACAGTTAGGAAATAATACTTTGAAAATGAATTACAAATGTAAATAAACTTTCATTCACTAAATTTATCGTATACTAGCTGCAGAACTGTAGCTCCACGGAAAATTTGGGTTGACGGACCGTGGAGCTACAGGTCCACCCGTATAAAAAACTGTATATTTATTGCGCACAAAAAGTTGCGCGCGGTTTTGGACTTATTAAACTAATTTTGGTACATATTATGTAAATATTTTCATACCAAAAAATTCCTGAGAAAATTTACTACTGATTCGCTTCTTTACTTGCCCAAAACGTTTTTCTTAGCAGCCTAACCCACCTCGGAAATTGAAGTATGCTAAATTCACATCGGGATCAAGAGTCGCCATTTTTGCATGTAAACAAACCACACCATTTCACTTTACGGGGCCGATGAGAGTGTTTAAAAGATATTCAGAGGCAAGTTAAGTAATGACATGTTACGTATAATGTCTCAGGAATTTTTTAGTATTAAGATTTTCACAGAATGTATTCCTTAATTAGGTTAATAAGTCCAAAACCACGCGCAACTTTTTGTGCGCAATAAATATACAATTTTTTATACGGGTGGACCTGTAGCTCCACGGTCCGTCAACCCAAATTTTCCGTGGAGCTACAGTTCTGCAGCTAATCGTATACACGTACATACTAAGATTTCAACGCCTTTAGAAACCCTGACGTGCACCTGGGCACACGACACACCTGTTGTGTATATCTTGTATATTCTGTGTTAGTTCCAGGGGTTTTCTTAACTTGGACAAACAATAGACTCTAATTAGATATACACAAACAAACAAAACTATGTCTAGACAAACAAAGCGGTAATATCCCGCCCGATATAACCAAGGCAGTTGAGAGTCTTTTCATCTTTAACATGTATCTAGCATATCTAGAATTAGACCTAGAAATAATTAAAAATTGAAAAAGAAAATACATATCTTAAACCGATTAAATTAAATCATGTATTATTGGTTCATTTTTTTAAATTGTGTTTAATAACCGGATGAACTAAGAGAGAGAGAGATTTTACCGATTAATTTATAATAGGAAACACACATACTTTAATACAATTTCGTGCGCATATTTAGATACAGAGACTGCGCTCACCCCTACAATAATTTTGAAACAAAAAAAAAATTGTAAAGAATTTTATAACAGCAATCTGTGTCCATTAGAGCGGTGTTGATGATAGCGATCTGTGTTTAATGGGGCGACAATTAAAACCGCCTGGAACACCCCCCACCTTCCTTGGAAATTATATCATCACTCGGATCACCCCCTCCCATCCCTATAAAGAGCTTTTGCATTTAATATATGTTTTCAAGATGAATCTGTTCAGCTTGATCAAACCTGACTTAAAGGGAACTTAAAGATGGTGTAAAGACAGCTTAAAGGGAGCGTAAATGCCACTTAAAGGTGCTTAAAGGTGGCTTAAAGATGGCTTAAAGGTGACTTAAAGAAGTTTGGACATTAAGGACCTATAAGCTCAGCTTAAAGGTGACTTAAAGGTGGCTTAAAGATTGTATATCCTTTAAGCCACCTTTACGCCACCTTTAAGTCACCTTTAAGGACTTGCTTAAAGATTGTTTTTCGCCCTGTGTCTCTTCGTCAGAGTCATCATCACTGAGTCCGTGAAACGATCGATTACAGCTTTTGCTCTGTTTCACTTTTGTTTTCTTAACAGGGGGAGGCGAACTACAAGTACTCATACTCCGCCCACGTTTTTTCTATGTATACCCTTGACTTTGCGATCTCGAGTCCTAAAATTCTCTCTGAACTTCTGTGAGCTTGCTCATGAAAATGTCAAACATACCGTTCGTGGACATTTTCGACTTGGATTGCGTCGTGTGCCTTTGCACGTTACGTTCCTCATCCTGACCTGAATCGTCGTCAACCTGATCGACAATGTCCAAACTGTCGGACTCTCGCATGTACGACGTCCCCGGCTTATTAGGCATGTCAATAAGTACAGGTGGATAAATTAATCAATGTTATCTTGATTAAGAAATTGCTTACATCCTCACACCAGGTAGCATGGAGAAGCAAAAAGGCGCCCTGTAACAGTGAGGTCACTGATAACAGGTCCAGCGCATCATGACTAACACTTGTTGAACGTATGTGCTAAAATCAATGCTTTTGAATTTCATTTACACCAATGGCCAAAAAAGTCTTACTGCTTCAAAGAATCATTATTAACAAAATAGTCACTTCTTTAAAAATAATGATACAATATTTTTCTTTATAATGATAGAAACTTCTGTTTTATATGAAGTAGTATTTATATAAACCCAACTAAAGAGATTGTTACCTAATTATTCCAATTGACTTCTGGGAACTACTCAGCTATTATGTAACAGAACATACAGTAACATAAAAATACACACGCAATCAACATATTACAAACTGAAAGAGACAACATCTAGTGTGTGATGCCGATGGCTTGGGTGGCAGTAATATAAATCACACTGGTTTTGCGATGATGAGCTTTGCGGGTAAACCAATCGACAATAGATTCGATGGCTTTACCTCACATCATATCATCAAAAACTGAAAGGTGACGGCACACCTTCATTGACTTGTAGTTCCTGCACTTTATTTGCAAATGTTTTCCTTCTTCATAGCATATGATGCACTTACCCAGCTTCTCTTGTCTTTTTTTAGCCCAGCTGGGAACGATTGTGAGATGGGTTCTCAGATCAAGGGGATGCCTAGTGTGTTGGTAAAGTTCCTGCATCACGTCAGGAGAAGGGGTCCTGGGCGGAGAAGGGGTGGGAGGTGTTGCTGCTGCTGCTGCTGGCAGGGGAAATGGTATAGTAAGAGTGGCAAAAAATTCCTTAAAAAGATTTTTCCCTCTTGTTCTTGAAAAGGTGTTCCCCGACTCCAGCGACTGTCTACGAGGCTACTTAAGTGGCTGGCGGCTAGGAGGCACATAAGGTGATGGTCTTGGTTCCGTTCTTATCCTCAAATTTATATGATGGGGTCTCGGCCTAGGAGAGGAGGGAGGCCGTCTCCTCTGTCTTTCAGGGCGGTTTGTTGTCCTGCTCATATCCCTGCTCCTCTTTCAACTAAAATCTTCAGGATCATCATTAGGGCAATGTGGTCTTGTAAAGGTATGTAAACAGGCGAATCGCACCTAACTCTTGAGGGAGACACGGGTGTTGGCGATGGCGCTGGTCTCTTCGTTGGTGTATATACCGGGTAGGTCGATGAAGAAGGGTCAGGGCTGGCAGGGGAGTCCAGTACAATGGCGTGCTGACGGTCTTCTCCACTCAAGGCTTCAACAGCTCTCCTCCCGAAGTTTACTGGCGGCGGTCTGGGCGGTGGCACTCTTTGCCTCTCATCGCTAGACGCAGCAGCAGGATTCATCAGTTGTTGAACTTCTAGGTCCAAATCCTCCACACGGACAGTCTCGGCAGAGAATAAACTCATCCTCTCGATGCTTTCGATTGGATTACGTGTAGGCTCACATATCTGGATAGGCTGAAAACACACCCTTTCATAGGTCCTTCTACCGGCATGCCATTGATATTCCCACATCTCTAAAACGTGTCGGGTAAATGCAATCTGATTAAAATCAGCAGTTCTGATACGCTACCGCTCTCGAACATCTGAAACAAGCTGCTTAGAGGTCACGTCCGAACGACCCGACAATCTAATTTATGTAATATTCATTGTCAGTATATGTTGTGAATTCTTTGGAATAAGCTTCAACAAAATAAATACTGCCTCAACTTAAATTGATGCGTTGAAAATGATTGATCATGAATCAGTTATCGATGAAGCATAGTTGCTGAAAAATGAAATGGCAAACCTGTTTAAATAGTGTGTTTCTGACAAGTCCTGATACTAAGTTAAACTTCACAGCTGGCAGTTGGTGCATAAATTATCAATACCGCGTAAGCAGACAGGGAAACGGCTCATTAAAAATAAAACAAAATTTCATAAATTATTTAAATGTATGTACAAAATAATTAGCAGCTATAATGCTTAAAATATCTGATAAGATGTAAATTAGTTCTCAAACTGAAATCGACACGTGTATAGGTTTTTCTCCGTGAAGAAATTGAGGGAAAATGCTGTCGAGAATGAAAATAAACATACTACATGTATGCCTAAATAGTAAGTAAAAACCTGACAAGTATTTTATCATATCAAAGCCTTATTTGTTCTCGTTACTTTGAAAAATCTACAATATCTTTAAAGCACAATAGTGCAATCCACACTTTTCAAAAGTTGTTCCCCTTTGCGGGGTCAACCCAAAGGTCTAATGGAAAAAAACCCCAAATGTCCATTCTTTATACAATCAAATATTTGGGCGTATTGTGATGAAATCGCTTTGAATTTTATGTATTCATTCACTATGTGTTGGCAACCCACATATTGAATGAGGCATTCTGGGGCAAACAAAATACATACCAAAAACGGATTTTAATGTCAAATGATATAAATACAAACATATAGATGCAAACTTCTATACTACAAAGGCTACTGTAATAAATCTACGGGTTTTCCCCCAAATTCCAAGAGACATATCTTTTGTAAAGTGTGAATTGAGATTACACAACTACGATTTCCACATAATTATCCATGTAGGAAACTCACGACCAGTTGTGCATGTAAGCGTTAAGCATTAGTACATGTATGCGATACTGGCCGCGACAATAATTATCATACATGTAATATGCCACATTCAAACGACGCCACCGTCTAACAGTACTTTCAGTACTTTGATTGGAAGTACTTACCTTTCGTAAGATTCTTTTAACTGAGATATGACTTTTCACAAGGATTTCCAGGGATTCTTCCACTGTTTCTTTTTTTTCTGGTGGGTATAAATAATTGTTTACTTTGCCACCATCGTTTAGTTCGAAGGACGTAATTTGAAATAATTAAAAATCAATACTTCCTTGTTAAATTTGCATTTCAAAGTTACTTTAACAAGGGTAGCTTTCCAAAAAGCTTATAAAGTCTGCCAGTGGAATATTTATTATCAAACAAGAGGCTCAGAGTACACATTACTCATACGAGTGCCCGTACGTAATGAGCCTACTGGCCAAGGGACGGAATCATGGTGTTAAAACCTTGTTTCTTAGATTCCTGTTATTAAGGAAGTATGGGACTGACACCAAAGTAATTAAAAAATAATAAAACTTGGTTCAACGCACAGGGCGAAAAACAATCTTTAAGCAAGTCCTTAAAGGTGACTTAAAGGTGGCTTAAAGGATATACAATCTTTAAGCTACCTTTAAGTCACCTTTAAGCTGAGCTTATAGGTCCTTAATGTCCAAACTTCTTTAAGTCACCTTTAAGCCACCTTTAAGCATCTTTAAGTGGCATTTACGCTCCCTTTAAGTTGTCTTTACACCATCTTTAAGTTCCCTTTAAGTCAGGTTTGATCAAGCTGAACAGATTCATCTTGAAAACATATATTAAATGCAAAAGCTCTTTTATAGGGATGGGAGGGGTGATCCGAGTGATGATATAATTTCCAAGGAAGGGGGGGGTGTTCCAGGCGGTTTTAATTGTCGCTCCATTAAACACAGATCGCTATCATCAACACCGCTCCAATGGACACAGATTGCCGTTATAAAATTCTTTATAATTTTTTTTTTCAAAATGATTGTAGGGGTGAGCGCAGTCTCTATATCTAAATCTGCGCATGAAATTATATTAAAGTATGTTTGTTTCCTATTATAAATTCATCGTTGAAATCAAACTCTCTCTCTCTCTCTCTCTCTCTCTCTCTCTCTCTCTCTTAGTTCAGCCGGTTATTAAACAACTGATAAAAAAAATGAACCAAAAATGCATGATTTAATTTAATCGGTTTAAGATATGTATTTTTTTCAATTTTAATTATTTCTAGGTCTAAATCTAGATATGCTAGATACATGTTAAAGATGAAAAGACTCTCAACTGCCTTGATTATATCGGGCGGGATATTACCGCTTTGTTTGTCTCGACATAGTTTTGTTCGTTTAGAGTCTATTGTTTGTCCAAGTTAAGAAAACCCCTGGAACTAACACAGAATATACAAGATGTACACAACAGGTGTGTCGTGTGCCCAGGTGCATGTCAGGGTTTCTAAAGGCGTTGAAATCTTAGTATGTACGTGTATACGATAAGTCTAGTGAATAAAAGTTTATTTACATTTGTAATTCATTTTCAAAGTATTATTTCCTAGCTGTTGGTTTTAAAAATGTTACGTCTACAAATTAAAGATACATGTATGTAAGAGTAAAATCTAGAGGCTAATTAATTACTGTACCGGTGATCATGAATGGGGGTTAATTATTTAAATATATGTATAAGGGTAAATATGTCACAAACCCGGCCTGGTACATCATACAATTGTATGTACAAGTATATGCATACATCATTTGCAATTGCCACATGAAGTAAATACGTCACCGGTAATTGGTAATATTGAAATTGTTATAGAATTGATAGTTTAAAAATCATGTATACAATTAACCATTTAAACAAATATCATTTTATTTGTTATTCTAGATCTGTTGTAAATGTATAATAATCAATATTATTAGAATTATTCATACTGGAACGGCGCCGTGATCATGAAAACCGGGAAATTGCGTAGAACTAATACCCTAGCTAATAGTTTCAATGCATTTAATAAAAGAAATAGTTTCATCTTCTTCCTTGCATTTAATTTCATTTAGCTATGAATTAGATGAACATAGCCCATATCTACTTGGTTTAAATTTATTAACTAAGTACTAGTAAGCCTAAAGGTTTCTATTTAGGTATAATATATTTTTTTCACTGAAGACCAAGTTAAGTATTTTATTCTAAATACATGCATGCATTCAATTTAAAAATTAGATATAATTGATTGTTACAAACTGAATGGAAGTAAAAATCTTTTCAAGTAAAAAACATTGATTCAATAGCCACTAATTTATAGGATATAAAAACCTCCAATAATATATAAGTTGCCGTGGCGCAGAGGGAGTGAGGTGATGCTGGTAAAATAAGGGTCCCGGGTTCAATCCTCGTCTTGGTCGTATTGAATTTTTTTTTTTTTTTATTTTATTTTCTAGAACAAAAACCATTTTTAATACCTTTTCTATCATAAAGCTAATACATTTTGTTGGTAAATTAAGCACAATATTGAATTAAAAGATTTTTAATGGCTTAAAGGTGGCTTAAAGGTGGCTTAAAGGTAGCTTAAAGGTGACTTAAAGAAGTTTGGACATTAAGGACCTATAAGTTGTCCTTAAAGGTAGCTTAAAGGTGGCTTAAAGATAGTCTTTAAGCTGCCTTTAAGCCATCTTTACGCTTTCTTTAAGCCACCTTTAAGCAACACATATAGCTTAAAGGTGGCTTAAAGATCGTCTTTAAGCTACCTTTAAGCACCTTTAAGTTATCTTTAAGGAGAACTTAAAGATGGTCATTCATCCTGTGACGGTTAGCACTGTATTTAGAGGGGGTGGTGTCTCCAACCAATAAATTATAAATAGTTTTTTACCTTATATGAGGCTTTATAACTGTTGATTATTTGATACTCTATATTGATAACATTGAATTTGGTTTCACCAAGTACTTAAACACCGTCTATGTAAAGGAAACAAGCGGTTTTATTAATGTTCCATAAAATTCAAATCTAACGTTGCAACATTCCCTGAGAACAAAGGGCGTTTTTCATTAACGTTGCCTCGCCGGCAACGTAATCAGAAAACGGTGACATTAATGGAACAGTTGGCAACGTCAAAATGATCTAACGATGACGATTGCAGCTTAAAACTGATACTTATCTTTAAATTTGATCAAGAAATTATGGCTATTTGCAGTTTTAATGTATTTCAATGTAGTAGGACAAATTTTAGTTTAAGAAATACTGGTTTTGTAGAATATGATAACATTGACGCCATATTGTTTCCTAATCGGCAACGGTATATTGCATTGCCACAATCGCTCGCCAGCAACACGCCTTCCAGCAATCGCCGACGAAGGCAACACCGGCAAATCCGGCGATGCCGGTTAAATGGAAAGTACCCTAGTAAACTATGACATCATATCGTATGACGTACAGAAAAATTACTTTCTACACATCGCTGTGAAATCAATCGGGAAGCAGTAACATACCCGCGTTCTGAAATATGTTGCCGGTCCAATAGATCGCAGTCTATTGACCGGCAGCCCGATAGATCGAAGACTATTGACCGGCAGCCTAATAAATCGCAGTCTATTGACCAACAGTTCAAAATAGTCGCAAATATTTAATTTGTAATAAAACAACAAAATCCCTTTGATTAGGTAAAAATATACAGTTGTTAAATGGGGTCGCGGGCAACAGTTGATCAGTTGCACCACCTCGCAAACTGTTGCCCAAGGCCCAAGGCCTTCGGCAACAGTTTGCAAGCCGGTCAGACAGATCAACTGTTGCCCATGACACAGTCGACAACTGTTTTGTTATACCCCTATTAATTAATAACCCGTTTTCGCGGAATGTGACGTCACCGGTCAACAGTCTTCTTTAACAGTCGATTTTAATAAATCCAATCCAACAGTCAAAATGCTGGACTTTTTTTTTCGTATAGAGTTATATAGTAACTGTTTTACAGGGGTATAACAAAAACAGTTGTTGACTGTGTCTCGGGCAACATTTGATCGGTCGGACTTGCTCGCAAACTGTTGCCCAAGGCCGACCCAGTAAACAACTGTATAATACCTTGTATTCAATGAGGCATAATAAGTGTTATTGCTTCACATTGTGCTGAATTGTTGATAAATCAATTATCATACATTCCTAATTTACACAAATATACAATACCTTGTTGTACTCGGGCGCCGACTTCACTTCCAGAATGGATTTTTTCGTTTTTCCTGCAGATTCATCCGTTGTTAATTTTTGATATGAGAAATTTAACTCCCTGCACACTTCCACCTTTGTCCTATAATTTATCAATACTTCTGTTTTGGACGCATCAACCCGACTTGGAACAATCTGGACATCCGTCAGTTTGAGGGGCGTTCTTGCGTTGCTGGCTGTTCTGTCTCTGATACAGAAAGTTTCAACCAGTTTATTCGTTTCATGGTTTATTGAATAAAGCAGGTAAAAAGCTACAAAAGAACAAAAATCACATTTAAACAATTGTCTTATAAATTCACACATGTACTGTTGATGACAAGAATGGCGTTCCATACATAAAAAATCTGGAAAATACTTGGACTAGGGAAACTGATAAATCCTACATTTACTTTGAAATATATGTAATTCTTAACATTCTGACAGTGTAATATAGTGAAATATATGAGAACAATACTCAAAACTGCACAAGGAAAGACTATATCCAAATAATATACTGACATCATTGCTGACCGTTAATTTCTTGATAAGTAAAGTTTACAAAGAAAAAACTATCATGTAAGGTATTCATAAGCTTAAACATTTTAGTAGCACATATAAAACAACAAAAACATACATTGTAGTGGCCCACAAGCTTCAAAATGGAAAGCTTCTTATTCAGTTTGCTGACACGTGGTGCATAACAAAAAGGGAGATAATACTAGCTCGCATGTATGGAGCGCAATTAATGTAACAAATGAATTCCACTACACTCCCCACCTGATATTGAAAATATCACTATTATCTTATACATTCAAACAATAATAATACATTAAACCCTATAGTGACATATTTCTTCTTGAAATATATTATAATATTATATTCAAACAAATGATTACAATGAACACATTTGGCAACTAAGTGGATTGCAGTACAACATGAGAATGTCACTCGTCATGTATTAAGAGAATAATGTCTGATATGGGTCTCGTGTATACAATTGGTTTCCCATCTCTTGATACCTTGACTTGGACTTTGCGGACCCGGCCATCAACACTCTTTATAGCATTGGTAATGATTCCAATCGGCCACTCGATCCGTGCAGTTGTCTGGTCTTTAAGAAGTACAATGTCTCCAACACATAGATCTGGAACCACGGACTGCCATTTGGTCCTCGATTGGAGCGTTTTTAAATATTCCTTCTTCCAACGGTCCCAGAAAATATTTGCCAAGTGCTGAACGCACCGCCATTGTGCTTTGTACAAATCTTTGATATCTTGCCGTACAAAGTTTGTTGAAATTTCTCCCGACTTTTGAGTAAGTAACATGTTTGGGCTGAGGATCACTGGAGATTCAGGGTCAGAACACACAGGTGCAATTGGCCTAGAATTCACGATGGCACATACTTCAGCCATTAGAGTAGTCAATACCTCATGAGTGAGATGTCTTGAATGTAAGTCCATAAGCATAGAGTCGAGTATTCTCCTCGCAATGCCAATCATCCGCTCCCACACTCCACCCATGTGGGAGGAATGTGGGGGGTTGAAAATCCACGTCACCTTCTGGTCGGACAGAAATTCTCGAACAGGATTGTCTTCCACGTTAATGACGTTGACATCAAGGTCTTCAGTTGCTCCCACAAAATTGGATCCCCGGTCAGAGCGGATTTCCTTCACATTGCCCCTGAGAGAGATGAATCTTCGCAAACAGTTGATGAAAGAGGATGATGATAATTCCTCGATCACCTCTATGTGGATAGCTCTAGTGTAAAGGCAAGTAAAGAGAACGGCCCAACGCTTGCTGTTGGAGGCTCCTCCTCTTGTTTTACGAGTCACAATGCTCCATGGTCCAAAAGTGTCTAGCCCGATGAAGGTGAAAGGAGGACTTGGCTGTAGTCGGTCTGCAGGTAAGTCGGACATCAGTTGACATTGGTATTTGCCACGTAGACGCCGACACTTTATGCATTTGTGTAGCAGAGATGATATCAGGCGCTTTCCTCCAATGATCCAATACCCTGCAGATTGCAGGGCTCCGGCCGTGAAATGTCTACCTTGGTGTTTTACTGCTTCATGGAAATGTCGTACAAGCAGTATAGCCACATGATGATTCTTTGGGATGATAAGTGGGTGCCTCTCATTGATACTCAGGTATCCTCTTTTCAAACGACCTCCTACCCGTAGTAAACCTTTTTCATCGATTATTGGATTTAATGCGATGAGACTGCTATTTCTTGGCAATGACTTCCGTGATTGCAAACACATTATCTCCTGTGTGAAAACTTCATGTTGAACCATACGTATGATCAGTTCTTCTGATGTTGGTGAGGCTGGAGTATCCAAGGAGTGATGGAACTTCCTAGATATAGACCTTAAACAGTCTATAGATTTCACAAACACCTTCCACCTGGAGAACCTCTCTGATCTGTGAGTTATACGAAAAGTCGCAGATTGGTCCTTTTTTCCGTCAACTGCTGTTTTCAGGGTTTTAACCTCTTCTTCCTTACGAATCTCAGGGTCATTTTCTGGTTCAAAAAGACTGTAATCAGTGTTCGGATCCTCCTCCAAAGGTTCCTTGAGTTGAGGTGGTCCTCGAATCCATATGTTGTCATTAATGACTTCTGCAGTAAGGTTTCTTGTGCCTGCATCTGCTGGGTTGGATTTTGTTGGGACATAACTCCACTGCTTGGGTGTTGTTGATTTCCTGATTCTTTCCACTCGGTTTTCAACATACTTGAAAAATCTTTTGCCTTTGTTATTGATATAACCCAACACCACCATACTGTCTGTGTAAAACCTAACGGTGTTAAACTTCATGTCCAGTTCTTCACTGATGATGTCATATAACTGGACGGACATCACTGCTGCGCAGAGCTCCAAGCGCGGTACAGAATGACCACTTGTTGGCGCAAGTTTACATTTTCCTAAAATGAATCCCACATTGATGTTGTTCGAGTCGTCGACTGTGCGCAAGTATGCTACTGAGGCAATGGCAGCCTCCGAAGCATCTGAGAAAATATGGAGCTCTTTGCAGAGGGTTTTTGATAGAGAAGAGGGTGTGTATGTCCTTGGTATATGTACATCTTCAAGGAATCTCAGAGAGTTCTTCCAGTTCGACCACTTGTCCAAGAGATGAACAGGAAGGGGATCATCCCAGTTGTACGAACCTCTCAAAGTCTCTCTCATCAAGATTTTTCCAGAGACTACTACTGGTGCAACAAATCCAATGGGATCAAAGATGCCATTAATAGTCGACAATAGTCCCCGCTTACTGAAAGGTCTTTCTTCCTTTGACAAACGATATGTGAATGAGTCAGACTCAAGCTCCCAGTTCAACCCTAAGCTTCTCTGCATAGGAAGTTTGTCAACGCTAAGATCGATATCTTTGAAGTCCTTTGCTCTATCTTCAAACGGAAAGGCATCCATCACATGCTTGTCGTTAGATGCAACTTTATGCAAACGTAGATTACCACCCTCTCTAAGAGCAGCTTGAGTTCTTTTGAGCAAACTGACCGCTTCGCCAGGAGTCGATAGAGAAATTAATCCGTCGTCCACGTAGAAGTTTCGTCTGACGAAATCTACGACATCACATCCATAGTCGTCTTCCTTGGCACAAGCGGCCTTGCGAAGACAGTATACAGCTACAGCCGGTGAAGGTGAGTTCCCAAAAACGTGTACTCGCATACGGTACTCTATCAACCCATTGTTAATGTCATTGTCTTTGTACCAGAAGAAGCGAAGGAAGTTCCTGTGCTTCTTATCAACTAGGAAACAGTGAAACATAGATTCTATATCAGCTGTTACAGCTATTGGTTCTTTTCGAAAGCGTAAAAGTACACCTAACAGGTTGTTGTTCAGGTCCGGACCAGAAAGAAGAACGTCATTCAAGGAAATACTCTGATATTTGGCAGATGAGTCGAACACAGCTCTAATTTGGGATGGCTTTTTAGGATGGTACACCCCAAATATTGGTAAGTACCAACATTCTTCTTCTTTCATGAGTTGTGGTGCAATTTCCGCATGGTTGCAGTCGAATATCTTTTTCATGAATGTCATAAAATGTTCTTGTTTCGTTTGATCCTTTCGAAGACTATTATCCAGATTGTGCGCTCGCTTCAGTGCATACGATCTGTTGTTTGGAAGTCGTTGTCGATTTTCTCTAAATGGCAAAGGAGCTTCCCAATTTCCTTCCGCAGTGAGATGAACGTCTTCATCCATGGTCCTGATGAAATCTTTGTCATCAACTGAGAGACCGATTGTGTCGTCATCCTTCTGTTTCATGAATATAGATGTATCCAGATCCTGAGGCAAGAAACTGATATCTTTATTCTGAACTTCTATGTGTATGTCGTTTGGACATGGTTGGAATATTGAAGACCTCCCATTTGGTAAAAGGTAAGTTTTGTTTACCACGACAGAGTTAGGACGGTGTACCTTGTTCAGACAGGATTCGCCGACAATCACCCAACCTAAGGTAAGTTTCTGTCCGAATGGTGAGTTCCTCGCACCTGTGCGCTGCTCTTCTACGTGATGTGCTTCTGGTGTATCACGACCAATCAAGAGGAGAATCGGAATGTTTTCATCAACTTCAGGTATGTTGTCAGCGATGTCTTGAAGATGAGTGTATGATCTCGCTACATCTGGTGTAGGTATCTCATTTCGGATATCGGGGATCTGGTTACATTCTATGATATTGGGTATATTGATAGATGTCGATCCGTCCAGCGATGAAACAATAAGGTCTCGAGCTTGTCTGCCAAGCATGTCAGTGACTCCTGCACAGGAAGTTAACTGGTAGTCTGTCATTACACTATCCATATTGAGACGATCAAAAACTTCAGACTTCACCAAGGATCTATTGCTTTGGTCGTCTATGATTGCGAATGCTTTCAGCGACTTGCTTGGATTTCTGGCTTGGTGTAGGTTTACCAAAATCACTTTAGCACATGACTTCCCTGAGAATCCATCTTTACATATCTGGGTACATGCGGATGTTGCGGAATTTTCACCAGTCTTCTCTCCACCATAACGGCTCACAGGTGTTCCAATATGAAGTGCTGACGGATGCGAACTGCTACCGCACTGATTGCAGTGAATAAGTTCTGTGCATTCCCGGGACTTGTGTTGATCAGAATTGCAACATTTAAAGCAAAGTTTGTTCTCTCGCAGAAATCGTTTCCGCTCCTCATATGATTTGTCTTTGAAGCCACGACAATCATTAAGACTATGATTGGCCTTGTGGAGAGGACACATGGAGGTGGACTTCATGTTTTCTGAATTCTGTCTAACTTCAGTTTTCTTTGTTGCTATCCATTGTTTCCCCAGATTGGATCTCGGACCAGCTTTCTCCTTTGTTGTGCTTGCATATGTAGTTTCACTGTTGTACATGAACCCCGGATCATTTTTCATTTTGCTGATGTCTTGCATGAACTCCACAAAGCAAGAGAAGGGAGGGAAGACAGTGTTGTGTTGCTTTTTGTACTTGTAAGCATAGGAAGTCCACTTCTCTTGTATGTTATGTGGAAGCTTACCAAGTATTGGCGCTAAACCTGATGAAGCATTGAAATGACTCAATAAAGTTGTGTACTTCGGATTTGCCATAAGGGATTCAATTTCTGAGATTAAGTCTAGCAAGTCATATAGTTTCACATTGTCTCTGTTAGTGAGTTTTGGGAAAACTGATAGTTTAGACATCAACATGGACTCCAATAGTTCAGGGCTGCCATATCGTTCATTAAGACGCTCCCAAATTTTTCTTAGGGCTTCAGCTGGATTTGAAACGTTTGACGATCTAATGCTTGCAGCGTACTTTGATGAAGTTGGTCCTAACCACTTTGTAAGAAGGTCGAGTTCCTCAGTGTTTGTCGCCTCGAGTTCCTTCATTATTTCTTCAAACTGTGCTTTCCAGAATATGTCTGTGGTTGATCATCGAATCGAGTGAGACGAGATATTAGCAAGTCTTTCTTCAGAAGAAACTTAGTAAAGTCTTGAACTTGATCGGGTCTGTTTGGCATGACACTTTCAGTGTTTTGAGTATGAGGCTGGCTTATGGGAAAAGTCTGCACATTCGAATTGAAGTTGACTTCTGATTTCATTTTTTCAGTTTGGTTATTGTTCGACTGTACATTGATGTGAGGGATTGTTTGCGCCACAGGACTGATAAATGCATCCACTTGAGTATGAGGCTGTATTGAAGGGAATGTTTGCACATTTGAATTGAAATCAACTTGTGGCTTCTCCTTATCTTTTTGGTTAATAGCCGTTTGTTCCTTGATATATTGTGTTGTACGCTCTATAGGATCGATAAGTGCATTAAACCTTTCTATATTCTGCATTGTGGGTTTTCCTTCAGCCTCTTCATTCTCTAGTGCTTCTGCTTCAGCCTTGGTTGCTGCCACTTCCTGTTTAGTGTTCAAGAGTTTCAGTTCCGCTTCAAGCTCTTTCTGTTTCCTCATGGCCGCTGCACGAGATATCTCTTCCTGTTCAGCAATAGCTGCCTGTTGTTTCAGTAGGGATGTCTCTTGTTGAACATAGTCTAACCGAGCTTTAGCTGCTTCTGCCTTTGCCTTTGAGCGTGCCAGTTGTGAAGAGGAACTGGATATATGTGTGAGTTTTGATTGCGATATCTTTGACCGACGTGAAGCATTTTCAAGAGCTACTCCGCGCACTTCAGATATTTTATCGATCACTGAATTCACAAGTTCTTTGCATTTTTGCATAAATGCTGAATGTTTTTGAAGCTCTTGAATGCTATCTTCTGTTCTTGTCCTTGTAAGAAATGCTGCAAAATCAGCAGATGTTGAACAAAAATCTGCATAAGCTTTTGAAAGGTCACCTTCAAATTTGTCTAAATATTCTAAGTTTGTGATGGTAGAGCTGTATGTTGAAATTAGGTTCTCAACAGCTGCCCATTGAGCGTTTATGTGAGTAGTATAATCATCGCTACGCTTTGAGAATCCCTCTGCTCCCTTTTCGGTCAGAGTCCTTATTCGTGACTGAGGGTCTTCAAGTTCCGAGCCTTGTTCCATTGTTAGACTTGTATAAGACATCAGATCCAATTATCGATGAACGCCGTTTCGTCGTAGACGCCAAAATGTGAATCTCCTTGTCCAAGTCGTTACACTCTTTTTACTGTTCTGTCTCTGATACAGAAAGTTTCAACCAGTTTATTCGTTTCATGGTTTATTGAATAAAGCAGGTAAAAAGCTACAAAAGAACAAAAATCACATTTAAACAATTGTCTTATAAATTCACACATGTACTGTTGATGACAAGAATGGCGTTCCATACATAAAAAATCTGGAAAATACTTGGACTAGGGAAACTGATAAATCCTACATTTACTTTGAAATATATGTAATTCTTAACATTCTGACAGTGTAATATAGTGAAATATATGAGAACAATACTCAAAACTGCACAAGGAAAGACTATATCCAAATAATATACTGACATCATTGCTGACCGTTAATTTCTTGATAAGTAAAGTTTACAAAGAAAAAACTATCATGTAAGGTATTCATAAGCTTAAACATTTTAGTAGCACATATAAAACAACAAAAACATACATTGTAGTGGCCCACAAGCTTCAAAATGGAAAGCTTCTTATTCAGTTTGCTGACACGTGGTGCATAACAAAAAGGGAGATAATACTAGCTCGCATGTATGCAGCGCAATTAATGTAACAAATGAATTCCACTACACTGGCCTCCATCAAAGTTGAATGTTTTCCCACATCAAAACAAGCCAATTTGCTAAATGTATCCCGTTGAACTTGTACACACGCATTAAAGTATATACTGTTAGTTCTACTTGTTTTAACTGGTGATACATTTTGAATAAATCCACAAATGCTCGCTTTTTCTTCGAGTTTGATTTTCTTTGCCATTCTTGATTGCTTGGCGGGAAATGAACAAAGAAAAGCCGAAATCATCCGAAGAACCACGAATGTTCATGCGCCGTAGTTTCGTACTTTGCTTTAAGACTCAGTATTGAATGTAATCTTATTTAAGTTTTACCTTACACGATCAAAAACTTCTGTAAAACTTTACAAACATCATTTATTGATATTCATTAAGAAACCCGTCTAAGAATTTTATTCGCCTTCTTCCGTCACTATTCGGATTGCCCTGTCCTCTCTTCCCGAGAATTAACGAAGCCGTGTACACTTAGACTGTGCATGATTTCACGCATCTCTTTTTCTTTTAACTCCTATCTGAATGTTTTCATTTAAAATTTACATTATATGTAAAAATTTTGAGACATTGTGGTTTAATGAATTTTAAAAAGGTAAATAAAATGCTCTTTCGCATCACCTTTACTTAAACTATGCATAAACCCAGCATTCCTGATAAAGCTATATATTGCGCCTATGAAAAACTAACGTACGTTATGATTTAACACAGGTGCTTGATGACAGGACCGACCCCCCCCCCCTTTCCTCCACCCCCCACCCTCAAGTGACATATTAATGGAAAAAAATCATATTTCCTCTATATATAAATACAATTGTATTTATATATAGTGGGGATATGATTTTGTTTTTAAATCACGGTTTGTTTGAAGTAATTTTGTGCAATGATTGTATACATTAGATTAGAAATATGTCATATAAAGATAATTTAAAGAAAAAAATGAGTTATATCCAGGGGGTCTAGACACTTGGGGGAGGGGGATGAAAAGACTAGGGGGAGTCCTGTCCTCAACTCAAGCACCTGTGGAATTTATTGACATAGTATAAGGAGAAACATATTAGTATGATTGTTTTTAAATATCAAAACATGATTTATTTCATACTTTAAATAGTAAAACTATATGGTGATTTTATTTATTATTAGGGTTTATATTTTTTTAACTCGTAAAATCTGGAGCAATCTCTGTTAGTTCACCTGAGTTAAAAGCCACAAGGGCTATAATTTTTACAGAGGATTTTATAAACAATATTCATAAAAAAATCTCCTCCTCTAAACCAGAGACATAAATAACAGAGATTGGCAACTCCGCCATTAGCGTGTTTTGTTGTTGAAAAATGTTACGCTACCAACCTTGCTTTGAGATCTAAATATAAGTAAACTGAGATAATGATCTTAAACCAAAAGTATATTGTTTTTATGAATAATGTTTTAGACACGTTTTAGACATTTTTGAAACAAAAAATTGAAAAATGAGATTAATAAATACAAAATACATTGGCCAGCTATAAATCATCGGCGAAATCTCGGACGACGGGTAGCCAACTGCCAATTTTCTAAATGAAGGGTCAATAACCAAATTAGAATGATTTCTGAAAATAAAAAAAATCACACTTCATTTTGTTATTTCTGCAAAAAATCCATATAAAATATACTTTTGTTAAATTGACCGCCCGACTCAATTTTTATAAAAATTAATCTCTAGCAAAACAATAAGAAAAGTTGGTCTCTTGTTAAGTACATACATTACTTAGCATTACAAAATCATACTTTGTTTTAAGGATTTTTTTAAATCTATATTACATGTACCTAAATGTACGTGTGATCAATGAAGGAGAACCATAAACAACACAAATAAAAAAATATGAATATTTTTTTAGTGGAGTTTATTTTGACTTTTAAAAATAATTATTCAGGTTTTTACTTTCAAATTGACGTCAACTCGACGCCATTGTGGCCCTTTAGGCCTTTTATTAAAAATCTTCTTTTTAAGAACAACTGATTTAAATTCAACGTAAATGAAATTGGGGGGGGGTGGTCATCATTATGGTATTGAATGTATAAAAAGCATCTCTTTATAAGGTGTATTGTTTGCAGTGTGTGTTATTTCTTTGTAAGCTAGTTAACAGTGCCTGGAATTGTAATCATGATATTAATGATAAATCAGACTAACTTTCAGACTTTCAAAAAAAAAATCATACAAATTATGACACTTTCCCAATGTTGCTCAGGTGAGCAATGTGGCCCCTGGGCCTCTTGTTGCATATCTAACATAAATATTGAAGTGGACAAGAGCACAAGTCCTTGGCTTATCCTTGCAACACCCCTTTTTCCTTGGGCAAGGATGTACATGTAGTATATCTTTTGAGATACTATATGACTTTGAAAGTTAATGTTTTGTGTTATTTTTTCACAAAGTATAGATCGTTCCTTAAGATTAGCATCCAATGTTTAACCAATATTTGTGTCAATGTTTGTCCGAAGTTTGGTAATTATTGAGCTATCTTCATCACAAAATATGGTCTTTATACCAACCGATCCATCATTTACATCCTTGACCATCTCTTCTATCATGTCACTCTCCATGGCCTATGTAGTTCCGTTCTAGTTGATACTGCAATCATGTGGAGGAGGTGTTGATTTGGAATTAAGAGACAAAGTACATGTGCAACAGGATTTCGATCTTGTTGAAAAGTTTTCTATTTTTCCAGAAAATGTCCTAATCATAAATTATGATTAGAAAGATGGAAAATAACATCAACTTATCAACTCAACTTATATACTTATACATAGAGAAATATCTAACGAAAACTGTTGTGACATTCAAACACAAGGATGTCTTAGGATGTAAAATTATGGTTCGTTAAGATTAGGGCTGGGAATATTAGACAGAGCAATGTAATATTTATGCTAGTTAAGCAATACATATACAGAAGCAGATGCTTTAAAAGTAACTTATCAGTCTTTGAAGTATTATACGAGATAGAATCTTATATTAAGATAATAAAATACACTGCAAATGGGGAAACAAAATGAATGAATTTATTAACACATGGGAAAGATGGCAAAATTTGTTTATATAATCTCTCTCTCTCTCTCTCTCAGATAAGTTTCAAATTATGTCATTTATCTAAAACTTCCATGTTTTTGCATAATAAATGTTGTTCTTGTATGAAATAAAAGTTTTAACTTGATGCGATTTCTATTCAAAATGCTACAATTCATTTTTTTTTGGATTCCATTAAATATAGATCAGCCTTAATATTTCTCATTATAAATGAAATACTAATCTTTATCTTGTAGATTCCTTTACTTAAGAATAACAAACAAAAAATTCATAAAAAAAATTATTTAATTTAGAATTTACTTATAAAATAAACAAACTTTTAAATAAATGACAGATTTCCAATCAGTCAACAATTTATGGAGATTACAGTTAAATTTTACCCTACTGTCAAATCATTGAATTTTGTGAGGTCTAATTTTTGGGAATCGTTATCATTCATTAAAGGTTTATTGGGATGCAATTTCATGGATTATTTTGCACAGTTATAAATGAAGATTGTCAATATGTGTATACCATAACAAATATCATTACCTACACTAAAAGTGTTCAATCTGTCTTTCTATTTTAAAATACATCTCCTGACATCATGGGTTTCCGATTGTTTAACACCTAACGCCACACATAATGGCTGTCAATTAACAATTTTTATCTAAACTGAATCATTTTTAACCTCACTCAGACTTAGCATCAGAAATTACTGAAACAAAATCAAAGTTAGTCATCATCATATGCAGTTTCTCCTTGTAGCTAAAATATAAACTGGATGCCGCATAATTCGACTAATGGCTTTGCATAGAGACGACAGGAAATTTCATATGTGGTATCACATCATTTTGGAATGAACTCATGCGTTGAAAATCGACTACTGAAAACATCTGATTTTCTAAAACATGTGACGACATGATACAAATTCTGATTTATTTTTGAATGAACTATTAATAATGAGAGACATTAAGAATTTTACTGGGTTTTGACATGTGTATTGAACTCTACTGTCAAAAACTTGAGTTGTATACATGATCATAATTACATATTTACATCTACCAAGTATTATTCCCTCTTTTTCTTACGGAGACATATAGTTATTCATAGCTCTATAGAAACAGCCAGACTGAAATCTACACGCCCCGTTTATCGATTGGTCGAAATCTACAGCGGCTGAAACTGACAAGAAAGTGACAGGACTGAAATTGACACGCCCAGTTTTATCGATTGGTCGAAATTTACAGCGACCTAAGAAAAATCACGGACTGCTCGAACTAACCATGATGATGTCAGACTCAAAATCAAATCCACGTTTCCTCCGCATTGCCTAAAAGCGAACCGATATTTATGTCGTAAAATAAGATTCTTGGGTTTAATTAACTTTTATTATCATTTATGTTCACGTTTTATTATAAAAAAAAACTATGAATTCCTTTCCACAATAAATTTTATTGTTTAATACCTTAGAATTGAACCAACAGATTTAACGACCGCGAATTGGTTTACGTCATTCGCAGTTGCGCGGTAGATTCAAAATCGTGAGTCGCATACTTCCTTAATAAATTCCCTCAATACAACCCGTGCTTTAGATGATAATGGCACGGCTATGGCATGGTATTTTAACCGAATTATTTAAATTAGCTCATACGGAACCACAAAAGCCGTGAGAAAGCCGTGTTAAAACCCGTGAATCTGCTAAATATAGCACAGAAAATCAGGAAACCCGTGCCAAAACCCGCGAGTCTTTCCCACATATAGCACACAAATTTTAGGAAGCCGTGCCAAAGCCCGTGAGTCTTTCCCATATATAGCACACAGATTTCAAGAAGCTGTGCCAAAACCCGTGAGCCCCTGCCATATTTAGAACCTATTTGTAGGACCACTTTAGAAAATCTGCACATGCAAACGCTCATGCACTTGTACATAAATTTATATATCTAACAAATTTAAGCATCCATACATTTTTCCAAAGATAAGAGTGAAGAATATATATAAATAATAAATTTCTTTATCCAAATGCTTTCTTAAGTACATTTATCCTGAAAATTAACTTTCAAAAGTTAAATGTTTTAATCAAGTTAATTGTTTTAATCACTATTATTCTCACTGTCACTTTTGTTTCACCATTTTCCACTTGAAGAAAATCCACCACAAATTGTTCTTTCATGCTGAATACAAATTTATTTTGAGTTGCTTTCTAGCATAACTGATTTTTTAGTGATGGTCTCGTTTATCAGACTATCTGAGGGGTCACTGAAACCATTTGCTTTACACCAGCATCTGACATAATCTGCAAGAAATACATTTAGGTGAATGTCTATAGAATTGAACTTAATTAGCATAATCAGCTATTCTGCATACAACAGTATCAATACCGACTTTGTCTTAATCCAGAGCTGGCTTCAAGTCCCCTTTTTTTGCTTAAAGGCCTTGACCTCTTGACAGAGCCATCTCCTTAGTTGTGAACAGGCCAGGCATTAACTTCATAGTCAAGGTGTAGGCAAGGTGTAGGCAGGTTTAGATTTTTTGGATAGCCTGACAGCCACAGCCAATACCTCCTTATCAATGGGAATGTTGCTGTTTCCCAAAAGTTAATTAGCTGTAAAATATATATATTTATTTTTTACAGAAAAGATGCATGTATAAACATGTGAAATGTTTGTTAAATAGGAACTAAAAATGAATTAAATGTTTGCCGTTTTAAATTTATTACAATAACATCTAAATGTATTTTCAATTCATTATGGAATAATTCTATACCATAAATAAAATCAAAGGCCTGAAGGGCCACAATGGCGTCGAGTTGATATCAATTTGAAGAGTACAAACCTGAACAATATTTTGAAAAAAGTCATTATAATCTCCATTTAACAGAAATACATACCATTTTTTATGTGTGTCATTAATGGTATTCCTTCATTGATCACACGTTCATTTAGGTACTATTGATTGAAAAAAAATCCTTTAAACAAATTATGATTCCGTAATTTTTAAGAAATGTGTACATCAACAACTGTTCTTATTGTTTCATTTGCTGGAGATTAATTTTTATAAAATTGAATCGGGTGGTCAATTGAACACAAATTTTAATATAGATTTTATTCAGTCAACTAAAATTTAAAAAAATATCAAAATGAAGTGCGATTTTTTTAATTTTCAAAAATCATTCCAATTCGGTTATTGACCATTCATTTAGAAATTGGGATTAAGGTATCAGATGTACAATTGACCAAAAAATTATGCCTGGTAAGGTACATATTCTATATACTCATTTGATAGGTATGGGTATGTAATTTCTAAAAATAGATTTTTCCCCCGCCAAATCACTATGGGGAAATAACTCTAGCGCTGCAAATCATGCACGGTTAAATACTATTTTTCTTTGTCAAAGACGTGTGTTAACATGATTAATATTGAATAAATAAAAATTCCCAACATATATAATAATAAAGTTGTGAAATAAATTTTACACTTTTACAATATTTTTTTTTTTTTTTTTGAGAATTATTTTTTACAAGGACCATAACTTCACGCGATTTTAACCCCCATCGTCGGCCGTCACAATCATAATCTATCGCATATTCTCGTTACCCAGTAATTTTACAGCTTTCTATTCCTTTACGATTGATAACTTGTAGTTTAAGAATTAAAGATCTACAATTGTTGAGTTTTTTCATTCAGCAATATGTCTGCATGAAAAAATATTGTTACTTGCTATTACAACGAAGTCGTGAATTGCGGGTTACATCAGGCGTGTAAAGCGTTACGAGCAACGCGTGCGAGAGCCGTGTGAAATGTTTCATCAGAATTCATTCGGAACCTTTAACTCGTAGAAAAAATATACATAGTATTATCTTTTAATCAAAATTGTATTCTTTACCAACAAACAAAAGAATACGGAGACTGCCTATAAAGCCTGTCTATGATGTTTCTGTACCGGTACAATAGTGAAAACACACTACATCAACATGTTTTATACAGTTATAACAAAATATGATTTTTATAGAAAAAAATTCAATTCAACTATATGTGACACTGTGGTGTTGTAATAACTAAGCATGTATTTTTTAACACGATTAGATTGTGTACAATTACCACACATAACTTCCGAGTCTCGGACATCGGCTAACTGGCTGAACCTGTCAATTAAACTTTTAGCTTTTGATTTCATTGGATGGTCACGCGTCCCTTTTATGTCAACAGCTAATTGAAACGAAATTGACTTTAAAGCAGTCGGAATCAGTATTTAATAGTACAATTTGAATAATACGAAATCCAGCAATATACTGTTCACATTCTATGAAATGCGAATGAAGAAAATTGATTGGAATCCCGATAAAAAAACACAATCAATTATGTTGTCATTATTTGTCTTTTATGAACTCGATTAACAGAATGTTGGGTCTGAAATATTATGTATGTTTATTTTTTTTCCAATGCACAGTATTGAAATTAGATATACAAAAATCAAACAAATTAAAAAGGGTCATACAATTACCGGAATACCCCAAATTCAAGCTATGCACAGTCATAAAATCTACAAAATCAATGATTGAAACGACCTAATTTCGACGGAATACGTGACACACGCACTGCAAACCTTACTCTACAAATTACGGGTTTTTTTTCTCCACGTATCGTAACTGCGCCGCGGGAAAAAGAATAACGTCATACAACGGCAAATGACGTAAAACTGCTACAACGTCATAATAAACATCAGGGTAAAAAATTAAAATATTTTGTTTTAAAATTAAGAAAAGAAAATCTTGCTTAAATTTATGCATCAATTGTTTATTCTTTTCTGTTTATTATGTTAAATCAAAAATATTTCGAAACTTTAAAAATTTAATCCAGTCTCCGTAATCTACCGAGTTCATCCCGGAAAATTCCGAGCTCTCAGGCTCAATTGTACATCCGATACCTTAATAATTCATTTTCTTTAAAAAAGATTCTATAAAAAGGAGAGAGTACGACTTTCTATTTTCATCACCAGAGCCTGTTGTTGGGAATCCCGAATGGAGAGCGATGCTTCTTGGTCCTGCAGGAGAGCGTGTACGGCTACTAGTCATTGACGAGGCACACACCGTTCTTCACTGGTAGGCTTACAGTCAATTTTTAAATTAATCTTGGCAATTTAAAGTATTTAAATATTAATTTTAATCGACTTTAATGGTGCGATTGCTATGCTAATCCGAGATTCCTCTTACTCTAACCCCCGCTTTTATATTGTGACGTGCGGGGGAGAGTCAGAGGAATCTCGGATTACTGCTATGCATATTCAATCTTGGTATTATTCTATAGATGATTAGAAACAAGATATATTGATGATATTTGCCTTTTGAAATGTATACAGTAATGATGTAGATGGGGATACTGCCAAATGGATAGAGGGTTGACAATAATCATATTAAAGCAAGTCATTAATGACTGAAATGATTAACAAAGACACTATTTAAGATTGACATATATTTTACTGCTGTTTTATGTAGACAATTGTTACCTTACACCCTAAGGCCTTAATTTCAATTGAAAATGTTTTAAATTTTAGGGGAGAAAGTGATGATTATGATGAGCCATTCAGACAGTAGTATGGCAAGCTGGGTGAGCTACGTTCTTTAATTGAGTGTCCAATTCTTCTTTTGACGGCTACTGCCAACAGTTCCGCACGAAAGAAATTTTATCTATTGTACTTTGACCCATTCTAGCCACCCGAGTCTAATATCATATTCACACATTAAGTCGTTTGATTCACATCAGAACAAGTATGATTCAACATTGTAACTGTTCATAACTATTTCACTTTTATTTTAAGATGGTGGATTTCACAACAATTTAAGCAACACCCTCAACTGTGACCATCACTGTGAATCCATCTCCGGCTACATTAAGCATTACTGTAACCCCTACAGATGCCACTGTAACACTTTCAACTGCTACTGCAATGCCCACAACTGTCACTGCAACCTCTACATCGACCACTGCCCAAAGACCCTCTCTAGATGATGAGCCCTGGGAGATAACTGTTTATTTTCTCACAGCTGTATTAGGTAACTTTTTTGTTTTGTTTTTTTTTCGTTGTTTGCTCTACCATGGAGATAAAATCATTCCCTTAGTTCTATTTTAATTTTCAGTACTTCTGATCATCCTTTTCATCATAATTACATACGGTGTAAGAAAATTTAGAAGAAGACAAGACAATTCCATCAGCATCAGATGCCTCTGCAAGAGCTTCCAAAAGATAATTCTGCTTAATTTGGTACTTTATTTATATTTCATTCATTCTTCTAATGATGTCCTCATATGTTGTCTACAGAAGAAAACATTCCTTGAAAGACTTTGCAAGCAATATCTGCCGTTGTGCTACTGAAAACATTGATTTTGACCGAGCATTTCAATCAGAACTTTAAAATATATGTGCAACTTATTTTTTTTTATAGCTGATGTTCTGACAAAATGTGAATGGACCCTCCAAAGATTGCTAAGATTATTTATTGTATTTTCAGTGTGTTTTGGTCCTTCTTTTATACCAAAGAATTCTCAGGCAATTTTTCCCACACCATCAGAATCGACAAAATCCTCCACCTCTTCAACCAAATCAACAACAACACCACCCAGGACCTCAACCCCGCCCACAGCCTCAACATCATCCACGGCCTCAACCTCATCCACAACTCTCTTTAGACACTCCACAACCCTCTTTAGACACTCCACAAAATGTACCTCAGGAATTAAGAAGATCTCCAAGACAGAGGAAAGCTCCCTTAAAATTAAGTTTATGAATGTATATATACATTATAATTTTTATTGCACTATCTCGAGTATACCAGTTATATTAGTTGCTATTTGAAAGTCTGCACTCATGGGTTTTTTTTTTTATTTATCAAAGCGTACTTATACTCCGGTGATTATTTATTTGTTCATGTGAGGTTCAGATTTAATTGTTGTGCTTGTGTTTTTTTCAGACTTTACATGCATTTTTTCTGTTTCATGTGAATGATATTTCATTACCATGCTTTGAGTATATTAGTAATGTCAGTTGGCTTTCCTTAAAATAACTAAGAGCTTTTTTTTTCTTAAATCATTTGTCAAAACATACGCGTTCATTGATGATAGCTTTTATACATATAGATTTGAAGTAAAGTTGTATGAAACAAAACGAAACAAATTTAATTAGTTTTGTATTACAATCTAATGTACACAAATTTTTTTTTAACATTTACCTCAGCATACTATATTCTTAATATACATTCACTTTAAATACATTCCAGTAATTTTCTTGAAATATATACACTTAACAAAACTTCTAAGTGTTCACCCAATATTTTTTTAATGTATATGAAACAAACACAAACGAAATGTAATAGTTTTTATTTTCAATTAATGAGACATGTTTCGCATAAATAATGTGCGAAAATCTTTTTATTATCTCAAACCACTTGCAATCAAAGACCCCCAGACATATCACACCCTTAAAACACAAAATCACACGACGATTAATAAGGTGTACGACCACCTCTGGCTCGAATCACTGCTACACAACGTTGCCTCATGGAAAGAATGTACGTTTGTGTGGTAGGCTGATCTATTCGCTACCACAACTTATGTACAGATCTTTTCAAATCATCAACAGTTCGTAGTGCGGGAAGGGCTCTGACATTTCTCTTTACCAAATCCAAATGTGTTCAATAGGGTTGAGATCAGGAGATTTAGCTGGCCAGGGCAAAACACGGATGTGGTTTGCTTCCAGAAACTATTGTGTTGTTCTAGCGGTATGACATGGAGCATTATCTTGTGCTAAAATCATGTTTCTGTTAACCATGATATGAGGGACAAGAACTGGCCGGAGAATGTCATTCTGATACCTTCTTGCTGTAAGACCATTGATGACACGAATAAGTGGAGTTTTTGTGTGCATAGAGACTCTCGCCCAGATCATATTTCCGCCCCCACCAAATCTGTCCATTTCCTCAATACAAACGGCGCTGTGGCGTTCTCCTCGGCGGCGATACACCCGCCTCCTACCGTCGTGTTTTATTTTGGTTTCGTCAACAAAAAGAACATTCGCCCAGTCAGCTCTCGTGAATCTGCGATGCCGCTGTGCCCAAGCCAGACGTGCTGTTTGATGTCTCTTGATTTAGAACCAATCCTCTTTTTGGACGTCTAGCTCGAAGGTCAACTTTCTCAAGGCGGTTGGGGACGGTTTGTGATGATATTGGACGGCCATGGATACCATTCGTTAGTCTTGCTGTTGAGGTAGCTGTTTTCCACCTTTCCCTCAAATGGTTTTAGCCTATGTATCAGTCTTGACCTCTGGTTGTAACACGTGACCTTGGCCTTCGCTGGAGATCACGAACACTTCCGGTTCTGTTAAATTTCGCCCAGGGCTTTCGGATTGTTTTGAGTTTCCGATGGAAAATACGTGCAACCTATAACAGCGAAAAATGATGTTAAAATACCTTTAATACAAATTGCAAGATATTGAGTGCAATGTTAATTAAGAAATGGTCAGTGGATTGAAAGTGAGTACAACCTGCCGTAAAGACAATCCAGACACCTCTGGCTCTTTCCTCAATTGTCATTCGGCCCATTTCAAGTGGTTTTCATTTGAAACTGTAACTAGGGAATGAAATCTATCGCAAAGAGTTGCCAGTTATACGAAGCACGTGCTGCAAAATCTCGATTTCTTCTTTTGAGTTTTTTCGTCAAGGGTAATTGATTTTATTCGGCAGCGTCTTATTTTATCTGTGTCATTGTTAAGGAAACACATCGGTTACAAAACAGTGAAAATTTCATATCATTTTATTGAGTAGTTTTAAAATTATTTCATTTTTCAGGGTGATCACTTAGAAGTTTTGTTGAGTGTATATACATTAGATTAGAAAATTATTAAAGGTAGATTTAAGTCCTTTTTTCCCTTTAAATTGTTAGTCAATCATGAGTTGATGATGTTCTTAATCATACCGTCTTCAAATTTACATTCACAACTTAATCAATCTGTACTATTTATTGAAAACACTCCTTTTTAAAAAAAAAATTTACCTCATATTGTTAATATTAGAAGATTCCTACACCAGTTTGTATGTTAATGTGTTGTATTTTAAAAAGTAGATAGATGTGTACAGTTTATAATACCTCATATTGTTGATATTAGCAGATATGTGTCTTTTTTTGTTTACAACTATTATAATACATTATTTTCAACAGATTTACACCAGTTTGGTATGTATATCCCTATGTGTGTATTTTAAAAGTAGATGAATTTGTTCAGTTCAAAAATACAACTTAATCAATCTGTACTATTTATTAAAAATACTAGGGTTCTTAAAATCATTTACTACTCCAAATTATTAATATCAGCAGATTCATGTTATTCTAGTACATAATATATAACAACATATACAGTTAAATTATATATTTGATCTATATTAATCAAGATTAACTTCATGATCTTCGTTTATAAAATCGACCTACTTCTCCGTCACTGACTCCCATGCCATCGTCTTCATGTTATTTGTCAGACACGGCGAGAACTTTCCATACAAACTTTTATAGCTAGTTCCCACCGCGTCGACTAGTACCTCCACCTCACTAAAATTGGCCTTTCTCTGCTTCTTCGTGTCCATCTTTCTTTTAGTCCGGCAGACGATAAACAAAAAATTCGCGCACTTCTTATGAAGTGAAACTAATTAATGCGCATGCCTAAGAATAAATCGTACCTCTAAGAATTCGTAACATAACTCTTAGTAATTACTAATAGTTGCTTAGTAAATACCATTTCACGTGTTCGTAACTTTAATCTTACGTCATTCTTAACTTCTAAGTTTACGTCTACGTCTACGAACTTTAGTAAATATGGGTACTGGTTCTTTATAACTTAGATCAGGTTAGGTGTAGTAGTACGTGTGTCATCTTCTTTTGTGTACAATAATAGTGCATGGAGTATGGTAGGCTATTGATGTTTATACTATTTGTACTAGACATATATATAGACAGGTATTGTCTATTCTAATTGACGGTATTTATTATATATATATATATATATATATATATATATATATATATATATATATATATATATATATATATATAGCCTCACCACATGTTCATACTTATAACGTTTACTTAATAATCGCCTTTGTTCTTTACAACCTATTGTTGCCTTTTTAATTTGGAATAAACAACAAGATTGCCATGGTGTTTTCTATACCCTCGGTTATACATAGTCTAATAAGTAGAAAGTTAAAAAACACAACAAGATTGTATTGCTGTTTGTTCTTTTGGCTTAATTGATTGATCAAAATAATGATAATTGCAAATGGAGGGTATTGGAGGAAAATTGTTGCTTATTTTAATACTTTAAATTTCTTTATATGAATGTAATTGCATGCGTCAAACATAAAGGTATATTTACAGAAACATTTAGAATCTCAGCTGGAGTTATACAAGGTGAAACATTGGCTCCATTATTAATGTCAATGTACCTTAACGATTTTGAAATATATTTTATAAATAATAACTGTACATCAATTGAATTACAAATGATTAATATATTTTTTATTATATGTGCTGATAACACTGTACTTTTGTCGGACTCCCCCGAGTGTCTACAGGATATGCTGAACACATTGCACAAATAAACTGATGATAGGATCTTTTCTGTTAATAAATAATTTTTAGAAACGGATAAAAAATGTGAATAAGATAGCAAATAAGTAGTGAATGTTGCTATGCTGTTTAATTACAATGGTAATTTTTTTCTACACAAAAACACTGTGTAGCACAGGAAAACATCGCAATGTTCAGCATATCTAGTAAAATGAAAGATTTTAATTTTAAACTCAATTAAATGTTTATGATATCTATGTGAAAATGTTGTATTATCATGTAAAGTATCAATTCGGAACTATCAATATTGTACGTATATGATTTTGTCTACTTTAGTTTTATACATGTAATACCAGTTTAATTAAATGTCGAACTAGCACAAACGTGTTGTTCAACTTGTTGTTGCCATATCTCAGCAATCAAGACTGAAACAATAGATCAGTATGTGACCGATTTGCGTGTAATTGCTAAAAACTGTAAATTCGGGATACTTGGAAATGATATGTTGCGATCGCACTGTGTGCGGAGTAAATTCGGAAAAGGTCAAAGAGAGATTGCTTCATGATAACAAACTGACCTTAGAGAGTGCTTTGAGTGTATGCAGAGCCAGTGAAGAGTCTGTGATCCATCTGAAAGACCTACACAGTGAAGAAGCGACAGCAGCAGCAGTGTTAAAGAAACAAAAAGACAAACATTCAGCTTGTGGAAACTGGAGGAACAAAAAGAAACCAGGACAGTCTACAACAGCCTATGTACCTAAAGGCTCACCCGCATCGAGGGACAAAAAATCATGTGTAAGGTGTGGTAAGACACATGAGGAAAAGAAATGTCCAGCATTCGGAAAACGTTGTCATATGTGTAATGGAGCGAATCATTACCAAAATTGCTGCAGATAAAAAAATGTGAATTTTGTTGATCACGAGGACTGTCGATCTACAGATGACGAAATTACTTCCTATGTGCAGTTACCAGAGAATCCGACAGGAAAGATTAAGCGCACACGACCATAGCCTTCAGCAAGGTGAAAGTGAAATTCAAAATAGACACTGGATCTCAAGTTAACATTATCCCTAGAAGTTTCTTTCAGTTGGTAGCTTACTTTCCTGCATTGAATGTAAAGTTATTTTTTGTCACTACCAAGAGTTGTACAGCGTATGTTGTTGTGTAGACAGACTGGTAACTAGGTGACTTACTATATATAGGTGCCCCAGATAAAGAAATTGCAATTTAATATTGCAGATACCAATTGTGTTCAGCTTTAAAGGACAGGTGACACAATCACAAAAACATTGACCAACAAGTTGGATGGTGAGTGTGATACAATTTCTGCAAAATTTCCCCTGCTACTTGCATCGGTTTCACAGCTATTGCTGAATTACTGAGCTGATAAGACGCGTGACCTCAATATGCATATCTGAAGCCTCCGAGATCGGAAACCTTCGGTGCGACGTAATAGCCGACACACACTACCCATTCGCTGTATCTTTCAACCATAGGAATTTCTAACTTGCTCTTATCTAAAATCTGAAGTCAATAAATTTTGCTAATTGCTATTAAAAGTTTAAGAACCCTGTACATAAACATGAATTATTGTAAGCTTAGAAACCCCATTTCTGTTTCCTCGGCAATTATGAATAGGAGTAAAAATTGTGAGCTGTTAGATTAACTTTTTATTGACCTATGTGTTTCACGCTGGAAAAAAAATGTGTCAGATGTTGGATTTTCAAAAGATAAAAGTCATCAAAAATATGGAATCATTGTTGCTAAAGAAAAGATTTTGTTTTGTCAACACATAGTAAGTGATAATGTATAAAGACCTTTCGTAACCAGATCTTAAACCCTAATTAAGCCCTAATTAAGTTAACTGGACTTAATAAAGGATTTTTGATTAAAAGAAGTATTACCAGATCCTGCTACATGTAAGCAAATATGTTTGTAAATTTCTTGAGTTCTTCAAAATCAGGGGTCTACCTTAATCTTAATACTAATAACTCAAACATCTTTTAATTTCTTTTTTTAGTATGTTATTTGATCATGTTTGTTTATTGAAATTTAATTAAAAGAACTACCAATTTTCATAATTAGTTAAGACTGAAACAGTTGTTTTTTAACAAAGTATTCAGGTTTTAAAAATGTAATAATCTCAGACTCCTTGAATTTTATCCAAATGGATTTTGGATCTTTCTTTTGATAGTTTATGAAGATCATTTTTTGGTAGTACTTCTGAGTTGTGTATAATTTATTCTCTATTGATCAAACCCCCAAAACGAGCTGTTATGCACACTGATGACTTCTTATATACTGACATTAGATTCAGGTGGACAATGAATGATTTTTATTTACAGCAACACCTATTGTTACAAATAGTACACAAAAAATGACTTATATGTGATAAAAAAATCTAACTCATCGTGCTAAAGGTTGAGTTTTTTTAAAGAAAAAATATTTAGATTAATATCAACCTAATTCAAATCAATGTTTTAGATTTGCAAGATTGGATCAAAATGCATTTTCAAACAATATATTTCAAACTTTACTGAATATTGAGAATTTAAACAAGTTGTTGCCTGTCTGGCTGACAGGATGATAATCTGCTATTATCAATCACAGAATTTTCAGATTTATTTTAATTTAATTACTTTTTCTTAATTTTCTATTACCGGTATCTTATGTACACAAAATTTCTCAAAAACTCTATTAACCAATAATACAACATGTAATCTTGTACATTCTATAATCTCAATACTTTGTTTTCAGGAGAGGGTTCATACACTAAGCTATTCAATAAAATATGCTTTTAATAAATTCACTTTAATTAATCTGATAGTGCTTTATTTCAAAATCATCATTTGCAACACAATTACACTATCCTGAGTAAATAAATCCTCGTTCGTTTACTATGTAGCCGATTGTTGACTATGTCATCTTTGACGAACAACACACAGGGGTTTCTTATCTCATTAAAGATCGGCAAAACTCGGAGATCTGCTGCAGCTAGGATTTTCAGCACACTTAATTGAGCTGTGTGTTCTTATCTGATGCTAGTCAAATGGGAAAGTTGTTATAGACTGATTTATATTTATCCAAGAAAATGTTTTTAGAAGAAAGTGATTTTGTGTCACATGTCCTTTAACAAGCTTATGGAATGTACCATGACCTGTGTACATAGTGAGATTCATGATATTTAAGGTTCTAAAGCTATCAATATGTGATCAAAATATATTAACATGTTTTTAATGCCTTTTTATATATATATATATATATATATAATATGTTTCACAAGTTTATGTTTGTTTTATATTTGATATTTAATAATTAGTAGCCACCAATTGCTTACTACATACTCTTCATTGTTTTTAGGACTTGAGAATTATTCAGAAGATTCAGAGGGTTCAGAAAATTCAGAGGAATAAATGGAGTGGTCAGACTCTGAAGATCCCCATTATGAGATGGACAGTGATGCAGGCAGTATGACATCTGAAGAGTGTAGTGAGAAAAGACAGGAGGAAGAATATGATTGTGTTTTAGGTTCAGAATCCTCTATTATCATGCAGCATTTTTTCATGCAGCATTTTTTCAAATCATAAACCAGGATGACAAAGTTAGATCAACATCTGACTCAAATTCAGCAACTAAACAACAAAAGCGAAAAGTTATGGACTCAAAAAACTGAAATTAATTCAAGCAGTGTTGATGAAGAAGTAGATGTTCAGGAATCAAGTAATAAAGAGAGTATCCGTGTCTGGGACAAAGTACACTATTGTGTTTATTGTCATAACGAATATACTAATATTACAAAACATTATTTAGGAGTGCATGCAAAAGAAAAAGAAGTACAACATATTGAGTCGTATCCATTAAAATCAAAGGACCGAAAACATGCTCTTCTGAAACTAAGAAACTCTGGAGATTATCAGCACAATTGCAGTGTTTTAAAATCAGGTCATGGAACTCTTATAACGTATACGAGAAATTGGAACGAGGCATTTGCTGAGAAGTTCTTGCCTTGTCAGTATTGCTTGTTTTTTTTTGTCTGAAATCTTGTCTGTGGAGGCACATTGAAAACTGTCCTTTTACCCCTGAAGAAAGAAAACCGAAATATAGAAAGGTTTCATCTCAAGCCTCACTTCTTCTCCCGACAAAAACAGAGGTTAGTATTGGGCTGACAGAAAATGTTTTGAAAAGAATGTCTGCAGACGAAACTAGCATTGCAGCTAGAGATGATACAATAATCGGAAATTTGGAGACAAATTATATCAAAAACATGGACACTTATCTCACTTATACACACGTTAGCCAAAAAATGAGAGAATTAGGAACACATATCATTTCACTGAGAGAACTTGATAAGACATTAATTCACTTGAAGATGCTATTCTACCTCAGAAATTCCCAACTGTAGTGAAATGCACAAGAACGCTGTGTGGATTCAATGACAATACAAATTCATTTGCAAACCAATCATTGGCTCTAAAGTTGGGTCATTCTTTGAAGAAATGTGCAAAAATAAAAACATCTATGGCTCTGATTGAAGGAAGTGAAGATATGAGTAAAAATGCAGATGCATTTTATACTCTTTGTGAAAATGAATGGAGCGATTCCATTTCAAACAGAGCTTTACAAACTTTAACGGCAAACAAAATGAACAAAGGTCAAGGACTTCCTTAACAGAAGACACACTAAAAACTTCAAAGCCTGTTAAAGGAAAAAAACCGAAAAACTAGTTGTTTTGTTATAGAAAACAGTAAAACAATTCATCTGAAATGAATTGAATCAAACGACATTAGCAAGACTTGTAATGTTTAATAGAAGGAGAGGAGGTGAAGCAGAAAGAATAACCGTTCAAGCTTTTTGTGAAAAGAGATCTAAAAATGACTCGCTTAAATAAATTGAACATTCTCTAAAACCAAGGAAACAACTGTTTTATAAAACTTTCTCCCGAGTTGAATACGGGGGAAACTTCGAGGCCGCACCGTTCCTAACCTGTTAACTCCAGCACTTGAAAAAAGCATTAATTTGCTTATTGAAACAAGAAAACTGGTTGGCGTGAATCCGAAAAATCTGTGTGTCTTTGCAAGAATAGCTGTGATTCGCTGAATTCTATTCGAAGTTCGGATTGCATGAGAAAACTTGCAGTAGAATGTGGCGTTACAAAAGCTGCAAATATAACGAGTACTAAACTAAGGAAGCAGTAGTGACAGTGTCCCAAATCCTCAATTTGGAAAAAAAAACGATCTGGAAATCATGACAGGCTTTCATGGGCATTACATAAGGATTCATAATTCATTTTACTGACTTACAAATGACACTCTGCAAATAGCAAGAATGGGAACAAGTTTAACTGCATCTGATAATGGTGACATTTCAAAGTATAGTGGGAAGTCTTTGGATGAAATTGCCTGTAATGGTATTTGTTTATATGTGTAAAGGAGAAAAAGTAATTTGAAACATAGACTATAATAAGGAGTACAATAAGAAATGTTTGTAAATTTAGTTGTGAAGGCACATGTTAATGAAGGTAATTATTCCTGGATGGTATAAACATGATAAAATATGTGCAAATTGTACGGCAATGTAGATGATGAGGTTGAAAATGATGATGAAAATGAATGTGGAGCAGTCAGACTAAATGAAATGGAACCAAAAGCTTCCTAACAACCAAGAGGTAAAAATATATTAGCAGTTGATAATATTTAAGTGTGACAATCACTGTTCATATCGAACGCACCCGATTTTGTTTTCTGTGTTTTTTTAAGGTTTTCCGCTCTCAGCGGAAAACCTTACTATTATTCTGAAAAATTTTCAAATTTCTTATTATTTTTTTTTTTCTTCTAGACGCCAACTTTGATCCTTAATATTTCGCTCGTTAGTTCACCGATTGTTTTGAAATTTTCAGGACTGATAACATGCCGCGTGATGTTGTCGTTGCATATTTTAGTTGAGGAAAATTCCTATCCGGTTTTGAGTTATTCCCCTTTTAGTAAAATTTAACGACTTCTTTTGTCCAGGGGGTTTAGCTTTAACGATGACTGGCAGAGTCTCAAAGATGGGCTGGTTTGGAAGCTAATACATTGAATTTGTGCGAGATATATTTTATTTATTATTTAAATGCTAATAAAAGGGGTGGTATAGATGTTGAAACAAAGGTAAGAAAAAAAATCAAAAAAATTCGCGTATTTTCCGTGTTAGTTTTCTACCTGATAAAAATTTGTTATAACATGTATTTTAAAAGTTCTTGGTCTTACCCAGACCTTTCATTCGGTATACCAAAAAAGGGGCTGGCCCTTATAATTAGGGAGTTAGAGGCGTCCAAAGTTTCTTGTCAATAACTTAAAAAGGAATAAATATTTCTAATGCATTATTGAAGCAAAGTTGTAAAGAAATTAATTTTGAATCCTTCTATAGTATTCAATTTAATGTTTTCGTAATTTATAGTCAGTATTTGCAGAAACAATTGTTGTCAGTTCGGTCCATTTTTGTGGGGGTGCGCACGTTTATGAGGTTATGAAAGGGCTTCTTGTAATGCACTAACTGATACATGTAGCGCGCAAAAATAATTCCACATAAAATTCCCAAATGTTTTTATACATATGTACATTTTCATTTCATATAGATAAACCTCTTTGACCTTATTTTTGTTGTTTGTTTCATAACTGTGCCCCTGTCTATATTTAGATGCATTACGAGACTCAGGTAACCGATCGATAGGAGAGTCGCTAGCTGTATTCAGGCCGTCGCCTAGACGACAGTGCATGTGCTTGTAGAGCTGGACGTACACGATTAACACCCCACTGTGTTACTGTAACAGAGACATTTTGAACTGTTTCAGTACTGGGAGATGTGTTAATAAAATGGTTCCAATGCATGGTAATTAAGGTCTTCCGTTTCCAACGGAAGACCTTTATATTATTGTGCAGATTAAGATTATTCTTATTTTTCTTTTTTTTTTTTTTCTTCCTAGACGCGAACTTTGAGGCTTCATATCTTGCTCATTTCTGAACGGTTTTTGCTCAAATTTTCAGGCCTTATAGACTTTACAAAACACTATCTAAACCATTTCATAAATTTTAAAAATCCTCTTCCGTTAACGAGTTATTCCCCTTTTTAAAAAATTTAGGGCCTTTCGTTTCCAGACAAAGGCTCCGAGACTATGATAGCAGGGAATGGGAATCCAACGAATTTGAATAACAGAGACATTGAAGATTTGCACATCGGTTTTTGTTTTTGGATTACTTTCTTTATTTAGAAAAAGGTAGGGGGTCAAAAAACAGGGTTCCAAAAAGTGCGAAAATTTAGACATATTTTCCTTTGTATCTTTTAAACGAAAAATATTTTGTTAAGACATGTAGAACGAAAGTTGTGCAGAATGTCAAGGACTTTCATTTGACACCAATAAAAAAGGGCTGGCCCCTTACATTAAGGGCCAAGGGCCCTTGAAAGTTTTTGCTAAATAACTAAAAAACGGCTAGGATTTTGATATAGCTGTCGCTGGAAAAGTTGTTTGTTGAGATACTATAAATGTCGTTACAATGTTATTTTGTTGGTGAGTTGTGTAGTATGAGTGTAAAAAGCTTTACATGTTAACATGTACCTGTGTTTATTTGGCAAGTTAACGAAAGTCATTGTGCGTACAACTGACATTAAGTTACGACAGACAGTATGCCTGTTTAAAAAGGAGGCTTTAATTCATCAGAAAAAAAATAATTTTTTTAGGATACATGCTTTTATGTGAGGAGTTTAAGTCATCTTCGTAAATTCTGCACAATCCTAAAAAAACGAGAAACAGAAAATATAAACATTCTTTTTCTTTTCTAGTAAATCACACAAACTACCGGAAAAAAATAAATCTATGTGATACATTTTAGTTATCATGCTGCGTGCATTTAAAATATATCTGGAATCAGAGCTGTGTGTGTGAACCATTACGTAAGCTATCCCTCGCTTGCGGCCGAGAAAGTCGGTCGCCATGGTCGCGGCTGGACTACCTAGCGGTCAGCGGTTATCTAATACACCGGAGTCACGTCTCTCAATTTATGAGTTCATTTAGCCGAAAACAAGAATTGTTTTAATTTTGATCACACATAGACGTTTATTCTTCTCAAATTGAATTAAATGATAGAGTGTCAATTAAGAAAACGTTCTGTAAATTAATAAAAGAAATGTCATTCTCAATCGGAAGTAATATCAGGCATAGATCAATTGTGGGTTTTAAGTAAAAAAAAACAAACTTCTATTTGGTAGATTTTGGTCATTATTATACTGCAAACATTTCAAATCTTCCTGGGTTCTGAGCTGTGTGTGTTGTAACTTTACGTAACCTATTCCTCGCCCGCGGCCGAGGAGATCGGCCGCGGGCTCCTCGGCCGCGGGTGCACTACCAAGCGGTCAGCGGTAATCTAATACACCAGATTCGCGTCTTTCATGTACTTGTTTTGAGTTTATATAGCCGCAAATACAGGAACTGTTTTAATTTTAAGTTATTGATGTTTTATTTAAAATGTAAGTTAAGAAGTCATTCTGAAAATTATAAAATCCGATATTATTCCTAATCCAAAACATCGTCAGACATAAATCAATGGTGGGTTTGTATAAGAACTGTACTAATAATGTTTTAGATCAACAACAAAAAACCACAAAGATTACCCCTTTAAATGATGATCATCCCTCGCACGCTCGCACATGGCCGAGAAGATCGCGCGCGAGGGGACATCTACATGTACCATATCACACGTGTATGTTTATTGATATTTTGTACGAACACAAAACTATTTGTTTATTTTATTTTCATTTATATTGGTTTTAGATGAAAGATGAATTTATCTCCATTATTCAGTTGATTTAGCGTTGATTTAAACGTTAGGGCGAAAAATCTTATAAAAACCTCTCATTAATTGAATAAAAGTAATCTATCAATTCGATTCTAAATATGCAAGGCCAAAAATAAAAGATTAAATATAATGAAATTCCGAGATATTTACTGGCATATGTAGAATTGATATGTGTTTAACTTACATGTAAGATTAATATACTGCATCGTCGGAACCCACGGGTTTTCTATCCGTTACACTGATTTCAAGCAATGTAACGGATGGAAAACCCGTGGGGTCCGACGATGAATCGACTGTAGTTACTCATGATCATTTCCGTTAATTATTGCTTAGACTTTTTACAGACTTTAACACTTTTAAGACAATATTCAAACTTTGCCTGGCCAACGAGTCATATATGCACATGGATATATGTATATATACTGGTGTAAGAATTAATATTCGACCAACACAAAAATTAAATAGTGTAGAAAGTAAAATAAGTTTTCTTAAGAGTTGTACTAAATTTTAAGAGGGTTGACATAGTAAATAAAATCATTAATTTTCGAAGCGTTCTAGGAAGTTTAAAAACAAAGTCATCTCTGTGCTGCTCCGCCCCCCCCCCCCCCCCCGCCCCCAGTGCTCGAGCTGAATTTTAAAAATTGGCGAACAAAAAATGAAAATTAATATGTGTCGAAAATCAATTTTTGGTGACTCCTTATTTGTTAACGTTCTTCCTAATGTGTTTCACTTTGCAATCTGTGTGTTTATTCGGCCAGTCTGCGTGTTAATTCAATCACCCCGTGCGACCGACTTCAAATTTACCTGGTCAGTGTAACCCTTGTTAATCAACTAAATCGAGGCCCCAGTTTGGATGTTAGAAAATGATTGGCATTTGTTTACTCGTCCTGTGTATACCATGCCCAGCGCTCGCGACGACGGTGTAATATACTTTTTTCTTTTGATTTGATGCAAACCGTGACGATAAATCGCTATCTTTTAGCGCTTTAAACAAAAGAAATATTAAAAGATATGAATTAAAAATTTACTCGTACTTGGTTATGTACCACACTAAATGCGCTGATCACCTATAGCCTGTCAAAATCATGTGGGGCCGATCATGTATCCATGAAAGACGTCGTTTATCAATAAAGATGTTTGTGAATAATTGAGAATAAATAATTAAATGAAATCAAATATTGCGTTCACGATTTATATCGTTAGTTATCACATTTCTTTGAGAAATTTCACGAGCTGAAACCGGAAGAGAAACAAGTACAGACAGTTCTGGTGCATGCGCAGCTGGTAGAATTATTGTGCACTTTTATTTAGCAACTGATCGGAAAAGATTTACAAGCATTGGTTGCAAAGTTGCATTAGTATTTGAGTACGGTGGGGTGATTGTATAATTCACAAAACATCAGGATATATTCTCAGTTAATCCCGACAGAAACTTGTTCAATCAAACGAAAGATTTTGCACATGTCGCACGCGGTTTTTCATGCGTTTATATTCATTTCAACGAAGAGCAATTTGTTTTATAAGTACATATACATGTAAATACGATATTCTTTTTAAATAAACGGAAAAAATGTTTTGAGAGCACTTTAATACTCCGTGTATATAGACATGTATAC
Organism: Magallana ariakensis; assembly: GCA_020458035.1. NCBI lineage: Eukaryota > Metazoa > Mollusca > Bivalvia > Ostreida > Ostreidae > Magallana > Magallana ariakensis. The sequence goes on from CM035811.1 coordinate 84,625,309, forward strand.
ACAAGCGAGCGTGTTTCCCTCGGGGTTTCACACCTCTTTCAATATAGGCTCCACCCCCACCTGAACTTATTTAAGGTAAACTGACCGGTTTAAAACCTCGCACAACCCTGGACACAGATAGCCATAGGTAATTTATGGATGCAGATCATCAATTGTTATGTATTTAAAATACACTTGGAAGTGAGCTATCACTGTAGTGGTCAATTGTTGAATATAAGTTAAAAGTTTTAAGTCCAAGATGTTAAATAATAATTATTTGTTCTCACGTTAAGAAGTTATGAAATACGTTATTCAATGCAGTCGGTCGCCATAGAAATCATCAGAGTACTGCAAGTGTTGACAGTTTCTTATTTCCTAAAAAGACCTTAGGACATAATTCACTTGACTTACAGACTAGCGACACAGTTGCCTCCCAAAAATGTATGCACTTCTCAAAGTTACAATTAAATGGTATAGACATGTGTTGTTAAACGGATTTTATTAATTGTTGCATGCGCGGATCTAGAGGGGGGCGGGGGCGGGGGGTCCGGAACCCTCCCCCCCCCCCCCCCCTGAAAAATGAGAAGTTATTAAATTAACATAGTGAAATTATCGCATATTCGCACCCCTCCTCCCCCACGGAATAGGCATATCATGAATCGGATTAGCCATATCATGAATATGGGAGAAAAAAATTTTGACAGGTACAATTTTTTCAAGTTATAGGCATACTACGTTACCCCCCCCCCCCCCCCCCCCCCCGGATTAGGAATTTCATGATCTTGGGAAATAAGTTTTTTTTTTTTTTATTTTAAGCTTGTCAACATTTCTGATGAATAGTGTAGCCCCCCCCCCCCCCCTACGTTCAATTCGGACCCCCCCCCCTGGAAAAATTTTCTGGATCCGCGCATGTGTTGTAAATGTTAAAGTTAGAAAAATCGTATTTTCTGGAGGTTGACATTATGTAGAACTCTTTTGTTTAAAAAACAAAAACAAATTGCTTTGACGTCACACAATCTCTTTTGGTTTGGTTTAAATATACAATGTACACAGTGCTCTGAACAAAACGCTGGTTTATGCCTTTCTGTTACTCAAGTAAAAAACTGAACAAAATTGATTACTTTTAGGTTCACACGTCACATGTTAATACATGTATGCATAAATATATGATTTTTATCAAATAAATGACATTGTATCTTTAAAAAATTCCAAAATATTATAACTAAAACATGTATATGTGACATGATAGAAATAATTGTAAACCAGAGGTCTCTCTTCCTGTCACACAAAAGTGACAAAAAGGATTTTTGATTCAGTTGGAGTTCTGCCCCCACCCCTGCCAACATTTTCTGAAATTTACATTTAGAAAATTAAATTTTAGGGTATTGACACCCCCACCCGCACACACTTTCTAGATGAGCGCTCAAGGAAAAAAAAAATATTGGGATATTTAAAACAAAATCCTATTTAAAAAAAATGAAGTTAGAGATGCCTCACAACCCCTACCACTGCCGCGGATTATGATTTTGAAGATTTGTGAATTTCTTTTACTTGCTTGTGAAGATTTCAGATAAATATACTAACAATACTGAGGCCTGTATGGCCAAACATTATACGGATAGTTATCCCTACCACTGAGCACCTCAGTCTCGTATACTAATAGCGCACCCTCAGATGGGAGACGGCATTAATATTATTGTTTATTTACAATTGGTGTTCTTTTAACACTGCATTTTAAATAAACTATTCCATGTTTTGGCGGTAGAGGGGTAAGTATGAATATAGAGAATCAAAATGTTTATGAAACAAAACACTTTTTCCAAGTATTAGCGCAGTGGATTTTGTGATTTTACACTATGATATAGGCATACCAGTAGTTTGAATCCTGTCATCAGTTGTACATACATGTAAACGTATTTATCGATTTTCTGGTTGGAATAATTAAATACATGTACATATAAGAGATGTGTTTTAAGTTATCATAAATTGATATAACCGTGAAATGAGTTAAAAGGAGAGTTTGTCTGGTAGGAAAATAATACTTTGAAAGTGAGCCTCGTTTTCTGAACATACTATTATCATATTGACAATCCAGTTTAATGACAGCCCACCCTTTTCTCCTTACACTCAACGGGGTCGGATAGGTATCAATAAGAGGTCACCTTTCTATGACCTTTAAATTTGCATACAATCTAAATATATACCCCTCGCTTATTACAGACATGCCTTTATCTGTTTTATGAGAAGTGCAACTCTTCAATACTATGCAGTCTGGAGGTTGCAGTAATATATAGAAAATAGGCATGAATTAATTTTTCTGTCTCCTTTTGAAGAGTTCAAATTGATTTTCTAAAGCCCTGATTGGTCAGAAGTTAAGGTAGTGTGAAGATGACCTCCTATCAATAACTGTCATACCCTGACAAGTGTAAGAAGAAGAGGGGTGGTTTTATTAAGACTGAATGACAATCCTTTCTTGACTTGCAATCTGATTAAAATTTCTATAGTCGCTATACGATGATTTGAAGAAACAACACTTGAGGTCACCTCCTGGGGAACTTTGCTTTGACCAATGAAATCGTCGGTTCCATTCCTCAGTTACATGATCTGGAAGTTATGCCAATACATTCTTTAGATTCCCTAAGGGCGTCTAATATCAACTTATGCTCCATCTCTTACTTGCTGATACCGAAAGATTCACGAACATGTGGCATCATTTCGTCGTACAACTCCATTTTTGTTTGTAACCCGAAATTACCGTTTCTAACACTTGCTCTGACTGCTAGAATAACTCATGTATATTTATAAACAAACGTTCAACAGGGGGTGATCTCAAGAGGGGTTTCTTCAGATCCTCTTGTAGTGAAAATAGAAAAACAAGGAGGGGATCAAGGATATGATTTTAATCAGATTGTCTCGACTTGAAGCTATAACGGAAGACCTTCTCGTTGCTTGCAACGAGCTCGGCTCTAGTTAAACTCAACTTTTCTACAATACGTATACACGGCCGTCATATAAAGCACAATGTGTATTACTGACATGACAATTTAAACGAACGCGGGATTGCTCCCGATAGAACAATTCTTTTAAAGCAAAAAAAAAAAAAAAATACTGATTTGCAATGGATATAATATAATTATCATCGTGGAGATGATTTTAAAAAGTGAACTTAATATTCGTATACGATAATATTTGAATCCAAAGCCGCTAGTTTTAAGTTACGGTTATTAGGGATATTAATTATGACTTGCCCTGCATTTCAGGTTTTTAACTTGCAAAGCATCTACAAACGAAAATACCAAACAACCTTCAGCAGCAACTTATAAATTATTTATTCCATACACAATTCTAAAGAGGTAATTAAATAAATTTTATAAATGCTTTATACTTGTATTCGCTATCTTCCATGGAAAAAAGTGGCATGGAAAAAATGTTGTTCATTGTTCATCAAATACGCTGTAGCCTTAGCAATCGAAAATAATTAACAAACTGTATATTGATAGATTGACATATCAACAAACATTCAGACCCGCATTGTGTTTTCTTACAAGTTCTATAAAACGTAGACTCAATGACTGAATTCTTTACCGTTTTCCGTCTGGGTTATTTTGAATCACGTGTGTACGTTATGTGTAGCCATATAGATGAACACTTTAAGTGTTTAAATTTTAAAAGAAATTGTGTACATGCAGAGCATTGCAATGCTAGGACAATAAAATTCCAACAATGTATATGATGAGGCCGGTCAGACTGATACTGGTTCTGCTTGTTCTACAAATAGCGAATGTAAGACGAAGTATTTGGGTGTTATATTTTAAACAAATGTAAGTATTGCTTTCTTAAAAGCTTGCATTACTCAACAAAGTATTTTATTGGGATCATTCTTAGTTACCTTAGCTGCATATATGTACCGCTCTGTCTGTATCCCGGAAAAATTGACTACCATCCGAAATTTTTCATACAAGGTCTACAGACTTGCAGCTAACATTACCTTTAAAAATACATTTTAGAATTTGCCGTTGTTTATAAATTCATTAAAAAGACGCGCATAATCAAGTGGTTATATGGCGTTTGATATGGGATTTATGACGTCTATTTATATTGTTTTCATTAAAATTATTTCATTATTTCAAGCTTGTGGGTGGAATGAAATCAGTTTCACATGTTATATGACATAAAGATGTCCTCTCCCCACTTTTTCTCGAAGCAACTATTTTTATAAAATTTACATTAAAAAATTGAATTATCATGGAGTTGCCCCCCCCAACCCCATTTTGGTAGCATGTAAAAAAAAAAATGGTATGAAAATCATGAAATTATGAGTGAAATTTTGAAAATTTTGGAAAATTCAATTTTTTTTCTTTTTTTGCTTGTCAAGATTTGTTGGATGAGTTTGCCCCCCCCCCCCCCCCCCACTTTCAAAAACGATGCTACGTGCTTGGAAATTACTCATTTCTTTATTCCCCTCTTTAATAATCAAAACAAACTAACAAACATAACCGATCCAGATAAATATTATTACATGTATCAAAAATAAACTTAAACAACCAACTACACATTCATCCTTTACCCACAATATTGCCTTTTCGATATTTGTCATCGTTGTAGACCCGTGTAACAATCTGTTATGTAGGTGCTTGCACGAAAACGAACCCCTTGCTGATCTACATTTTCATTAACGCATACAAAGAAAAAATATATATTTTGATTTATTTTTGAATTTCTTTTGATGTAAAAAAAAAAGAGAAGGAATTGGTTCTCAGTCTCTCTTTATGCCTGTTTGTTAGCGGTTAATCCAAGTTCATTTTGAATATCCTTTTGTAATTTAAAAAATGCGATGTAAATTTTTTTCATGCAATATTTCGGATAAAGCAATGAAGAGTTGTTTCTTGAAATTTTATTAGACCATAAAATTGTAAAATGCTAACATTGAAAATTGTGCCCGATTTCTTTCTTTTTTTTAAGGTAAAACTTTATTGATTCTTTGAGACAAACAAATTGACATAATCAATAAGAGTTTGAAAATCTTTAACTGCAGGTCTGTAGCTTTTAGTCAGAAAAAGAATCGGATGGACGACCTAGGACACAGATCGTCCATCCGAATTTCTTGAAAATTGCCATTATTTTCGTACGCGGACGCAATACTCACCGAGACTAAATGGTTCGTATCTTAAGTTTTAAGTTTTAACTGCTTTGAAAGGTAATATTGGTTTTCTGATAATTATGAACATGAATAATTAAATAAAAATGGTTAAAATAACAGTAAAATTACCGGCATCGGTCTTCTCCGTGCGCGGATCTAGAAGGGGAAGGGTTCCAGACCCCCCCCCCCCCCCCAGCGAAATTTCTTTCAATTACGTGTACATTATAAACTTACCAAATATGCCTCGGACATCCCTTGGCAAACTCAAATAACCGTCTGACTTTTCAACCCCCACCCCTGAAAAATTTTCTGATCCGCGCATGTTCCCCCTCCTCGAAATACAAAATTATTCTTCAAAACCCCTTGTAAAATTTCCAGGATCTCCGCATATATACTGATAGATTCATTGGCGCTTGCGTTCGATAAAAATGCGTGTAAAACGTTTGCCAGTGGTCTTTTTACCATCGTACCGGGCATAACCACAGTCCTACTCTGTGAATAAAATGCGGCGAATCAAACTAGAGACAACGTGTTAAGATCTGTATTTGCTTATAAACATGTAGTATCATCGTGCAAAATGCACTGTTCAATTATAATTTTTTTTTTTACTTTACTTGTAAAATTCACCATCTGTTTCGTAATTTTTTCTCACAGTTTATTTCTTACATAGTTACTTTTGTTTATTTAGTGATTGACACTTATTAGACTTTATAGACACAGAGTGTCATGTCTCAAGGACTGTTAATCTCTTAAAACAACATTGTGCAATTATCAGATTTTCATTTCTTGGACATCAAAGACTCATTGAGTTTATTTAATTATTTTATATCTGTGAACCTTTCACTCAGCTTACTTATATCATTACCTGTTAATTGCAATTTATTCTCATTGTTAAAATTCTTATAAATAGTTATGTACAATTGTCAATGCGCAGTCTGGAATACGGCGGCCAGCCCCGCCACGTCCGACTCTCCCAGAGTCTTGAGTCCGGAGGCCACTTCTGGCCATATCCGACTTGTTTGTAACATGTCTGTCTGTTAAATTGTTATAATGTTGCCATCGTTGAGTCTCGTCCAATAATGTGGAATCCTGCATCAATTGCCTGTTTATTTCTCTGGAACTGTATACTGGTGGACCTTCGGGAATACGGCAAACCCACCCTTCGTTTTAGCTTACGGCCCACAGCGCGCCCCAACCTTTTACCTTATACACTTTACGCCAACATTCCCTCACCCGGTTCGTACTGCACACGACCGATGCAGATCCAGGCGAATTCTCTATCCCGTAAAATCTACACGGTCACAGAAATATAATACTTTGTTTTTCAGTGTTAACACATCTAATATTGTACGATGGTCAGCTATCAATTTTTTGTAATGCGTCACAAGTATGACGCAGCTACGAGGGAAAACCTAATCGTTGCTTGCAACGAGCTCGTCTCTAGTTTTACCAATAATTCTTTGCAACGGGCTTGGCCGACCCTAACAATAATGTCGTGAAACCGATATAATGTAAACGTTACACACAACATGTGCATAAGGCAATAAGCCTTACCTTATGACGAACAAACAAGGAACATGGTAGGTACATCACACAATACAAGACGAACTGTAACAAATAGGTGTTTACTGGTAGGCGGGCGGGACTGGACTGACTACTGGAGCTCCAGGTATTGGGGTGGGCAGTGGACCAGGGTCAGAGGTCATTTACATATTTAACAACATGTATTTACATAACAATGTACATTATACTACAATATGTTATACCCGGCCGAGCTGTCCAGCGATAAAGACGTTCAGTGTGAGAAGGTATCGTGGTAGAAGCCTGCTTGGCATGTTTTATTCTCTCAAGTTAGCATTTGACGCGGACACGGAGAGCTGATCGTGGTAAGTATTTATTTAGTTTTGAGTGGTTTATTTGTAAATTTTTGCCTTTTTATTAGTTTAACGCAGTCGTTCTATAAAGTCACCTTGGCTTTTGTGTTCACTGAGGTGTGACTTTAGCGAGAGTGTTTAAATAGAATTCGTCTTTTTTTATAGTACAGTACAGTTTTTGATATTGCTGTATATAGAAACGGTGATTTAAAGGGCTATTTTCTATGCGTTATTTTATTTTACAATTTATTGTCACTTTTTCCATTTAACTACATGGGCGGTAGTGCGTCACCGGAAGTTTCATAGGCCATATTGTTTACTGTACACAAATAACTTAGTTACAATATACTTTGAGATGTTGCCTTTAATATAATACTATTTATACATTATCATAGTATCAGTGAGATACTTATATAATGTATTTTACAATATTGTTTTAATTATGGTGTTATGGTATCACTTGCACACTTACTTTAGTGTCATATTGTTGATGTTGAGGACAATGATGATGCGATGGTGATATCGACGACGATGATGATGAAGTAGATGATGTCGTACATGGTGACGTCGGTGACGATGATGAAGTAGATGATTATGGTAATGACGATTGTGTCTATTATGATTATGGTGTTGTAGATGATGATGTTGACGATAATGATTGTGGTGACGTGACGTAATTTAGTTGTGGTGTCCGTAGTTGGTCCAGGACTACAGCCCCGGAGATTCGGACAATCTTCTAATATAGATGATAGTTAATAAGATGTGAAGAGGTGTTTATTAAATCATATTTTTTTTTTGGTCATTTGTATATACATCATATTTTTTCTAATTGTGTGAAAGGTGGGTGCAGGTACATAAGAGTATATTAAGAAACACTGACGATAAATACTATTGACAAATCAAAGGAACTGCAATGGGCACTAAAGTTGCACCAACGTATGCAACTTTGGTATTAGGCTTTCTTGAGGGAAAAATGTATGCTGAAACCCATGAAGTATTTGGAGATGAATTTGCTAATTGCATAAAAAATCAATGGAAGCGGACGACTGCTTCATTTTTTGGAACAGATCACGCGACGACTAATCAAAATTTCACAAATTACTAAATGATCTTCATAAAAACATTCAATTCACGATCGAAACCAATGACAAAGAGCTCCCATTCTTGGATATTAATAATTAAGGAAAATACCAATATTTCTACCGATTTATTTTACAAGAAAACAGACAGTCACCAGTACATTCTTTTTAATTCCTGTCATCCTGCTCATACCAAACGCAACATTCCATTTAATATGGCCAGAAGGATTTTCACTATAGTTTCAGATGAAGAAAGAAGAAACAAAAGATTGGAGAACTCAAAACATTTCTTTGTAGACAAAAATTACCCAATTGTCGTGTGGCTGGTGCCATATGAAATGCAAAACAAATTCAAATTTAAGAACTAAGAGAATTCACAGGCACAGGATGAATCTCTGCCATTCAGTCAACTGAAATGTGACTGAAAGGTAACTGAAAGCTGGCTGAATGGCATAGCTGTGTCATTCAGTCACCTTTCCAGACCATTCAGTAAACATTCAGTTGACTGAATGGTAGAGATTCATCCTGTGAGGGAGAAAACATCCGGAAACAGTTTCACAGGGATCTCGTTCGTCGTAACCCACAATCCTAGAAATCATAATAGTTTCAATACCATGAGTTATTGTTTACCGTTTCTACATCAGTCCAAAACCTTAGAGAATATTACAAAGAAGAAAATTCTTATCTACAGCAGAAGACAACACCCTAACCTTAAAAACTTCTTACAAGAGCCAAATTTACTTTAAAACAAGAAATTTTTCGGGTTTCTAAATGGGACGATTCTCGATGTGGAACTTGCGCCTATATTCAAGCAGGACAAACAATTTCATTCAAAAACGGTACGGTTTTCAAAGTCAACTCTAGTATAAACTGCAAATACAACGATATCATTTATTGCATTACCCGAGATGGATGCGGAGAAAATTTGCCAAACAGGGACCAAATTAGCCGACCACGTGAGGGTGCATAAGCAGCAGATAAGGGATCCTTCTGTTCATAACACTCCGTGTAGTTAGCATTTTGATGTGTGCGGGAGAGAGGCCGGTTTGAATATTTCCATTTGACAAAGAACGCGAGGAAATTGATCAGCTGCGACTTGCAAAAGAACGATATTTCATAAAAAAAATTTCAAACCTAAACTTGATCGATAATTGCATTATTTACTGTGCATTGATCATTATCGATTATTATAGATTATTATAGAGTTCTAAATCCAGATAAAAAGGTCTACACATGGCGTAAGAAAAATCCATTGAAACAAGGCCGTCTTGATATTTTTCTTATTTCTAATAGTGTGTCAAATTTAGTTGAAAACTGTTCTATTAAACCGGGTTACAGGTCGGATCATTCCATTGTTTTGCTCGAGTTAAAATTTAATCCTTTCACCAAAGGGTGTGGGCTTCGGAAGTTTAACAATACTCTTTTGTCGGATAGAGAATATGTTGTAAAAGTTAAAGAAACTATTCAGTCAGTCAGTAGTCAATATCTAGACAATATATAGATTTGTGATTTTCAATGTAAAGATGGTATTGATGAAAGTCTTTTTTTTTTGAGGTGTTAATGATGGAAATAAGGGGGGTAACTATCTCTTATTCAACAAGAAGGTCGGAAACAACACTGAAAAAAATCTTGTTCAGGAGATAAGAGTATAGGGAATCAAATTCTACTGTTGATATTAATACTTTTAATGAAAAAAAAGTGCGTTAGAAAAACTACGCAAGGAAAAGTTACTCGGGCATATGGTAAGGTATCGTGCCCATTGGTTGGAGGAAGGCGAAAAACCTTCAAAATATTTTTGCAATTTGGAATCTAGGAATTATTTAAACAAAACTATAAAAAAAATTGAAGTTGAAGGTATTGGAATAGTATATGAACAAGGAGAAATACTAGATTATGTAAAGAAGTACTATGAAAATTTATATGCAAGTGTGGACACAAATTTAGTAAAGATTGATTTAGATAATATTATTTTTAATTACAATTCACCCAAGTTAGAAAATGAGTTGTCAAATGGTTTAGAAGAAGTTTTTTTTAGAAAAAGAGGTATTAAATGTCATAAAACATATGAAGAACAACAAATCTCCTGGAAGTAATGGGTACACTGCCGAATTTCTTAGATGTTTTTGGAAAGATAGTAAAAAGTTTGTTGTACGAGCCATCAACTGTATATTTTTGAAGAAGGAACTCCCCATCTCACAGAGACTTGGAATTATTTCATGTTTGCCTAAAGGTAATAAACCTAGACAGTTTTTAAAAAACTGGCGACCAATCACTCTTTTGAATGTTTTGTATAAGATTATTTCAGGGTGCGTTAGTTTTAGAATCAGGAAAGTTTTAGATTATTTAATATCCGATACACAGTCTGGATTTATGAAGGGAAGGTACATTGGAGAGAATACTAGATTTATATATGACCTGTTATCTTACACTGAGTTCAAAAACATACCGGGTCTCTTAGTACTGATAGATTTTGAAACGGCCTTTGATTCTATGTCGTGGTCATTCATATACCAAGCCCTTAAATATTTTGGCTTCGGCGAGAATATTATTCAGTGGATTAAGATCTTAAATACAAACTTTCATGCTGCTATTTTATAGTGCGGCCATTTATCACAACAGTTTGCCGTACAAAGGGGATGCAGGCAAGGAGACCCTGTGGCTCCATATTTATTCATCATATGTGCAGAAATCCTAGCAATAATGATTAAACAAAACAAAGACATTAAAGGTTTTTTTATTAATGACATTGAACATAAGATATCACAATATGCTGATGACACTTCGCCAGTCCTTGATGGTTCACCCAAATCCCTTTTCGCAGCTCTAGAAACCATAGAATTTTTTTCTAGTTTTTCTGGTCTTAAAATAAATACATCTAAGACAAAGATTATTTGGATTGGATCAAAAAAAATTTCAGACCAGGTTTATCATCACACAAGATGGAAATTGGATTGGGGGTCAACAACATTTAACCTTTTAGGAATTTAGTTCTCGGTAGATCTTCATATTATTGTCGATATGAATTATAATTTACAAATTCCAAAAATTATAGTTCTGGTTGAGTAATGGAAACGACGAATTCTTACTCCCATTGGTAGAATTACTGTTATTAAGTTTGCTCATTCCGAAACTAAATCATTTATTCATATCACTACCAAATCCAAAAAAAGAAAAATTTACTTACCTTAATAAAAAAATTTTTGAATTTTTATGGAAATCTAAGATTGATAAAGTTAAGAGGTCAGTCATTACTCAGGATTATTCGTCAGGAGGGTTGAAAATGGTTGATATTAACAATTTTATAACATCCCTTAAGTGTTCATGGATAAAAAGGCTCACAAAATCACACAAACCATGGATGGATTTTTTATTTACCATTTATGGAAATGATTTTATACAGAAGCTGTTTGATTTTGGTGATAGCTTTGTAATTGAATGTTTACACAAGGTAAATAATGATTTTTGGAAAGATGTGTTAAATTCATGGTTATGTTTTATTACTACCTTTAAGGATCACCTAAAGGCAAAAGATAATTTTTTAAATACTCCAGTGTGGTACAACTCAAACATACACGTAGCAAATAAATATGTTTTTTATAAAAGCCTGGTACAAGAACGGTGTAAAGGTTATACAAGATTTTTATGATGAAAATTGTAAATTTTTAGGTATTGATGAATTTAAATGTAAATACAATCTCAAGGATATCTGTATAATGCAATACAATAGTGTAAAAACAGCAATTTCTAAGTTTCTTAAAATGTCTAATATTGACAGGACTTCTGCTAAAAGAAAACCTAATCCATGTATACCATTTTTTTCCAGTTATACCCCACGAAAAGTGCACAAAAATTATTTACAATGTTTTGAATGAAAATGTGGTTGTTCCAATTGCTGTAACCAAATGGAAAACAGATCTAACTGATTATAATGTTGAAGATCTTACTGTATATGACATTTTTAAGACTTGTTTTAAAATTACCAAAGATACTTCTGTACAATGGCTTCAATTTAGAATTTTACACAAAATTCTTCCAGTTGGATACTACCTTAAAAAAATTAATATCAAAAGTAATGACATATGTAGATTCTGTAAACATAATGTGGAAACGATTATACATGTTTTTATTTCTTGTGAGAAAAAACATACCGTTTGGAGTGAACTTAGTTTATATATTTACAGAAAGACCTCTGAAAGAGTTGGATTTAATATGTCTAATATTATACTTGGCCAACATCCTTTGTCGTTTCATAACAAAGTCATTAATTTTATAATTCTTTATATGAAACAATATATATTTTCTTGTCTTATGTTAAATAAGATTCCATGCGTGATTGGTTTCCTTTGTCATTTAAAACTAAAATACAATATTGAAAGATATGCTGCAATACAAACTTGTAAATTACAATATTTTGAAAAATTATGGGACAACTGGAAAGGTATCGTTGATGCTGACATCTGATCTATTTTCAATATGATTATTTTTTTCTATTTTTCTTTTGTTATTTAATTTTGTTTTGTTTTGTTTTTGTTTTTTGTTTGTTTTTTTTTTTTTTTCATGCAGGCAAGTAACCACTAAATAATACATTTAGGTTTTTTAAGTGTGTGTGTGTGTGTGTGTGTGTGTGTGATTGAATATCTGTTCTTTATGTTTTTGAAAAATTATAAAAAAAAAATTTACTGTGCATTGACTTTATTAAGCTTTTATTTTAATAACATCTTATTTTAAAACAATATCATTTGTTCATATTTCATTAAGTTGACACTATTTTGTAATCAAAGAACTGAAGTACTGACGGGAGTTGATTTTATCGATTATTATTTATTTTAGAATCAACGATATGCTATTTAGCATGACAAGTGATTTCTAATCTCTATTCAAATTACGCACATTTTTATATGAATTCGCGGACTTTTCCGACAAGAATTTCGAGAAAACCCCATATGAATCATGTTGTGTAATATTTAAAGATATAATTAATTCCATCAAACTATTATCAGTAATCGAAATATTTCTAAAAATTGTACACGTCTTGATTCAAGCAATATTGAACTCTAGTATCGTTCAACCAGACGCTCGGCTGTCTCCGTTAATCTCCGCCTACCAAGAGAGACTCTCTGCTTGTTGGAGATTTACGGAGACAGCCGAGCGTCTGGTTGAACGCTCTGGCGTAGGAATACATACGACTACAAAAAAATTCTAAATTGTTCGTACTATTTAAAATCTGACTATTTTCAATGTATTTATAAATACTTTTTTCTTGAAAAACAATGGTTTAGCATACATTACACCGCATTTATCTATTATTTCAAGAACTAACTCTTGTCAGCGGTGATGATCTGTGCTTAGGTCCAAACACTGTTTCACTTTCGGTTTGCCAGAGTAACTGCATAGGAGAGTTGATTAAAATCAACTCTAAAAAAATATTCAGCGCCATCTCCAGATATTGTGTACACTGATTGTGACGTTGTCTATTTTATGACCTCATTATAACGACGTCGATGTTTGTTATTTCTGTTACATTTTAAAATCCACTGAAGAGCCGATCAGGCGAAAGCGCTCTTGATTAAATTAATTTTAAATGGAGTATTGTGTTATTGTCAGCTAACCCCCCCCCCTCTCTCTCTCTCTCTCTATATATATATATATATATATATATAAACCTTTAAAAGAACGCAAAACCATAACTTTCCGCAAACTCCGTAAGATCGATATATCAAAATTTAGAAATGACTTAACATCATTGGACAAGCTTCATGATCTCGACAGGTCCTTGGATGTACTAGTTAAATGTTACGATCATGAATTGCGCACTCTCTTGAATCAACATGCTCCTGAGAAAACCAAAACTGTAACAAGACATTCAAACACACCATGGTATAACGACGAACTTCGAATGGCAAAGCGCGAAAAACGTCGAGCAGAGAGACTCATGCGAGAAACTGGACTTGTTGTTCATAAAGAAATCTTCAAGAGCAAATCTTTAGAATCGTGCAGATTGCTACTGTCGGCCAAAGAGAACTACTTCTCTGAAAAGATCGCAGAGATCGGTACTGACCAGAAACAACTTTATAAAATAACAAACAATCTCTTAGGCAAAGACTGTGGTCCAATTTTCCCCACACTTGACAACAAGGAGGAAATGGCAAACGAATTTGGAAGATTTTTCATCGGGAAAATATCCACCATCCGTGACCAGCTTGCTATATCCAAGGAAAACCTCGGACTGGGTGAGTTAAGCGCTGACATGATATTTTGTGGACAACCATTAGATTGCTTTGCATTAACAACTGAGACTGAGGTTCGTAAATTAATCATGCGCTCAGCTCCTAAATCCTGCGAACTAGACCCAATACCGACCCATATTCTGAAACAATCCATTGACGTCCTATTGCTAATTATTACAACAATTATCAACAAGTCCCTTTCAGAATCATCAGTGCCATCCTCTTTTAAAGAAGCTGTAGTCCGCCCGTTGCTAAAAAAGCAAGGACTTGACAATGAAGTTCTGAAGAACTACCGCCCAGTTTCCAACCTGTCCTTCCTATCTAAAATCCTGGAAAAGGTAGTCAATGCACGACTTGAGCATCATCTTGTATCAAACAATCTGCAAGATACATACCAGTCTGCATATCGGGTATATCACTCTACAGAGACGGCTCTTTTGAAGGTACACCATGATATTGTGACAGCGCTAGACTCCAACTCATGCGCTGTTCTTTTGATGTTGGATCTGTCAGCTGCTTTTGATGTAATTGACCATTCCATCTTTGTTTAGCGTCTTAAATTTTCCTATGGAATAGGCGGCGATGCTCTGGCGTGGATTGAATCTTATCTCACCAATAGATATCAGCGAGTTGCGGTCCTTTCATCTGCGTCGGCTGATTTCCAACTTAATTATGGTGTACCACAGGGGTCAGTTCTAGGGCCAAAGCTCTACTGTATGTTCTCCAAACCCATATGTGAGATTTGTCGAAAGCACGGAATGTCTTTCCATAGCTATGCTGATGACACTCAAGTATATATGGTTGTCAAACCAAGCCTGGCATGGGACACAATAACACGGAGACTTCAGGCATGCCTTTCAGATATCAGTGATTGGATGAAGACCAATATGCTTAAATTAAATCAAGACAAAACAGAACTTATTATATTTTCTCCTAAAAACAGACTTGGTGCATTTGAAAACTGCAAAATAAACTTTGACGGTCAGATTATTGATGCAACTTCCTGCGTTAGAAACCTTGGGGTGCTCTTTGACCGGACGCTGACTTTAGATGACCAAATTAGTTCTATTTCTAAACAGTGTTTCTACCAACTTCGAAATATTGGTCGAATTCGTAAACTCATTTCGGAAAATGCTTGCAAAACGTTAGTGTGCTCCCTTGTCACATCAAGGCTTGATTATGGAAACGCATTGCTGTATGGGTTTAGCTCCAGCTCCTTGTCAAAGCTACAGAGAATTCAAAATACAGCTGCCAGAATAATAACAAGAACCAAGAAGCATGATCATATCACACCGGTGCTGATTGCTCTTCATTGGTTGCCAGTGGAATTTCGAATTCAATACAAACTAGTTTTGACTGTTTTCAAGGCGTTGCGAGAGATGTCACCGGCATACATTCAGAACCTTGTTGATGTATATTTTCCATTAAGATCACTTCGATCAGAGAACTCGAGATTTCTGGTTAAGCCCAAGGCACGTACCAAATTTTATGGAAATCGGCGTTTCGATGTCAGTGCAGCTGAACTCTGGAACAGTCTTCCCCAAGTTTTAAGACTCGAAGAAAATCTGACCAGTTTTAAAAAGTTACTCAAGACACATCTTTTTAAATTAGCGTTTTATAATTGACCCTTTCATCAGTTTAGTTAGATCTTCAGTCTTTAATCTGTGCTGAAAATGTTTTATGAATATTTTAAATGTTTTATGAATATTTTAAAAACTGTTTAGCCTATTTTCTATATGTAAACCTCTTTTTATAGATTTATATGCCTATAATAACTCAATCAATTTTATGTGTGTATGCTCATTGTGTAGTTTTAACTTATACATGTAATGTAAAGCGCTTTAGAGTAATTTTATTATATTTAGCGCTATATAAATGTTATAATAATAATAATAATAATAATATATATATATACACATTACTAAAATATTTTATAAAGATGATTGCACCGCAGCAAAAAGTTGTTCTAATGGAAACTCCGGATGAAAGAACAAAATATGGAGCTTGCACTGTCCTCTGTAATAGCACCTAATACAACCAGTTACATGAAATGTTCTGTACTGAAAACCACATCCAAAAGCTGTCCTAATGTAAAAAGAAAGCAATCTTCCTAAAAGGGTATACCCAGAGACAAGGTGGTACCATATCGATAAATGATGCCACAAAGGTAATTCTATTCTATCTGTAGCTGGCTTGGTCATAGAGTCGAAATTAATTGAAAAAATTGAGGATAATCTTCGGAAGTCCACTTTTGTGCCATTAGACATGAAAACATTTACAGGTTGTAGGGACTATGTTATTCTTAGAATTCTGTTTTCAAATGGCCAGAGATCAGGTACAATTTTGAGGATTACGAATAAAGTAATTCAAAATCGACAAAGGACCGAAAATGGAG
>CM035811.1:86053885-86096689 GCA_020458035.1 Magallana ariakensis
CTCGTGACACATTTAATCGATCACAAAAGTATCCACGCATAGTAAATATTAAAAAAGAAGCAAAAACACTATTACAACAAATTGAGATAAATTAATTACTGATGTACAATAAACATGCAGTTGCATTACTGTAAATAATTACAATTATTAAACCTCTGTGAATATTTTATATGTAAAATTACACTGAATAAACATGCTATTCTATCTAACCGCAAAATAGTTTCCGTGCTATCTGCCCATGGTGAATAGTCATCGAAACTATTCACCGGCGGCATTCGATTTCCCTCCTTTTTAAACTCGGAACACCTCTGACGTAATCCGATCGCTACATTAAATTCAAAGTTCGATAACTCTAATTTGTTTATCATCAAGAAATTCTGCATTGTCGACAATTAACAGTTTTCTTCGGTATAATAAAATACCTATTTACTGACTATTCGGACGATAGCAAGTTTATTGTCCCCCTCGACAGCAACTAATTCCCTCGGCTTCGCCCCGCGAAATGGTTGCTGTCTTGGGGGTCAATAAACTTGCTATCGTCCTCATAGCCAGTAAATTGGTATATATTATGTATGGATTTAGTTGTTGTTTTTATAGGTTTTATTAATTTTGGTGGCACATACTTGACGAAGGACAAAGGGGGAGGGGTGTACAACAATGATCATTGTTATTCGTTTCAATTTAATCGCCATCTCTGATATTTATTTCACCTCTGTATAGATTTCAAATTTTAGAGATTTTGTAATATTAAAATCCATATACATACCAATATTGCTTCTCCGTGCGTCATGATTACCCATAGTGCCAGTGTTGTTTCATAGTTTCCGTGGTGTTAAACAGATTCAAGTCTGAGAATCATTGAATCCCCTGTACACCAGTCCATCGCAGGTTAACTCCCGGTATAAGCCGGTGACCATTAAGGCTGGGTAGACTAATGTAGATAAAGATGAAGATGAACATGTACATAAAGTTCATTTTCTAAGGCCACACCACACAACATCATTTGGGATCAAACCAATGACCTTTGGGTTACTGACTTAGCACCTATTACCATTAAGTCATGTGTACAATAAATATCAATTGATGCAAAAATGTATTATATTTTATACATCTTTTGTTTGTCACATTTTTTTGTACAAATTAATCAGTCATAATGGATTATTTAATTTGAATATAAGTTGAAAAATCTGTAAACCAAATTTAATTCGCGAGCGAGAATATTTCGCGAGGTTCGCGAGAGTCTCGTTGTCGCGAATATATCTTGACACGAACTAGCCATTGTCGTATGGTTTGGATAACAACACGGGTCTAGATACGGATAACTCGCAACAAACATAAGTCCCATTCCAATTTATCTCCAGTTAATCGCGAAAGAATGTCGTCGCAAGTTAAAGTTGGTCTACAGTTATACACAAGGGAGATGAATGTGTTTTAGTTTTTGGTTTCAAAAGTGATATGTTATGTGAGAGTGAAATTCCTTAGCTTTATGTAATTTGTTTATATATCATTTTTATCTGTCGGTAATATATAAATGACAATTTCGTCCATTCATTGATGTGTTTGTGTGACTTTCTAAACAAAGGAAACAAGGTTTCAAAATATAATGTCACTAAGATTGTGCAAATATAGCATTATGTACTTGTCAATTATTTGAAAGTGAAAAGCTAGGCAAACATTTTCTAGTTTTCCTGTTATAGTTTTTGTATATAAAAGACGACGACTTTGTTTTTTTTCGATAGTTCTACCCTAAACTGAAGCTTATACATGAAATCTAAACAAACTGATAACTACTTCAAACATGTCGTTTGTCCATAATTCGTTCGAGATGGAAACAGGAAATAAAAGACTAAATGCATCGTCATGAGATCCATGTGGACCTCTACCAAAATTATACAATTCATGGCTCGTAGGTCATGGGTTCAAACCCTAGGATGGGGCGAATATGGCCATATAGTTAATAGGCAATCAATCTTAGAAAATCTTCTTCTTCTTTTAATAATAATAAAGTCATTTATTTAGACAGGATAGCACAATTAGTAACAATGTACTAGTTTACATTGTGGTCCTGTACAAAACGTATGTACAACAACTTTAATGTATATTCAATTGTGAAATTCACAAAGATTAAAGGTGCAGACCTTAGGAAAGAGTTAATATGGCTATAAAGTAAACATAATTAAATATCACTCTTTTATCACTTCTTTGTACTGTAGTGGGAAATAAACTAAATGCTTAGTTTAGTTGTCCATTAAGCTTTTCGACTTAAATAGTTAAATTAAAGTATCAAGGTCAAGGATTCAGGCCCTTGGTTAGGGTCAATATGATCACATAATTATAATATATATATATATATATATATATATATATATATATATATATATATATATATATATATATATATATATATATACAGGTAAATATCGGTATTTCGAACATGGGATATCTCGAATACCCCGCTTATGTCGAAGTCTTCCCACGGTACCGGCCGTTTTCTGTATATAAATGATTTTAAAAACTCCTGATATCTCGAATACGGTAATCTCGAATACCCCGCTTATGTCGAAATGTTTGAAAAGGCCGAAGCCCTAATTTTACCTGGTTTATCTCGAAGTGGAGCCATGTTCCCGGTCAGTTGAACATAATTGGCGTCATTACTTCACACATTTCTGCCCGCGGCAATTTTCACACATTTCAAAACTAGTGGTACCTCAAACTGCACGATGTAAGGTAATTAGGATGGTAGCTTGGGTGTTTTTACATTTAGTACCTTTTTATAAAATTCAAATCAAAACACAGCCACGTTTACCGATAATGTGTTTAATAAAACACACTGTGTACGGAGAATCGATCTAGCATTGATAACTGCCAATTTAAAAAAAAACGATTAATTATGGAATCGAGTTTATTTTTTTTCATGTACGCTCCAATAAAAATGAAGCATAATTGGAATTCGAAGATTTAAAAGAAAACTTATTTAAATTTAATAGAACCAGTCCATGTTTTGAACACGCATGGTGTAAAGTGACTTCCGGTTCATCGTACACGGTTTGTTTCCAATATGAGTACTAAAGCTGTGAGCGTAATGAGTTAATATAAGATACGTTATTTCACAAACAAAAATGAAATAAAAATATGTAAATTCTAATTATTGATTATAGGTGGGGTTTTTTAAATTTTCAAATCCTTATTTTTCGTTTCCTATGTGATAAATTTCAAGTGTTACATTGCAAGTGCTTCTTCCAAGTTCTGAACGTCGATAGTGAAGAGGATGCGAAGTCGTATGTTTTACGGTATATTGATTTTATAATTTGATTGCTTTTACAAATATTGATTATATATTGATTATATTAAATAAAAACACACAAACTAAAAATATTTAATCAAATGGTTGATTATTCGTTTATGAGTAATAGAAAAGTTCAGTATATACCGGGACTAATACACGTGTTGATATAAAAACATCACGGAATTAGAATTGGAAAGCCACTTCGGATATTTCGAACCCCCGGATATCTAGAAGTTTTGTTGAGGTCCCACGAAGTTCGAGATACCGATATTTATATATATATATATATATATATATATATATATATATATATATATATAT
The DNA here is from genome assembly GCA_020458035.1 of Magallana ariakensis. NCBI lineage: Eukaryota > Metazoa > Mollusca > Bivalvia > Ostreida > Ostreidae > Magallana > Magallana ariakensis. The sequence continues at coordinate 86,057,493 of CM035811.1, forward strand.
ATATATATATATATATATATATATATATATATATTTGTGTGTAAAATGTTAAATGAAGTTACAGCTAGAAGCTTTTTCATATTTTCACTATAATAAATTTATGAAAGTATGTGGATGCTATGTCATCAGAGAGTGCAGTCTTAATTTTGGGCGGGGGGGGGGGGGGGGATGATACGTCGTCGATGTACCTGAATGTTGAGGTGAAGGCAACAGCGAGTGATGTTACAGATTTCCCTAATGTACAAAACGTTAATCTTTATGTAAAAAAATACACGAGAATCCAGAATAACCAACTTTGATATGTTTATGACAAATTTTATAGAATTTAATTTTTACTTGTGCCCAATTTTAAAAGGCCTGTTTATGTTAAGGCCTGTTTATGTTTATCTGAGATATCTAAATTTAAATTACACCGTGATCAATTTCAAACAAACCATTATTTTGTTCACTATCCACTAGTTATTAGATTAATTTAATAATATCTTGTTCAGATTGTTTTGCTTTAAATGGAAGATGCCGGATGATAACGTTGAATAATTGTGGGATTGTGTAAATATTTTGTATTTGTAAGCGGATTGTAAGCAGATTTGATCATAGTTAGGGCGATTGTTATACCGTCAATAACTTTGACGTCAACTTCCTGTTAAATGAGTACTTTGTTTATTTTAGCCAAAATTTTCAAACAAAGATTTTTTAGCAGCTAGTTATCGCAGATGCTTCAAATTTTAACACACTATTTGTTTAGGCATGCCATTTTGTGGGATATATTTCTGTACCAATCGGATGCCAGCTTTCTGTTAAATGTCGACTTTGCTTATTTTGCGTATTCACATCAGAGCGGGGGTATCACTAGTGAGCATTGGCTCACAGATATCTTGTTTTTAAAGTGAGCAGTGGGACTGGTGTTGGCCCTTTCTTCTTAAACACGGGCATTTTCGTTAAACGTGAATTTCAAATTAACACCCTAAATATGTCACATAAACATACAGTGTACATGTAATACATAATCATGTAAATAATATGCAAATACATTTTATCAATTCGTTAAATAAATCATTTTATAAGTTTACCTTTAACACTTCATCGATTCTTAAATAGAGGTGCCGTATGTGAAATTGCCAACATTTAACCACAAAATATATTGCTTATGTTAAATAAGATGTGTTTCTGGTTAGGTACACAGTTTGACAGGAAAGTTTCAGATCACTGATTGCGCGCTCTTATCCTTAGTCTATCGTCATCAGGACGGTCTGCAATTGATAAAACATGATAATCATTATATGATTAACGATGCACTTCTTGGTTAAAAAGAAGAAGTATTTACGTAAAACAAAATATATCAAAATAAGACCATAACCATATTTTACTCTTTGCATTTAGTTTGTTAAAATTAAAATAACTCACAACTATTTCGCCGGCACCGGTTTTCACACTCGATCAATGTTTCGAAATTGTTTTGGTTTCCCCCGCATCCGCCATAGATAAAAGTCTGACACTGATTGGTCAGTCTGTTGTACCACCATCTTGGAATGGCTGCGAGGCAGAGTCCACCATCCTCTGGCAGAGAACAAATGTCTCTTGGTGGAACTGTTATATAGAATGAATCAATGATCTAGAGGAAACTACTCTTTATATCAAAGTACTGAAGTACTGACGGGAGTTGATTTTATCGATTATTATTATACCCCCGCAAACGAAGTTTAGGGGGGTATATTGGTTTCACCCTGTCCGCCTGTCTGTCTGTCCGTCTGTCCGTCTGTCTGTAGACGCAACTTTGTCCCCCCTATAGAATTTTTTACTACTGCATGGAACAGTCTGAAAATTTGTACATATGTTGAACACCATCTGAAGATGTGCACCTGCAATTTTTTTTAAGATCGGGCAAGATTTAATGATTTTATGACAGTTTTCATTTTCCTTATTCTATATATTATACACTGATGTTGAAAAGTAAGGGAGGTAATCCTTACAGACTTTATTAATTAATTAATAGTAAGCACTCTAAAATATATTTATATTAATACATCCAGATGGAGGTTTTTTGTCTCTATTTCTTAACTTAAATTATTTTTTATTAGTATTCTATCAACTGACAATGCAAAATTTTTGTTTGTCAATGATAAATTCTTTGGAGCTAATAAGAACATCAAAGACAAGTGTGGCTGAATTTATTTGTCCCAAGGGGGCCATTATCTGAGCCATGGTTTAGATGGAGCATGGGTGTAGGGAAAATTGATAATCTGTAAAATGGGCGGTGGTTTTGGGGTTATTTTAATACTGCTTCATGTAAACCAAAAGTTTCTATCATTATAATGAAATAAATAATATTATTATTAATTAAGAAGTTAGCTATTTTTAAAAGCTGTTTAAATTTATTAGTCAAGTAAATTGATGAAGTGACCCTATAGGGCATTAATTTAAATGAAATTCAAAATTACTGATATGATTGTAGTGTTTTGGCAATTTTAAAATTGTTTGTAATATTAAATTTTCTTTTTTTCATATTTTTACATAGTATGCTAATTATGATAATGTTTTGGGATTTTATCCAATTTAACAAGCTCATCAAAGAAAATCATAGTCCTATGGGATCAATTTTCTGATAGTGAGTTGCATTGTACCATAGGAGAAAGTGAGGGAAATTTGAAACAACTAATTGCATCTGTCAAGACTCTGATTAGAAAGATATTCAATGTTTTATCAACAGAAGAGCATTGCTTGGCTATTTTCATTTACTGCAAAGGGAGGGGTTATTGTCACTTTGTTGGTTTTTCTTTAAAACAATGAAATAAAAAAATATCACCAGATACATAAATTTGTAAATGTATTACTGTTATACATATGTATTTACAGTGAAGTTTTGAAAATTTTGATTTTAATTTTTCTTTGTTAACTACATGTGTAATTGAGTTTTTTTTTAAATTCTAGAATTTTTTTTTATTTATGTGTCGCAAACCTTTCACAGGGCGAAAAACAATCTTTAAGCAAGTCCTTAAAGGTGACTTAAAGGTGGTGTAAAGGTGGCTTAAAGGATATACAATCTTTAAGCCACCTTTAAGTCACCTTTAAGCTGAGCTTATAGGTCCTTAATGTCCAAACTTCTTTAAGCCACCTTTAAGCCATCTTTAAGCACCTTTAAGTGGCATTTACGCTCCCTTTAAGCTGTCTTTACACCATCTTTAAGTTCCCTTTAAGTCAGGTTTGATCAAGCTGAACAGATTCATCTTGAAAACATATATTAAATGCAAAAGATATTTTATATGGATGGGAGGGGGTGATCCGAGTGATGATATAATTTCCAAGGAAGGTGGGGGATGGTGTTCCAGGCGGTTTTAATTGTCGCCCCATTAAACACAGATCGCTATCATCAACACCGCTCTAATGGACACAGATTGCCGTTATAAAATTCTTTATAATTTTTTTTTTTTTGGTTTCAAAATTATTGTAGGGGTGAGCGCAGTCTCTGTATCTAAATATGCACACGAAATTGTATTAAAGTATGTTTGTTTCCTATTATAAATTAATCGGTAAAATCTCTCTCTCTCTCTTTTTTCTCTCTCTCTCTTAGTTCATCCGGTTATTAAAAAAAAATTTAAAAAATGAACAAATAATACCTGATTTAATTTAATCGGTTTAAGATATGTATTTTCTTTTTCAATTTTTAATTATTTCTAGGTCTAATTCTAGATATGCTAGATACATGTTAAAGATGAAAAGACTCTCAACTGCCTTGGTTATATCGGGCGGGATATTACCGCTTTGTTTGTCTAGACATAGTTTTGTTTGTTTATGTATATCTAATTAGAGTCTATTGTTTGTCCAAGTTAAGAAAACCCCTGGAACTAACACAGAATATACAAGATATACACAACAGGTGTGTCGTGTGCCCAGGTGCACGTCAGGGTTTCTAAAGGCGTTGAAATCTTAGTATGTACGTGTATACGATAAGTTTAGTGAATGAAAGTTTATTTACATTTGTAATTCATTTTCAAAGTATTATTTCCTAACTGTGGGTTTTGAAAATGTTACGTCTACAAATTAAAGATACATGTATGTAAGAGTAAAATCTAGAGGTTAATTAATTACTGTACCGGTGATCATAAATGGGGGTTAATTATTTAAATATATGTATAAGGGTAAATATGTCACATACCCGGCCTGGTACATCATACAATTGTATGTACAAGTATATATGCATACATCATTTGCAATTGCCACATTCAGTAAATATGCCACCGGTAATTGGTAATATAGTTTGTTATAGAATTGATAATTTAAAAATCATGTATACAATTAAACATTTAAACATGTATCATTTCATTTGTTATTCTAGATGTAGAATGTTGTAAATGTATAATAATCAATATTATTAAAATTATACATACTGGAATGGCGCCGTGATCATGAAAACCGGGAAATTGCGTAGAACTAATACCCTAGCTAATAGTTTCAATGCATTTAATAAAAGAAATAGTTTCATCTTCTTCCTTGCATTTCATTTAGCTATGTATTAGATGAACATAGCCTATATCTACTTGGTTTAAATTTATTAACTAAGTACTAGTAAGCCTAACGGTTTCCATTTAGGTATAATTTAATGTTTTCACTTAAGACCAAGTTTCGTATTTTATTCTAAATACAAGCATGCATGTAATTTATAAATTAGATATAATTGATTGTTACAAACTGAATGAAAGTCAAAACTTTTCAAGTAAAAAATACACACTCAACACATTGATTTAATAGCCACTAATTTATAGGATATAAAAACATCCTAAAAAATATAAGATGCCGTGGCGCAGAGGAAGTGAGGTGATGCTGGTAAACGAAGGGTCCCGAGTTCAATCCTCGTCTTGGGCGTTTTGAATTTTCATTTTATTTTCTAGAACAAAAACCACTTCTAATACCTTTTCTATCATAAAATTAATACATTTTGTTGGTAAATTAAGCACAATATTAAATTAAAAGATTTTTTAATGGCTTAAAGGTGGCTTTAAGGTAGCTTAAAGGTGGCTTAAAGAAGTTTGGACATTAAGGACCTATAAGTTGTCCTTAAAGGTAGCTTAAAGGTGGCTTAAAGATAGTCTTTAAGCTACCTTTAAGCCATCTTTACGCTTTCTTTAAGCCACCTTTAAGCAACACATATAGCTTAAAGGTGGCTTAAAGATCGTCTTTAAGCTATCTTTAAGCACCTTTAAGTTATCTTTAAGGAGAACTTAAAGATGGACATTCATCCTGTGTTTATTATACAATTCAATTTTTTGTCCCATTTGAAATTAGCCTTGCGGGGGTATTAGTCCCAATAGGACAGTTCTAGTTTATTTTAGAATCAACGATATGTTATTTAGCATGACAAGTAATTTCTTATCTCTATTTAAATTACGCATATTTTTATAATATGAATTCTCGGACTTTTCCGACAAGAATTTCGAGAAAACCCCATATGAATCATGTTGTGTAATATTTAAAGATATAATTAATTCCATCAAACTATGTATCGGTAATCGAAATATTTCTAAAAATTGTACACATGTCTGGATTCAAGCAATATTGAACTCTAGTATCGTTCAACCAGACGCTCGGCTGTCTCCGTTAATCTCCGACTACCAAGAGACTCTCTGCTTGTCGGAGATTTACGGAGACAGCCGAGCGTCTGGTTGAACGCTCTGGCGTAGGAATACATACGACTACAAACAATATCTAAATTGTTCGTACTTTTTAAAATCTGACTATTTTCAAGGTATTTATAAATACGTTTTCTTGAAAAACAATGGTTCAGCATACATTACACCGCATTTATCTATTATTTCAAAACTAACTCTTGTCAGCGGTGATGATTTGTGCTTAGGTCCAAACACTGTTTCACTTTCGGTTTGCCAGAGTAACTGCATAGGAGAGTTGATTAAAATCAACTCCCAAAAATGTTAAATGTATAGCATTAAGTTTTTTTGTTTTTTAGATTCTTACGGTTTGTCTCACTATTAAGTTGTGGTGTGAGAATAAGAAAATTTCTGTTTCTGTTAATACTATCGTATCGTTTATATTTATGGGGTAAAATTTAGCAGATTTCTTTTTAAAGATTCAATTTTCGAATTATTGTTGTGGATTGTCTTGTAGGTTTATGCAATACGAGTGTTCTAAAATTCCTTGGGGATGTTACTTCGTAGGGGAGTGGTACCCATGAAATTTTCTACTTCTGCGCCGACACGAATTCTAATGATTCCACAGTTAGGTTTCATTGAGATTACCTTGTTTGGTAGGGTTAGGGTAATGTCCATGGACCGGAGGCACACACGATGTTCTACAGCCACACCCCTGGGAACAACACTTCTGGTCTTTAAACAAAAATACATACTAGATGCAATTATGACCAAAACACTATTCAACATTTGAACGTATACATGTTGAACAATGTTGATTTTTGTTTAAAGCGAGTTTGATAAAAACAATATACATTTTCATTTTTTGTTTGTAAACAAAGATGTTTTTCCCCCTAAATTCAATAAATTTAAAAGTAGTTTTGGCGTCTTTTGTTATTTATGTGAAAAATATGATTGAAACTTAATTCGTGATAATATCGCCAAAAAAACCCAACACTTTGCTGGAAAAAATAGAAAAAGTACTGTTTTTCTAACTATGCACGCATAACTTCCATTCCTTAGAACTCCATCACATAAAATGTAGAGTAGGCCATTACATTTTATTTGTAGGATAATTACCAAAAAAAAAATAAATACTTACTCCCTGGACATTCCTCATCATTGTTACAACGAATAAACTCCGGTCTACATTCACACGTGGTTATAATGTTAGACACGGGGCACGCGCCTGGCTTCTGTCGTCCGGGACGACCAGGGCGCGACGGAGGAACATACTGAGCACACGCCTGAAAATGAAAATTAGAAATTATAATACCCAATCGCTCGCCAGTAGCACGATATCAAAGTTGATTATTTTTAACGATTGTAAAATTGCTGTTTTGATCTTAACATTACCATATTACCCTGACTAATATTAACTATTTTGGTATTTTAAAATTTGATTATAATACCCAATCGCTCGCCAGAAGCACGATATCAAAGTTGATTTTTTTTAACGATTGTAAAATTGTTTTTTTGATCTTAACATTACCATATTACCCTGACTAATATTAAATATTTTGGTATTTTAAAATTTGATTATAATACCCAATCGCTCGCCAGTAGCACGATATCAAAGTTGATTTTTTTTAACGATTGTAAAATTCCTGTTTTGATCCTAACATTACCAAATTACCCTGACTAATATTAAATATTATGGTATTTTAAAATTGTATTTCTTATAAAATAATACTTAAGTATGTCCTTATCTGAACTTGAGAGAAAATATCTAAAAATACTTACACTAACAATAAGACAGAGAATAGCGAGTTTGGTTTCCATTAAATCTATACACAAAAAATATCACTACCCAATTTATATACTTACTCACGTCATGTTTCATTAACGTGTTTCAGTGTAATTTGTCACGTTGTCAACCTTTTTGCGCACACGCATAATCAAGAAAACAAGACGTGTTTTAAAAAAGAACTTACGTTGTTCTAGATTTAGGACTATTTTTTAATCAATCGTTTATGTATGTGCACTGTCACAGTGAATACCATAGAGTAATAGAAAAGTGAATATTGGTCATTATAATATGTAATATATCGAGACTTTAATTAATGATTACATGAAATGAAATGTGCCTATTTAAGTAATAAGGAATCATTCTTTGAGTATTAAGAGGTGATCAAATATGGTTTGGCGTGATTGAATATTAATCCATCGTAAAGCCCGATACAAAGACACTGGATAATGTAGATATTTCCAGCTAACTAGCAGGGACCAAATTCTAACTTACGTTTCTATTTGTCAAAAAAAAAATGATAGTGGGTTAAAGTTTGTTAATCATGTGAAACAATGCTTATCGAAGTTAAAATTTATAATAAAACATGAACTGTAAAGTTTGATAAAATGTAAATAAAATAGTTTTGAATGACATTGATGTTTAGGACCTACCGCTTAGATTTAGGACATGTGGTTATTAATAAGAAATGGAATGGGGCAATATCATGACTATTTCTTAACTACCAGCTTTCACATTTTAAGCCGTGTTGACAAAATAATTATTGTTGTACTAAGACAAACACAAATTGTGTACACAGACAATTGCACGATAAATTATGTGATGCCATTTGTATTGTTTCTTATGTGGATGATCTTGACCTTTTACATTGTGCTGTCTTATCTTTAAACGTAGAAAGTTTATTAAGTTTGATAAGTATGGAATTTTTCGGTAGGCTTAAGTACACAGCGTACATTAGTTTGAACTTACGATGTACGTGTAAGGAAACTTTTCTCGTATTTATCTAATCTTTTAATATAAATTACAACATGGATTTTAAATGAACCGTTTATACGAACATGAAGTATTATATTGTTACTACGTTTTTTTTTTTGCTATTTACTTATTTAATCTTTCATTCTAGTATTATTGTTCAGTAATGTTTTATGTATGTATCAGTTGATCTTTAAAGTGATACTCCCGCTCTAACGAGAATTTACAAGAAAGCAAAGTCTACATTTAAAAGGAAGTTGATATCGATAGTTTTTCAAAAATAAATCCCGCTATATAATAGGCCAAACCTAAGAGTGTGTCAAATCACAACCACCTGCATTTAATAGTTGCTGAGAAATCTTTGATAAAAATTGACTGAAAATTTAGGCTAAACATAATAAAGTCGTCATATAACAAGAAGTTGACATCTGATTGTTTAAAAAAAAACACCATATGGCATGCCTAAACAGAAAATATGATAAAATTTCAAGCATCAGAGATGAATTGCTGCTGAGAAATCATTGACGAAAATTTGTAATAAAATTTAGACTTAAAAAAAACAACAAATTCGTCATTTAACAGAAAGTTAACGTCTGATTGGTATCCTACCTCTATCTTTTTGGAGGTCCGTGTTGCTATGCTTTGAATTTGTAATTCGTTTTCTGGATTTTTGAGATGGTTGACGGTTAGTTATTGTAATTTTTTTTCACTATTTGGCATTATTAAACAAAGAGCGTATTAATATTTCAAGCATCTGCAATTAATAGTTGCTAAGAAACTTATTACAAAAATGTGTTATAATACTGTTGACATCTGATTAATACAAAAACGAATCCAGCTATATGCCATTCCTAAACAAACTGTGTCTTAAAATGTCAAGCATCTGCTATTAAAAATTGCTAAAAAAATGTGAAATTTGTTACATACAGACAGAACAATGTACAACATTGTCTAAATTTGATTAGGGTCCCGCTCTGCGGGTGCCCAATAGTGACCAGTCTGTCCGTCCGTCCATCTGTCATTCCGTCCATTCGTCTGTCCGTCTGAGATCTCTTGTCCGGAGTATATATTTTCTCCCCTTGGCACAATCTGGCTCATACTTCACCCAGGTAAATGGTGTGCAGTGATCTTGAACCTAGTTTCAAGGTCAAATGTGAAGGTCATAGCAGAATTATATGAAAAATCCTTGTCCGGAGCATATCTTTTCTCCCTTTGGTCCAATATGGCTCATACTTCATTCACAGAGTGCCTACGATCAAAGGGTGTGCAGTGACTTTGAATGATGTTTGTAAGTGTCAAAGTCATATTGGATCAAGCAAATTCTTTTTTCAGGGCATACATATACCCTCTACTTGGCCCTATTTGGCTCCTTCTTCACATTAACAGAGATAATGGTGTGCAGTGACTTTATAATTGAAACCAAGTCAATTTGAAGGTCATATCAGATCTCTTTATAATTAGTTTTAGACCGTTGATTATTTCCCATTTGCTTAATCTTGCTCATGTTGAACAAAAATGCCTGTATGTAAGGGGTAATGAGATTGAATTAAAAGGTTTATGTCAGCAGGAAATTTCAAAGTTATAGGTCAAGGTCAAAGCAAAATTCTCTGACATGCTCTTCATTCAATTGTCCATTATTTAAGCGAGGCACTTTGAGATGGTCACCATCTCAGTGTTGTCTAGCTTTGTAATTAGATTCATCTTGTCAAGTTTAACAAAAAGTTTATTGGTGAAAGGACTATATATGATATGGGCCTAATATGGCCCTTCTAAAATGCACATCATCAATTTACTGTATTATTTTCTTTCATATGTACAGATATACCTGTGAAATTTTTTCACAATTTTCATTTTAATCCAAATGCCAATAATTTCTAATATGATATCTTAAAGTTTACTTTTTCCCGCCATTATCGCATTTTTAACATAAACGGCTTGTTTTCAAGCAGTGTTTCTTTCAGAAAACTAAAATATTTTCCTCAAAGATGTATCTCTCCAAGAATTTGTTCTTGTTCAAAGCTTTGCGCTCTATTTTCTATTAAAAAAAGCTACGACAAATGTAAATTTTTGACTCATTTTGATTTAATTACAAAAAAAGTCACTTTTGACGTCATATGCTGCCAGTGAGTGCAATTTATATTAAATAAATAGGTGAAAACAAAAATAATATCAACTTTTCTAAACAATAACATAACAATGAAACTCTTTTGAAAATTGCGAATTATTGGGGCCATATTAGGCCCATATCTTTTTTATCTCTTCTTGTTTCCGAGATATTAGACTTCAGACTTGAAAAAAGGGTATATGGACAACATTAAAAATTGAAATAACTTTACGAATTTCATCTCGTAGAAAATATTTAAAGAGATGTAAATGACGTATATGTCAAGGTTCATCCGAAAATGTAAAGTACATCCGGTTTTATGAGCTGATGAAAATCGTCCATGAAAAGTCTCTATGCTAAATTGAATTCACGCATGCAACATTTTCTTAAGCAGTTTTCAATTAAATGTTTTATATTTCATATTTATCATCACGGACCTAATACGCAAAATGGAAAAGTTTCTGGTAATAAAATTTAAAACGATAAGGGGTCCGTAGGATTCAAAGTTAAAAACAGTCCTTTCGAAGTAACCTTTTCGTTTTTTTCTTCCCATTTTCAAAATTATTTCGATGTATAGTTCAAGTTAAGAGTTAAATTTAAAAAAAAATGGTATGTCCTGCATTTTATATCTCCTCTTTGGGGTTTAAAGGGGTTAAAATAATAAGTTTTGAAAAATTAAAAAATGCTCTTGTTTTGCACAACAAATGATAATCTTAAAATCTATAGACATACCAAGTTCTGTGTATGATAAATGAATGTTTTTTTATATAGATTTGTTTTAGGATATTACTCAGTAAATTTAAAAAAAATGTGTGGTTATCTTTCTTAAAGCATTTAAAATTCTTACAAGTTCATATATGGCCATTTTTTAAAAAACAATTCTGTAGGAAAGCTTGAATTTTTTTTGAACAATTTAAAAAGGGCTGTCGAAAAGCCCTTCGTTTTTGTTAGAGACAAAAACAGGTTTGTTTGCCGCAGATGAGTACTTACCAGTCCATACACAACACAGAGGAAACATAAAACATACGGTGTTCGTTTTGTAAAAGCTCACCTGAGCCGATTTTCTGATCATGTGTCCACTGTCGTCGTAACATTTCACATTGTCATCTTCTTCTCTAGAATAACTAGGCCAATATCATTCAACCGTGGCATAAAGATTCTTGGGTAAAGGTCTCTCAAATTTGTTCATATGAAAGGCAAGGTTCGCTTCAAAGCGTAAATAATTGCACAAGAGAGAAAATAACAAAACTTCTTTTCAAGAAACAAATAGCTTGTAATATCTTTTTAGGTCACCTGAGTAAACTCAGGTGACCTATTGCTATCTGTTTTCGTACGTCGTCGTGCGTTGTGCGTTAACAATTTACATTTTTAACTTCTTCTTAAAAACTACAAGGCCAATTATTTCCATTTTTGGTGTGAAGCATCTCTATGGTAAGAGGAATGTAAATTGTGAAATCGGTGGTTCTACCACCCCCAGGGTGCCACAGGTGGGGCCAAATATGCAAAATAAAAAACCCAGCCAAATTTTCAAAAACCTTCTTCTCTACTCCCACACATGTGAGGAAAAACCTCATTGCATGGTAATGATGTCCATGAAGCCCTCTACCGAAATTGTGAAATTCATGGCCCATGGGTCAGGGGTTCAGGCTCTAGGGTGGGTCAATATGGCCATATAGTAGAAATGTATTGCATCTTAGAAAATCTTCTCTACTCTCATATATATTTGTGAAAAACTAAATGCATGGATATGATGTCCATGAAGTGTTCTTCCTATATTGTGAAATTTATTACCCCTGGGACAGGTGTTTAGGCCCTAGGGTGGGGCCAATATGGCCATTTAGTAAAGCTGTATTAAATCTTAGAAAATCGTCTTCTATACTCCCGTATATATTTGTGAAAAAGTAAGGCATGGATATGATGTCCGTGAAGTCTTCTACCTAGATTTTGAAATTTATGACCCCTGGGACAGGGGTTTAGGCCCTAGGGTGGGGCCAATATAGCCATATAGTAAAAATGTACTAAATCTTAAAAATCTTTACTCCCACACATGTGGGCAAAAAAACTGAATGCATGGTTATGAACTCCTCTACCTAAATTGTGAAATTCATGACCCCTAAGTCAGGGTTCAGGACCTAGTATTTGGAAAGCATTTGAAAAGAGTTGAAAGGGGGGGGGGGGTAAACAGTTAATGGAGTTATTTTCCTTGGCTTCTTCCTAATGGAGTTATCTTCCTTAGCTTGTTCATATTTACTAATTAATCATTAAATATAGAAAAATAATGAAGCTGTCCATCAAAGTTATTGACAAGATATTGTGAAAGCATTTGAAAAGAGTTCAGGGAAGAGGATTATAACAGTTAATGGAGTTATCTTCCCTTGCTTCTTCATAATGAAGTTATCTTCCTTGGCTTGTTCATATTTAGTAATAAATCATTAAAGAGAATGTAATTATAAAGTTGTATAATCAAAATAGTTTTGCAAATATTTTTATCATTTGAAACAAAAACAGTTTTTAAATTATTTTAGATAAACAAATAAACTTGTTCATAGTAAAGTAATAAGTAGTATACAAGCCACCTTGTTTTAGTTTATCTATGAAAACATATAAACATAAAACCTATATTGTAAGTTAAAATACGTGGGATAAATAAATTGAATGGAATCTGGGCACCTCTTCTATAGTATGTCATACACTCTGTTAACCCTTTCAACGCTGATAGTCAGGAACGGCTATAACGTCATCTTGCCATACAGTGACGTCAACGTTATGTAATTCGGTAAAAACGCGACGTCGAATTGCAACGTAAAAAGTCGCACCTGCACATTTCATAAACATATGCACACCAATATTGTATTTATTAATCTACCCAAAGTAAACTTTAAATAAATAGAACATTTCATTATACTTATTTCTATGTCTATCATATTAAAGTAAAAAAATCTTATCCGGTAGTTACCTACATTGTCTCAACGTAAGCAGAAAAATAAGTCAAATTCGACATGTAAGTAAAATGTATATTACATTTGTATTTCGTTGAATTCTTCCAGATTTTTTTATATTCAAATTGCAGTAAAAAACAATCATATGATGGATGCAAAATTTTACAAATTATTACAACGTTTAGAGAGCAACAGCTACGGGTTCTTGTTTTCAACAATCGCTCTCGCTCTCTCTCTCTCTCTCTCTCCCTCTCTCTCTCTCTCTCTCTCTCTCTCTCTCTCTCTCTCTCTCTCTGCTTTTCATTCTCCACTTTTACACAGTCCCGTTATTTCTCTTTCGCCATTTCGGTCATTTATCTGAAATTAATGCGGGTGTGGTAACGCCTAAAGCAGCCGTCGACACACAGTCCCACATCGCAGTCCTGACACCACCACTGGATGCGTGTTTTCTTGAAACGGTCATTTCCAGAACACACCACACACTTCTTCCTTTTCCCGTCTGGAATGACGGACGGAAAATGCCTCTCAGTGAGCCTCGCTAAGGTTCTGTGCTGTACAGGTACCAGTCTCATTTGTCTGTTTCTGCTACCCTGTCTGTATCCCCCTATCAATTCCTGGCAGAGTTGCTGATGGAATTTTAGATGGTTCATTTTTTGCTGAACCAGGAATGTGTCGCGGTAGCAAATGAATGCGTTAACTGAAAAACAATAATTATAAAATGTTTAAGGTGTTATGGGACACCTCAATATTGTGACATACTTCCTATCGTAATAAACAATAAAATCAAGTGAATTATTTTCTTTCCCAAAATCATTATCTAACAGCGTAGCGCAATGGGTCAGGGGCCCGTTTCACTAAAAGGCGTACGCCCGGCGTAATCTTACGCCTGGCGTATTAAATCCGGACTTAAGTTAAATATTTGGACTAAGGTCCGTTTCACTAAAAGGCTTAACTTTGCGCCCGACCTAAGTTAAGCTAAAAATCTACGCCTAGCCATGGGTAGTCGTAACTTTTGGCGTAAGCATAAAATGATAGCTAATTCTTTTGCTGAGAATATCGCTGCTGACTGTAATGTTTAATTGTACAATTTGTCATGTAAATTTGATTGAATTCATATGAAATAAAGAAAATAGGGCGTTTTGATAGGTGGTATCAATTCTCGTATCGAAACTTTCTTACCATGCTTTAAACACATTATTTATATTTACACTTTCCGTATACATGTTAAACGACATATTTTGACAAACAATCGATAGTTTTCATTCGATTATTTGTATTTAATAATTTGATTTACGTTTCATATTTTTTTAGTAGATTGAGCAAATGAATAATTCAGAAAATATACATGTACGACGTACATGTAGTGCAAAGGTGTATTTGTATGAGAAATTAGTAGCATTTCATTTTTCTCCCCAACTTCCACGCAAAATATTTGTGATCGGGATATTTTGAAATTTAAAACTCACTAAATGAATTTATTGGCTTTCATTTTTTCCCTTTTTTTTATTTTATGTTTGATGAGTGAAAGGTGTCATGTACAGGTAGTTAAAAGTAAATCACAACTGTGTTTCAGACTTGTCAAAAGTCTTTATTATACAACCAATGCAAAACACCGACTCCAATAGAATTTTCGTAGGTTACATACACCTATATTACTTTAAAATTTATATGAAGTCTTATTCAATATACTTAATATACATGTAAGTGTACTTATGCATTTTATGTTGAGTTCACCATACATCGGACACATACATCTTTACCTTGGCTCGGACAACTTTGGTTAAACATTTACAAATAAACGTGCATGCACTGTCGTATTGTTTCATTTATTCCTGAATTAGAACTGATAAAAATTATCGTCAAGAATTTGACAATCACATTGTCAAAGAAATAGCAATATAGGCATCGTAAAATACGCCATCATTAGAAACTTGGTTACACACATTGTATTAATTTCAATGTTCGGCACTTGAATAGACTAAGTGAAAATGTACCCTCTTACTTAAATAATTAAAAAAAAATAATTTTTACAAAACAGATTGTGATCAAAAATATGCCTTGGAATTTCATCAATTATTTCCTAGGTAATTTTTGTTCCACATATTACATCGACACAAATCTATATACATATCAAATTAATAAATATATTTATTCGATCCTCTGTTGTTGTTGTGGGTTTTTTTTTTTTTTTTTTTGGGGGGGGGGGGGGTTGCAAGAAATAAGAAAAGTTCGTTATTTTTAATATATAATATACGATAATATATAATATATCCATCTCGTATGGTTGTTCGATGTTTGCTTCATATTGTCCGATACCTTGTTAAATAGCTCATTACTCAATTAATTCGATTTATTTTCTATATAATTATATGTTTAAACAAATTCACTGATTTTCTTCCAATGATTAAACTAGAGGAAACCAGAAAATTTAACTTAATAATTTCGAACATATCCTATTGGCTTGATGAAATATATTCTTCAAATAAAACATTTTAGCAAGTGCGATTGTGTCACTAAACAGGATTAATTTTTAACAACAATGTACTGAACATAAATGTAACCAATGTGCGTAAATACTTTGCGTCTCTCTCTCTCTCTCTCTCTCTCTCTCTCTCTCTCTCTCTCTCTCTCTCTCTCTCTCATAAAAATATAAATGACAAGTTTCTATCTTTCTATCTATCTACACTGATACATGTAAAGGTTTCTATCTATCTATCTATCTATCTATCTATCTATCTATCTATCTATCTATCTATCTATCTATCTATCTATCTATCTGTCTATCTATCTGTCTGTCTGTCTGTCTGTCTGTATGCGCATGTGCATAAGCTCGTTCCAAAGTACGTAAGTCCGATACTAGTATTTACGGCCAGGCGTACGCCTCTTAGTGAAACGCAATTTACGCCGGACTAAATTTTGGCGTACGCCCCGAGGCCTAACTTAAGTTTCGTCGTATCTTACGCCTTTTAGTGAAACGGGCCCCAGAGCACTAACTACGAATCTGTACAAGCCATGAGTTCGAATCCTGCTGGGGTTTTTACAATTTACCTTCAAATTTTTTTCTGAATCTTAAATAAGTTTACGTATATGCTTGCGATTTGTAGTGTACCATGAACATCTAAACAGTTTAATTTTTAATTGAAATATGAAATCATACAATACCCGCTGCTGTGACAAGACAGTGAAAGAGGAGCTTTCTCCACATTTTTTTACTTTTGAACTGGGGTTCAAACTGAAGAATTAATTGGTCGCCGAGATCGACTCCTCCCATTGTGTGGTTGTATTTTTCAACAACTGCTGGTATAGAGATATTTCGTCCTTTGCCATTTGTTGTCTCTACAAATCTGTTGCAGATAATATTTTTCATTAGAATTATATATATTGCAGAGAAAGGGGGATATATTTAACTTGTTTTTTTACGTTAAAAAAAACCAGTGAACCACAAATACTAGTAGAAATGGAGCAGAATTAAGAGTTCATTTTATGAAAAACGACGCCCTGGAGAATCAAATCCGAATTCGTACCGTGGGGAACCGGTTGTAGTCAGCAATGAAACCACTCTTCTGTCTGCCCAAAGAATTGCCATGACTCCACCCCGTGTTTTCACGCGAATCTCTCCCTTCTGAATTGGTGTTGTTTTGAAACTGGAAGGCATCCCCTTTCGAGTTTTGATGACCGTGCCGGTACTGTGAGTCCCCTTATCTAGAAGGTCGTAGACGAGAGCAGGGCTTGTGAAAAAGCTGTCATAAGTGATGTGGTGGTTCTTGTAAAAGTGAGGTTCCATCAGATCCATCACTGCCTGATAACCCTAGGGAAAATTACTTATTACTATTAGCAAGGCGCGTTTCATATCATTTCATGGATTAAAATTAACTACAAATACTTGTGCATTATATTGAATTAAGTTATAACAAAATGTTTAACAAGAGCGCACATTAAAGAACGACATACTTGTCCATTGGGACTACGGCGTTCATTCCTTCTTCCTTTGTAAACATTGATGTGGTGCGTGTACCCGGTGATGGAGTCTGACAACACTCAGAGCTTTATACCCCATCGGTGGGCCTTCTTGTTGGAAATATACTGCTTTAACTGATGCCTGCCTTTGAAGCCAACCATGCGTTCGTCTACACAGACATCTTGATTTAGACTTGAAAGAACATAATAATCAAATGAGGAAACATTTCCAAAAAAGAAACTAAGGCTTCACTAGTATTGACTATAAATATTTTAGTATAAATGTGGTAAGCACGTTTTGAAATATGTATTTTAAATTCGTACAGCGAGAGAAAATTATCATCTTAATCATCCGCAAAATGTCATTTTCTGACAATTATCCAAAACATAAGACGTGTTTTCTTTTCGTAATGCATCGTGCGTGTACGAAGTACATGTGTATGCAGTGTAGTATTCAAGAAGTTTTTTAATGCGTTGGAATAATCAACATATTGCTGGGTTTAAGCATTTGATAAAAAAGAAATGAGAATACTATTTTCTCGTTTTCACATAGTTTTAATTTCCAAAGGTCTTGTCTTTATTGAAGTTTAAAGCATGCATTTTGTATTTGACAAAACCCATGCCTGATACGCAAAATACATAAGGGAAACTCAGAGATAATTGAAATTTTATAAATCTAACTATATATCAATTTTTAACGGCTTATGAGGGTGGTTTTTTAAATTAGTTATTAGCGAGCGCATTAAAAAAAAAATGTGCGAAAATCCTCACTGGTCAGTCTGCTGCGTGCACCTGTTTTTGTAAGCGCCCAAAAAAGTTTCAAACCGACAAGAACAATGCCCTGATACTACGCACTTTGAAAAATTAACACACTTTGAAAAAATTTTTCAAGTTGCGTTAATTTTTGGACCAAGTCAACGCACTTTGAAAAAAAGTATCTTTTTTTCTCAAAGTGCGTTAATATCGTCGATGTTTATGCATTTGAAAAAAAAACATGTTCAGTGTTTGCTCGAAATAAATGATATTTTTATATACAATAAATAATTGTTTAACCTTGTTTACCTCAATGGGATATATTTAAATAGCTCAATGGGATATATTCAAATGGCTCAATTGGAAATATTTAAAAAAGAACCAAATTCATTCTCAGCGAACTTGATAGACAGTTTCTTGATTAGATTTTGTTTTCTTTTGTCATAAGCTTATGTAGTTTTACACATAAAGAACAACCCGGGCCACACCAAGATAATTTCTTGTCCGTCGGACCCCGCGCGCTCGTATTATATTAAACTGTACAAATAATATTATTATTAATTTCCCGCATCCAGTGAATTCTGTGCTGTTTTCTGTTCTAATTCCGCTCTATTTTTCGTATTTTGAATAGTTTTAATTCATAAATCAGAAACAAGTAGAAAAAATATAACCGTCCGCACAAATTTATTTATGTACTGCATAAAAATTTTGTCGACAATAAAAAAAAATATTTTATTTAATTGTGCATGCGCTATGCTTATACTATGAAATGTAAATTTGTGTTAATTTTCACGCTTTAAAAAAAAATAATCATATACCCATAGTTCTGATGTCACCCTTTATTAAATCATTTTTTTTACATGTACAACAAAATTTTTTCGATCAGATTAAATTATGACAGTTGTAAAACATTCCATCTGCTTATATATGTGTTACTAAAATACAATTTGTAAATATTAACACATATATGTAATTGCAAATGTACAGTGCTTGTAATGTATACGCATAAAATTACCCTCACCGAAAACTTTAATAATTATCATTGATTTCACGCTGAATTTAGCATTACATTCAATATTCCAATACGTTATCAATTTACTGATTGTTTGATCTGAGTTTCTTTATAAGTGTACAATTTACCTGTAATTTTTACCAAATGTCTCATTTAGTATGTTGATGACAGGTGATATCTTGTGTAGGGGATCATATCCCTCTTCCCCGGGCTCTGGAACATCTAAATTGTCACTGCAATGCAGAAACTGCAGGATGGCTTGGAAACGATTCCTTGACATAATTTTGCCAAAGTTTGGCGTTTAAAAGACCACGCACGGGTATTAGATTCCCAGGACGACTCAAATGTCGGCTTTTTCACAATTCCCATGCTCAACACTATTCCAAAAAATGCAAACATTTCGTCAGGTGTCACCGGAACCCAATTGCGAAAACGAGAATGTGGACCCAATATTCTTGGAGGTCTGCTTTTTTGGGCGATTTTCTGGTCCGCATAACGATTAGTTTCTCTTACTAAAATATCTATTATATCCTTATCATCATCGGCATGCAAGAATTTAACAAAAAAGTCCAGAATTGCCATACCAGGACCAAAGTTAACGGGCCCAGCATTTTCTGTAAAATCTGGCTCCGGCAGCTGGAATGTCTGAGGGTCAACTACGCTAAACCATGGACCTCTGAAAAAGGCAGCTTCTGCTTCACTTTCTAAGTCGGAAACGTCTTCGTCGGATGCGTCAACGTCAGACCCAGTGTCAGAATTGTTCGCCATCGAGAATTGTTAGCGCAATAAAATGACGTCATATTTTGACGTCAATTTAGGGTAAAATGACGTCAATTTTAGCTATATCATACATACAATTTATAATATAACACAAACCTCTTATTTACTATTTATTTATTTGGAACTTTTCCACACGGTTATATACTTTTTCAGATAAATTGTAGATAAGTATAAAAAACTGACATTTACGTCGCTTTGGCATAACGACAGGTAAGACATTTTTGTCGCTTTGGCGTTGAAAGGGTTAAGAGCTTCAAGTCTTGTACTAAACTATAGGGTTAAGAGTCCTTTCCAAACGATTTCAGGCAGGGAGGTGGATGTCATTACATTATTATAATCTTCTAATCCATTATGAAACTCAATTAAATGCATTTATCAGACTCCTCGACACTTTTGTGTATGAGCTATGGTACTCAAGTGACCGTTAAGGCCTATTGGCCTCTTGTTTATTATTAGCTTCCTAATATTGAAAGATATAAGATTGTTTAAAACATAGAAACAAGTAGAAAACAAAACTTAAAGTGGTTAACACACACACATATATATATATATATATATATATATATATATATATATATATATATATATATATATATATATATATATATATATATATATATAAACAGAAAGCCGATTCAAAACTCTACCGGTTTCATTGATATCTTCAGGAGTTTTGAGCAATCACCATAGATACATAGGTACATACATTTCTAATGATCATTGTGACGTCAAAAAACATCAAGTATATGTTGCGCTTTTCAGAGTTCATTATGACGTCATATACAATTTATAATAGTACGGGAAAAACATAAAATATATTCGAATATTCTATAACTATAAATGAAAAACATAAAATATGTTTAAAATAATATAAATAACTAGAGCAAAGCTCGTTGCAAAGCAACGAGTGGGTCTTCCGTTAATGTCGAAAGTAAAGCTAGAAAGACCTCTAAGAAGCAGAGTTCTTAAACTAGTAACAAAAGTAACTTAAGTACAAAAAGATAAAAAAAAAATCGAATGATTCTTGATACGACTTAACCAAATCCGAATGATTTTTAGTACGAATAAACAAAAACTTTAACTATTTCAAGAACGACATAACAAAAAAATCCGGATGTTTTTATGTACGACTAAACAATTTTCGAATTATTTTAGGTACAAGTTAACTTAAAGCTGAACACCGCTCGTAAATAGGCGCAGTCACACAGGTACCTGGTATATAAACCCTTCGATTTCGTTACACCCGATTGCACACCTGAAACTCGTGGCCGACGTGTAGTATTGCTTTCGTGGTCTTTGGATTTTATGCATTTATTTCTTATTCTATGTGCATATTCTGTTTGTAAATAATGCATTGACCAATTTATTTGATGTTAGTATTCTCCTGGCTTGAAAAAGGTGCGTAAAATTTGATAATTTCATCGCGACCGTTTAACGCCGCGAGGCAAGATGAACGTCCACACAGGTGAGACCTCTACAGCAAAGTACTTTGAACTGTTTAGAGGTCTGCGCCTTATATAGGGGTTGTAGGGACAGCAGTGATGAAAGAGAAAATATGGCGGACAGTGCCTATTTACGAGCGGTGTTAAGCTTTAACTTTGAACTAACATCTATTTTTTAAACCTAGAACGCAGAACTAAAATTTCCGTAAAAATCAATTTTTAACGCTTATATAACGTAAATAATAGTCAGATTTTTAAACGGATTTCAGTTTTAAATTTAGCTTGATGAGCTCTTTTTGCGTTTATGATTAATAACAAACTATATCTCCGGAAATAGGAATGATGAAGAGATTTTTGAGCCCTCCTGGCCCCTAATTTGAGGGGCCAGCCACCTTTTTTTTATATCAAATAAAAGGTCTTGTAAATATAAACATATTTTGTTCAACAAGTGTTCAAGAATTGTTGACCGTTCAAGTTATACCTGGACAACTGTGTTTTAGGGGCCAACACTTAAAACTCCTTAACGGGGCCACCAACAAAAAACTTTTAGGTAGCATTTTGTTTAAAACATTCACTGGATGAAATATCTGGTTTCAGCACTGCGGAAACCCTTTGGAAACTTTGCGGAAACTTAAGGTTACTTTAAGTTTACGACAGGTTTCAGCACGGAAACTTCAAGTTTCATTAAGTTTCCGCAGTGCTGAAACTTAGGCTGTCCACGAATCCAAATGGTTTCTGCAACGCAAACTTACTGAAACTTGAAGTTTCTGCATAGTTTCACCCTCCATATACGATTGGGATACATATTGTTTACAAAGGGTTTCCGCAACGGAAACTTGCTGAAACATGAAGTTTCTGCATAGTTTTAACCTCCATATACGATTGGGATACATATTGTTTACAAAGGGTTTCCGCAACTGAAACTTACTGAAACTTTATTTTTTTTTTTTTTTTTTTGCTTTCACAAAAACTCAGCAAGGTTTCTACTATATGTAAAAACAATACAGTTTCAAACAGTTCCAAATTTATTTTGTTCACAGAACTGAAATTGTTTCCAATTATAATAAATAAAATACAGCCAAGATACAATAATGGAGAAACATCCATATGGCAATTCCCTTATCAGGGACTTTCATTAAAAAAATGATAAAATTGCACAACACAAAAACTTCCGATAAAAATTTGAACATTTGTACTTGTTTTCTTCTGGATCAAATGCATATCAAACTTCCCTTTAAAAATGCAAAAAGATCTTACTTTTTTAAAAATATGAATGCAATTTACAAAATAACTGCATGTACATAAATAAACAAAAAAAAAAACTTCACTGTTACATGAACATGATACACTTGTCTTAATTTGTTTTGAACTACAATGAATATGTACACCATAAAATATTTTTGAAAAGGCTAAAGTGTCCATCTTTTGTAAAAAAAACATAAACTACAAGGTAGTAATTGAAAATAGAGGTATGACCCAGATTTGATTTGAATATGTATGTCCATAAATTCCAAAATGAGGTCAAAGTGACCTACTTTCGAGTTGGGATAAACCTTTTCTTTGTTAGTTATATAATCTAAAGTCTTACATTAGAACAGGATTTGACAGCATTTATTAGATAATCCATAAAGTCCAAAGTGAACTTCTCAGTTCCCCCCATGATGTATCAACTGATCAGATTTGAATGTCCTTATCCTATCAGTATTTAAGAGATGACCCAGAGGGAGATATGAAAAGCTTGTGGGCCGATGAAAAGCTAAACAATGGAGCAGTCTGTCAAATCATGTGCAAAAATATGATGTACACATTTAAAATAATTATGCAACACACTTCATTCCTGATGAATATTGTTCTTAACACACGGTTTACCTTCCTACATTTTACTATTTTACCTACATTGATATTTTTAAATCCAAGTAATATATACATTGTTTATATATGTCAAGTATTACTACATGTACATGTACTTGCTTTTTGTAGCATGAATGTATAAAATACAAACTGTCACACAGATCATTCACTTTACAATTCTCATCAATACCAGTATTTTACTTATGTTATAAAAGCTAATTCCAATATTAGTTACATAACACAGATAAAAAAAAAATCCACAGGGAAACAACTTTCCATGCAAGTACTTTTGTTATATAAAAATTGTAATACATGGGGTATGTGTTGTCTTTATATATTTTCATATCCGACATAATTGAATAGTGTTTGGTGTATTTGATCATTCTTTGACACATGCATTCATCTCCTAATGCAGCGTTTTTACATGTATTTAAGATTGGTTTCATAATTTTTTCATATATTGCTGCATATAAGAAATAAGTTATCAATAAATGTTTAATCAAAGAAAATGAAAGAAAACAAAATGTACTTAACACTTAGATATATATATATATCTGATTTAGGAATGAATTTATATTATGATTTTTCAGACAACCTGTTGAACGGTTGGTTAGTATAAATAGATATGTCTTTTCAGTTCTCTATTTAAAAAGTTACACATCATACTGGCAAAATAAAAATAACATTCGGGGTTGTGTTTTGATTGTGAAAAAATATATGAATCAACTTCTAGGTATCAACAACATCATTAACAATGCATGTATATTATCAACCTGGAGGTGGAAGGATAAATGTTACCTGGAGTCTAATATTTTATGCAATATTTGCAAATATAACAAATTATTTAAGAAAATGAAAGTTAATATCAAGGTCTAATCAATCATTTGATAAGTCAAAACCATGTGATTTTCTAAGATTTTAGCTTACAGACAAACATTGTAATTTACTGGTATTTGATCATATAAAAAAGTTTTTTTTATAGTTTATAAGTTTTTTGAAATGGGAATACTTTACAGCTACAAAGTCTTGTTCTGCAGACTGAGGTTAAGTCAGGTTGTAGAGATGTGTCCATTAAAATCAATGAGGAGTGTCCTTGGCTGTTGTTGTTGTAACCTGAGTCGTAGTTTATGGAAATAGGCCTTTTGGGGGGATTTTCGAGCATTCTCCAGGCTTGTGAAGCACTAGCATAAGATCACATCGACATGGTTACAGCAGACTTGGTAGTTCTGGACAGTGGTAGCATTAAAATTCTTCTTCTTGCAATGAACTTGTTCCTTTCACTGGACTGTACTTTATGTCTGTTCTTTTTATCTTAAACAAGAATGATAAAGTTTCATTTACATTTTTAAACAATAAACATTCAGTCTAACATGTAATATAAAAGGCAGCATAAAATTTATTCTGAATATAGAAGAAGCTAGTATTTGGTCGAAAATGTTTCATTTTATGTTTGAAACTAGGTTATTTTCATTTTGATTCAATAATTGTTTGTTGAACAATGGAAAAACTAATCAACAATAAGTGTGTTTCACCACCACCCCCCCCCCCCCCCCATCAACCTCCTTTTCCAGAACTTAGACCTGGATTTCCCCCAAATTACTACAGTAAAGTTATAAACATTCAACACATGTATAAGTTAATGGTGAAAATAATCAATTTCAAAGCAATACCTTGCGTTCACATCGTCCAGCTGGTCAAAACATTCACCGAAGAGAAGATGCAACTAATCACCGGAAACATTGACTTTGTATGCTGTCAATGCTGAAAAAAAGAAAAACGTGAAAGATTTAATTTTCCGGATTTAATAAATAATATTTTTTTTACTTACGTACGTTACATTTAGAGTTTGTAAATTGTGTAATGTGTGAAAAAGATTCATTGTTCGTCTTGTTTACCAACCAAGCATCCATATATTCCAGGAACAGTTATATATACGTATACCCTGGATATTCTAAGAAACTTTATCTTTCAAGAGTATCATGCATATAAACTTGGTTAATGGTTAACTTGGTCAAAACGTATATTTTAAAGAGATACGGTAATAAAAAATAAAAAATGCCGAACCAAGTTTGAAAAAAATGACGCCATTTTGATTTGATTGCGCGAGATCTCGTTTACAAATGAGAGACATAAAGAGCCTTGAAAATGTTATTGGGAGTATCTATATTGTGATTTAAGTACCTTGATATAAGTTCTTCGTTCCTGTATTATCTTCTTGTTGTAGAGGCTATTCATGTTTCTCAATTCTTCATTTTACAACAGCACCTTCTTGTCCATTTCAACCTTCGCTCAGGATTATAAAGTGCGCCAATACTGACCAATCAGAACCCGCTAAATCTTGGAGAAGTGCATCATGGGATAGTTTAAAATAAATATTGTTTAATCAAAATTATCACTTGTTACTGAGTAGAATACTTTTTACATATATTTATTTTAAATAGGAACTGTTGGAGTCAATATTTCCTGGTTAAATACGACAAATTATTGGGATGGTTTTGTTACAGTTGTAACACGTGATTAACAAATAAAATGGCCGACCGTTTGTTTACAAATGTTTTATGTAATTAAACATGCTAAAATAATTCTAATGAGCCATATGTTTCAGATTTTGTCTTTAACTATTATTTATTTACATGTTCTGATGATTTTTGCCAAACTTAAAGGGACTTGGACACGATTTCAGATGAAAATTTAATTTTTGATTTTTATGTATTAAATAGTTTACTTGTGTATTTTGAATGATTTACCAGAATTTGAAAGTTAGAAGTCGTGTTACAAGCGAGATACAGAGGAAAGAAGTCGTTGTTATGTAAACAAAGCTCGAGTCTTATATTTGTTTACAAATAATGTAAAGTAAAGAAATTACCATTTCTTTGACAAAATAACTTGTGGAAACAAGATTAACTTATTAATTGTGTTCATAAATAAGTTTATCAACAACAAAATGCAACACAAGATTGAAACTTTTACCAATTCAAAACATATGTAAACATTAACAGGACTCGAGCTTTGTTTACAAAACAAAGAATTTTAACCTCTGTAACTCGCTTGTAGCTCAATATTTGACTTTCAAATTTTGACAGAGCATTTAAAACATCCATATTGACCATTCTAGACATTAAAAATGAAAAAATAAATTTTGAAAAAATTGAGCTCAAATCGTGTCCAAGTCCCTTTTATATGATAGAGCCATATATAATGTACTGACAAGGTAATCTTGACTTGTCCAATTTTCACCGCAATCCTAAGCACGGTCATTATCTTATTCAAAATATAGAGATGTGACAATATAATGTTCAACACAGAGCAGGTTCCGCATGAACACACAGAAATCACAAGTATAATTAGATGCCGATCAATTAACGGGGGTCTTGACTGTGGGCTGGTTAACAGGGTTCATCCGTACGGTCAATTTACAACTACGATGAATTGAAGGCAATTATTTTACAGTTACACATGTGCACTGCTTGGTCATACGATGAACAGTACGTTAAAAATACTTATAAAATACAAAAGCATTAAACATTAAACAAGCCGGGAAGTAAGACGTACATGTGTGACTGATACGTTGTCAACATGTACCTCGTTATAAGCAGATCATTAATATGGTGTGTTGAACTCAATGCCACATTTCTCTACATGTTTAAGTGTATGTGTCTTAACATCTAGATTAAGATTGTTATTGTTTAAAATATAAAGTTTAAGCCAACAAATACATATATCACTTAATAACAGTTTGAGAAATGAAAATTAAGCTTGAACATAAGTTAATTGTCATAAAATTGTCTATTCTGTAGGTATAAAACGGTACAAAGATTATCCTGTTTATTGTACGTGTAAAACTACTTTTTATAACACCAAAAAAAGCCATCTCGTTTTATATTTACTAAACCTGTGGTAATTGTAGGCCTTGAAAACTTAAGTTACAAGAAGAACACTTGGCAGTATACAACGCGTTCGAAAGGTTATAGCAGTAGAGCTGTCGATGGACTCATCGAGCCTTCGATGGCAACCAGTGTGCTACGACTGGAGATTCATATTTTGCTCTATGGTGGGTCGACCTGGGGCATATATCCAGAATCGACCACATCGTCATTTATTTCCGAACAGATAACACACCATGGGGTAAAGAAATAATGTTTGCACATTTATGCAACGTGAATGTTGATAAATGATTTTTTTTTCGTATGACAAATATTTTTTTAAATGTTTTATATGGGGTTTTTTTCATTTGAAGACTTTCATGTTATTACCTATCAAATACAGTTTATCTTAATCGATAATTGTTTTGTAGGCTATTTCAACGGTTTTACGTCATATTTTATCGGGTTTTCCTTGTACATTTCAAACACTACCAATCGACTTGATGGTGATCGCTGTTTCCACGACAAAACATATACAAAACACACCATTCCTGATCACGTGTCAATTAACTGTCCATACGTCGGACAATATGTATTCTACTACAATGAAAGGTTTCCTGGAATGACATACCCCGAGGGTTATTCTAAGTACGCGTATGGTGATCTGTGCGAAGTTGAGGTTTATGGTTATTATTTTTCTTTATTTCTCTTATTTTTACAAAACAGACTAATATACTACTTTGAATTATTTAGGTAAGCTATCGGCGACTTGTGTTAATTGCAATAAAATCTCATGCAGGTTCTTAAATGTACAGCTCAAAATAAGCTTCGAAATTTAATCAATGAAATATGTAAATGATATTTATGCATATTTATTTCACAAGGTTCTTTTTATAATCTCAAGGTTGTCCTAGCCCCGTAGCCGATGATCCGCAATGTTCAGAACCTTGCCCAGTGGACTGTGAACAATGTTATCCAGGCACAGGTTGGTGCACACGATGTAAACCTGGTTTTGAAGGCGCTGCTTGTGAAATGAGTCAGTGTTTGGTAACATTTTCTAATTCAATTAAAAAAAAACTTTGGTTGCATCATTTTATATTGATAGTAATGAGTTAACATTTTGAAATCTTCGTGAATTTTGCATGTACGTAACTCCAGAAACTCGTGTCGAAAAATGTGTTTAAATTTAAAAATTAATGAAGTTGTCAAAATTTCATATTTTACACAACATGTGGCAACAGAAGCACATGTATTATTGCCATAAAAAAAACTTTACCTCTTTACCACGAAATAAGTTTGGTTTCCATGAGTTTTATTTGTTGTAACAGAATGAAACATGAATGTGTTATAAGTGCTAGGTGTTATAGTACTAATTAAAATATATTTCATGAGATGGTCAACATAAAAATAAGTTTGTTTCTGTGAACCTTTCTGTGATTCTGCGTTAAAATTGTTTATTATGATCTACATTCATTACTCTTAGACCTTTAGATAGGTATAAACAGTATCAAATTGACGCAGCCACCGTAAAAATGCGCCTTATAATATACATTTGCATTTTAACAAATGTTTTGTAGAGAAATATGAAAAAATTACTGTTTAGAAATAAAAAATAAACAATAAAACTGGCTTTTATAAGTAAAGCGGCAACTTATGGTTGCAATCAAGATGTAGAGTATCAGGAAATCAAAAAACAAAAAAGATTGACATAAATTTCGTTACGAGAAAGATTCGCAAATTTCATAAAAAAAATTTCTCTTGAATAAAGATACCAACAGTCATTGGTTTCGTTGTTAACACACTTTATGTATTTTTATGCATTTTAAACAAAGTCAATCTTTGTAATTCAATTTAGTTTAACCAGCTTTCAATAATATTTCAGTTTGTCACGCAAAGACAAAAGTTTACGTATCACAGCCACCAACAAACATTGATTCAAATTACGATGCGATGTTTTCGTCCACTGGGTTCTTCTTCTCCAAACCTCAAACATATAGCTTCTTTACGCACATTATTTTACGACTTAATGGGGAAAATACAAACCTTGCAAAAGTGTCACTTGATGTGAAAAAGGCAGAAAACGTCACTGGTTTTTTATATGATAGCAAGCGATCAGAGATTAAAAAGGTAAGAGTTTCAATTTTTATATATTAAATGTCTGTATCAACGTCAATGTTATTCATCTTTATGCTCATTCTTGGTTTTTTTTTTCTAAAAATATTCGTTTGTTTTTTGCAGCATATGGAAAGTTATCACGAATTGGAAAGTTTTAACGTTAACATAGTAAACGGTTTCAATGCATTCGTGTCTTACATAGATATCATTGTACATACTGTTGACCCTTTTATCATTTCCAATTTGAGATTACCTCTGCGTGAATGCATCGAAAATATCAAAGAAACCGTAAGTTTAAAAAAATGTATTGATTTTAATATTCAAATTCATACAATATATATATATATATATATATATATATATATATATATATATATATATATATATATATATATATATATATATATATAAGTTGATAAGTTGTCATAAAAACTTCAGAAACGAAGAATATGAAGAATAAAAGAGAATACATGTAATTACTTCTATTCAATAAACCATGACGTGTAAAATAATAAATCAAATAAAAACAAAAACAAAATTATAAAAAAAACAATATTAATTTAAAGATAGAACATGAACGTTTCAGGGACTGTAAATAAGATTTAAAAAAATCATCAAAATTAACATTTATTAAAAAAAACAAAAAAAGAACATGAAATATTAATTTAAAACAATTAATTTACAATACAATATGCACATTCAAGAACCAAAATGAACATCTTTTTGTTATTTACTTAATTGTTATATAAGAACCCCATCAGAAATAAGCTTTTTAACAAAGCTATTATGGGCTATACTTCGGTAATAATAATCATTTGTATGTCATGCAATCTATATACTAGTAATACTTAAACACATTGGTTCTTATGAAGTTGCATAGTGCTGAATGTGTAATCATGGCAATCTGTGATATATTTACCTGAAAAAAAAAAGAAATTAAAAAGCACACATCGGTATTATGGTCACTTAAAGGGATCGATGATCGTGGCCATTTTTAGAATGTATTGATCTCCTTTAAAATAATAGCTGTATATAAAGATATAAGAAAATATACAGACATTTTAAAGAGAAACATGCGTGAACTCTTCTTTACATATTAATCATTACTTAAAGTTTAGGTAGATCTGATGGTAAATTTGTTCATCACCCAGCCTGTTTATATAGGATTTAGCCCTTATATTTGTATTGTACATTTGCATTTTGAATATCACATTGAATCATGCCTATTGTATTTTTAAATATATTTGGAACATAAATTCGAGTATGAATAGAACGATTGACAGTTATATATAAGGCTGATGAGGGTGGTGTGGATGCATGTGTCTAAATTAAAAAGCAACACACAGTTGTCAAAGGTTTTCCTAATATCTTCATTTATAACGTTTACCTTGCACATTCTTTTGTTACATACATTAGATACAACATTTGGGCGTTACTGAACTATGAATTGATCAGCAGAAACTGAATTTCTTTAAAAAGAAATGGCTAATTGCAAATGGCACGACGACTAACACCGAAATACCAGAATTGGCCAATGAAGTTAAATTAAACGTTCCACGCTGAAAAAACTAGTTTTGTATCTTCAATTTCTTTTTCAGATTTCGTGTAATGATCAGCCTCCCGAGTTTCTGAGACGAGCAATGCAAGGAGAAAAAATTTAATCAACCAAAATGTGCAACAATTAAATTAGTAAATGCATGGGAAAAAATGTTCATTTTTGTTTTATTCATCTTAATCTAGTTTTATGATTGAAAGCAAATAAATTATTTTTACTTTCTTTTAAAACATTTCATTTTACTTTTTTTAATTTAAAACAATTTGATACTTTTTGTATGAATACCCTAAAACCTTGAAAATTAGCCGGATTTAATAATAAGCCGGTTTTGAAAATAAGCCACCTATTTCTTGCACTGAAAATTACTCGAAAATAAGCCTGTTTTGAAAATAAGCCAGTCATGACAATGCCAGATTGGAAAGATTTTAGACTACCGTAAAGTTTCATAAGTAGCACGTACCTGTTTATATTATGCTGAAAAAACCCTCTGTTATTGTAAAATAAACATTGTGCAGAAACGTCTGTTTATATCGTGTATCGTCATAATGAGGTCGTACAAATGATCGGTCTATTTTAAAGTAGCCATCGGTATGCAAACCAATTTCTGCATAACGGGACATAAAGTAAATAATTTTTTTAATCAAATCATAATTATTGCTTCCTATACTCATATAAACTGTGAAGTCCGACAGGTCAGTGTATGACTATGACATCGGAAATTGTTAAACAAACATTGACCACGCGACGAGTCAACAGGTGGCTGGTTACGTAATGGCGATTTACATTGGCTTGAACTTGTTAGATGCAAAGACCAGCGGCCGGAGTGCATAAATATTCAAATACATGAAATAAAATTGTGATTTAAAAACATTTTACCATTTTCATTTTACTCCTACAGGTGTTTACCTGGATATATCATTTTTAGAACCGTCAAATAGGTCACAATCGATCATTACAATTTAAATTGTTTTGATAATAAGCCGTGATTATGATCTCATTATTAACGGGAATTTTGCATTGATAATAAGCCGCGACTTAAAAGTAAGACGGTTTTGAAAGTAAGCCCCCACTTTCTTACCAAAAGTTAAAATAAGCCGCGGCTTATTTTCAAGGTTTTAGGGTATCCTCAGAAGGTAAACAACTACACACGATGAAAGTTATTTCTCTGAATTTATCCATTTAGAACGATAGGGGCATTTAATGGTACGTTTTGTGAAGCTACGTGGTTGATTTTTACTTTTTAAATACATGCCATCATCTTAGTAGTATTGATGGTGACAGACAAGGATATGTATACTAACACTTTGGTGTCACAGGAGAACCGGAATAACTTCGAGAAAACGAATATTGGAAATAACCGTTTCACAACACTTAGACTTTACTCTGTTTGTTTACAAATTAGGTACACGATAAAGATACTAACACTTGCTATAAATAAAGACAATCGATGTTATAAACACACGGAGCAACATAATCATTTAATAGCTGATTAAAGCTATTTTTAACATTGTAGGATCAACGTCAATTTTGCATACACAACCGTTACCTTAAGGAAAGAGCCTTGACTTGTTTTTGATTTATCAAAAAAGGTATACTCGAAAAAGATGTCAATTCAGTTAACCTTTCTAAACTCTGAAAATCGTGCAGGACTGGTTCCACTAATTTAAATTTATAATACGTGACTCGGGCTTTAAAATGTCCATATAAAAATTGAATTTCCAGACAAATTATAGTTTTGTTAGCTTTAAATAATTTTAATCTGTAAATAGATATGTGCTTTAAAAATCACTAAAATCCATATTTCTCATGAATGGAATAGTTAGTGCATGTGTATATGCTTTATCTGTCAACTAACGAGGGTCAACAAAAAAAACCCACAACTAAGTTATAGTTATTTTACTTGTGTTATATTATTACTAAATTTGGAAGACATACTTTCGCAACAGTTTCAAACAATTTGAAATACAATTAAAGTTGATATGATTATTGACTTTAACTTTAAGCATACGCGAGCTGTTGAATAGCACAATGGTGGAAATAATAGGTAAAATTATGAATCGCGTTTTTATGGTGTTTTTGGGGTTTTGTTTGTTTTGTTGTTGTTTTTGTTTGTTTTTTGTTTTTTTGTTTGGTTTTTTTTTATGTTTAACTGTAATATAATTTGTGGGAATGGTGGTTATTTACTTTTGTACACTAAATAGTCCGAAAGAGAATAAAACATCTGTAAATATTTGGTCAAGTGAATAAGTACCGTCATCTGAGGTTCAAGGTTTTCCCAACTGTAAACTATGAGACACATGGAAAAAAATGAAATCGTTGAAGAACTTCCTCGTGATTCTCGAGCAAATGTGAGCAAATGTTATATAGTTTAGTGTTATTTTGAATTGTAAGATGAAAGGCACAAGAGACTAGGCGTGATATAAATAATATATATTTTTATAAACAGTTTTTGCATCATCTTGACGTCATCTTTTGAACGTTTTATACTCCATGGTGACAAAACTTTTTGTTTTTAAATTCGGGTATTTAAAAATACCTTGTCATCGAATAAACAGAAACTTCACATAACAATAAAATAAGTGTTGTGCATAAAACAGCTTCATTGTCTTTGTATATTTTGATTGACCCTCGTACACCTTTATCAAGCTCACATATTACGAAAAAAAGAATCTTTTCGATATTGGGACATTTATTATGTAATACAAAATTTTAAAATACGAGATTTTGAGTTAATCTCACACTTAGTTTTTGCAAACAATTTATCCATTAGAATAATAATTTAAAGAAAATTGCACAAGAAAAACGTGTTTCCTGCAACCATATTCTAGTCACATCTTTTTAATTCCTTTCGAAGTTTAAAACGGATCAAACAGATAATGTTACATAATTAATTAAAAAAAAAATATCAAATTAAAACATCAGATTCATTCTACAAAAAAGACGCTTGTACTTACATGTAAGAGACTTAAAGTACTCAATAATTCTATAATAACGCAGTTTTGCGTAGCAATTAACGCATACAATTATTTAGACATGTTAAGTAAAAATTGAATATCTCAAGTTTCATATAGTTCTCTCTTACTGAACATGATATCTAAGTTTACTCTAAAAAATTGCATAATGTTGCCAGTAGTTATCAAGTTCAAAACTAAAAAAACATTAGTATTTAAAAGTACGTTTATCTTCACAAGAAATATTCATGCTTGCAAAGAAGAAAAACTTTTCTATTGATAATGTTACTTCATATTATGATTTGAAATTGCTTCGAAGAATACGGAAACTAAAGTGATATATTAAAGTTTTGTCAGTAACAGACGTCAACGTTACATCCCCACTTTATGATGAAAAGATCTTTAAATATTGCACTTACAAAGTATAATGCAGCAACAATATATAATTTAAAATAACGTTGTAGTTTCAACATTATTGAAAGTTAAATTGACACATGCTGTTTAGAATATTCACTAATAATTCTAAATAGCCACTTAATGACGCAATATCAACTGTCGCATAACATCTTACAAGTTTTTATCTATTAATTTATGAATAATATCTGACACACAAACCTCTTTAAAATTCAAACATTAGGTAAACATACTTCTGTTTCAAAAAATCCCTATTTTAAAATCAGCCAATCAACAGTTTATGTGCTTCTTTTTCATCAAATCTAATGACACGACTGATTTATTGTCCTATATCTTTAGAAACTACTTCTAGATATACATCTCACCAAAATTCTTTTAAAGTTGTCTGTAAACAGAATTAAAATTATTTTTTTTTAAATTGAATTATGATAACGTTTATACATCTACTTTATCAATTAATTAGTTTCAAAATTGCCATGTTTAATCATAATCCAAATACGTCTTTTAAACACAGAATCATAGAGCTTATTAACAAACTCCCATGTCAACGTGGCAGAATGTCACGGGTACTTGTTGTTGAGTTCCATTTACAGGAGCTAGAGGAGAGGTGTGGTAATTACTGGCTTCGCCAGAACGTTAGACGGGACATTAGACGACCTCGCGGTTAACAATCATTTTAAAAGATTACAGACCGTAACAGAGACGGTTCAAAACCGCTACCATAGCATGCGTTATCACTATTTCTACATGTATTACAACTTATCATTATCTTAAACATATTTTTGGAAATTTGATTGAGTCGATCTGGTTTGATTTACGGTGGGATTGTCCACCTCGAATATTAATATGAATGGTAGTCAATTGTCAAAGGAATACCCGTTGTAACACGAACAGAAATGACAAAATATATTGTTTTTAATTTTGTGTTTAGGTATATTAATTAAAACCTTAGCAGTCACGACCGGCATGTCAGAAGCTGGTAATGTAACTTATTGTGCTACGTTGTTCAATTAAAATCATAAAAATAACTGAATAGATACATTGATCTATCGTTACTTTTATTACTTTCTTTCTAAAAATGCATTTGATTGCAAGCCTAGGTTGAGTTAATTTGTGTACACAATGAATCGTTCTTTCTTTTCAAGGAAGCAAGGAACCATTTCATGCATGCGTACTATACAAATAAGATATGTTATTTGATAAAATCAGTGGAAATAATTATTTTAGATTTATATAATGTTTGGAAATTTAAAGATTGAACAATTTTAAAACAAAGCACATATCATTTTGTTTTTCATCGTATCATTACCCATGATGTAAAATATGTTTCAAAGTCTCTTCTCTCACACAAATAACAACATTTCATATGCTTCCAAAAAGTAACTTCTCGTTATGTACAATTAAGCAAGTTCGATATTGTTGTATGTTTATATGGATTAGATATTTTATTGTATATAACATGTATATATTCAAGTATCGGGTTTTTTTTAAACTAATGTACTGTAGATTATATGCCTGTATATATTCTGTCAAAAGAGAAACAAAATAATTAAACGTGTTTTAAGTGCTATTTAAAGACACATATTTTATGTAATGATAAAATAAAATAAAATATGCCTATTTTGTTTACATACGCATTGTAACTCTACAACACTAAAGTTTCCCTTAAAATTATGGACAGTTTTATTTGAATAATTCATCATGATTTATATTTTTTTGAATATTTTTAAAGTCGTCTGTAGTTTAAATAATTGGTCAAAGGAAAATGATTTAAAAAACCTTAGTTAATATTTGGAATATCTAAATCCCTAAAAACTCAGAGTTTAACAATGTTTATGATGAGAATATTACGTAAAAAATTAAAAAGACTCACTCTAAAGATATAAATATAAAAAGGTTATATAAAGTTTTTCCCCAATAAAACAAGACTCTTCCTGATTTAGCTACACCCATCTAAAAATATAGCAGGTACTTATATTTGGAAATATTTCAAAACCAACTCGTAATGGCGGCCGTAAAATTTTGGGTTTTTTCATGGTTAATTATTGATGGGTCACCTAAAAACGGATGCTATGAGAGAGACAATATAAAAGGTATTGTAAAACACATATTTACAGCGTTATCAATGTGTATTTTTAAAACATAAATGAATTTAACTAATTTCTACTTTCGTTTTAGAAAAAAAGAACAATGAAACATTACGTTACTGTTTTAAAACTAATCACGCATTGTCTTAAATAGTATAGCAGGGGTAAGTTGTTTATATCGATATCTCATAGATTTTATGTCTATACTCATTTTTAGTGCCGGCTTTCTACTTGAGGGCATCAATGTTTCAAATTGTCGTAAACATGGTCAATTAAAACTATAATACTTATCATTCACATCCATGAAAGATAATGAAACAGTCGTGCGTTTATTTGTTGTTTTTTTTTTTAAGGGAAAAATTTTGGGTGCTATTCTCGATAGTAAAGGTACCTTGTTTACTAATAACTATTAATTCAAGACCCACTCTATGGATATAAATATACAAATTATAAAGTTTGTTTACATCCCAATTTTAAATATGCTTTTTTCCTTGTTTAGCTACACACATAAATACATAAAGGGTTTTTTTTATTGCTGTGTCTCCTAAACACGAACGATACGAAAGAACAAAACACAAAGGTATTATATAACAAATATAAAAAGCACCATCCATTTGTAATATCAAATCATACATATTAAAAAAATCTACTTTCGTTTTGGAAAAAAAGAATAATGAGAGTTTTTAAGACTGTTTTAAAACTAATTACACAGTATCTCGATTGATATAGCAGGGGTTTGTTTACATCGATTTCTGATAAATTTTAAGCAGTACCATCATTTTAAGAGCCGTTTTAGAGGGTTTTGTTTGTTTTGCTATTTTTAGCGGATTCATGTTTCAAGTTATCGTAAATAGCTAAATGAAAACAATTATATCACTCACAATCATTCACATCCAAGTTAGAAAATGAAATAGCAATGTATTTATTTGTTATTTATCCAAAAGTAGAAAATGTTGTGTTTTTGTCTCTATAGCAAAGGTACCTTGTTTACGAACTTTAACCCGTCTCGGTCATTATGAATAACAAAGCCCCGACACGTGACTCAACTCTATTTATATACGTTCATGCTTTGAGCATAACTAGTTTGATAGTCTATTAGGTACAATTATGGTAAACAAAGTGTTTCAGGGTCAAATTAAGCCCGATAGTTTTCAAGATTGTACAAAATAAAAACACACTGATCGATGGTACAGCTAGCAATGATAATGACATCTGATTACACATTAAAAAAAAAAGAGTTATTTTTTTTTTGCACAAAGTGTCGTTCAATTCAACCGCATATTTGTCGCATTTTATATTTTATGATATTCTTAGTAAAATAAATTCTAAAATACATAGAAATAAAATCACATCACACGAATTATTATTTTTTTTTAAGATAAACTTTCCGTTGTTATCCACCAGCATATATACAGAATAAACCTGAATTTAAGAATCATTGGAAATAGTAATTATTACATTAGATGTGCAGTCAGAAGTGATAAGTCCGCATCACCATCCATACTGTGTGAAACAACATTATCTAGTATTCCATGCATTATATCTGCCTTACAATGTAAACATAACATGTTTAATGAAATAATGTTTTAATTTTTGATTTTTAATATTCTAAAATTTCTAAATTTCTAAAATAATTGTGCTATTAGAAAGGCTATGGTCATGGCTTTTTGTAAGCTTTATTTCTACCTCTTTTAGATGAAGATCTCTGTATATATAAAGATATAGAAACATTGCCAAATCTAAAGGCTAAATATGTGTATATTTTTCTTCACTAAATGATAGTTAATAGCAAAAAATAGAAATTAAAATAATTGTTATTGTTATTCTTTGACCACCCATCCTCCTTAATGTAGGGTCGGTATGTTGAAGATTTTAAATAATATCATTTTTACTGAGACAACCCCAATCAATAATCAAGACAGCCATCCCTCCAACTGCAAGCAAGAAATATTTCTAAATATTTTTGTATGTTCAAAATAGGAATGGTGGTTAAAAAGCTTTAAATGTCAAAAAATCGCCGGTTTTTTTAATTTTAAATTTTATTAGTTTGGTCTTCAGAGTGGAACTTACCTTAAAATGGTGTGTTTGAAGAACCCCCATTGTTGAATTATGATTGATCAACATTGTTACCCATCTCCATCCATTCATCTACGTTAAGAATAACGTGCATGATGGGTAGCTTCTTTGATGCAGGTTAAATGATTAATCTAACTCGTGTCAAACAATTTATTTTCAAAAAAATAGGATACATTAAATACAGCCATATAATTTAATAGTCTATTTTTTAATGACAAATATTCAATTATTCTAAACGTATTTTATTTTTTACTACAGTGAAAGCAGTTGGTTTGAGAAAAATACAATTGTAATTCAATAAAATCAAATGAACAGGAAAACAACTTTAAAACACACGTGAAAGCAAGCCCACTTGAAGTTCGTTTTAACTCCAGAGGAGGCATGGCATCTTCTTCATCCAAAGAAAAGCTTAACTTCCAGTGTGTTTCAGAGGCCAGTTTGGAATTAATCAGGTTGCTCTTAAAGATATTCTGCTAGGTCAAATTAGACCTGATGATCTATTTTTAAGAATTCAATCAAGTTTTTTGTTGTATGGGAGAAATAAACTTTCGCCCGGACCAACTTAAGATTTGTTACTTTCCGCCACCTGTTTTACCGGACTACAACAAGTTTGATGTTATTTTACTGTATACTCTCATCAGAAATTTATGTCCGGACTGGAGCCAACAAGAGGATGGGGACATGAACCAGGCCAATGCGATATACAGATCGGAGATGATATTGAACGTCTCAGATTGTTTAGAAACAATACCTTTGCACACTTAAGTTCTGCAAGCATTCCTGACGATACGTTTCAAGATGTTTGGAAAACTTTAATTTCTGTTTTAGTCAGAGTTAAGTCACACTCAGGATGTAGTGTAGATTATGTACAAGAATTGAGAGAGATAGAATATTCACACAATGATGGGAATAAATTTCATGAGATAGACGTTTACACCAA
>CM035811.1:86102189-86164689 GCA_020458035.1 Magallana ariakensis
AGATCTAAAATATGATTGTATCGGTTACTTTTTTATGTAATCCACTTTATTTCATGTCGCGAGACCATATTCTGCATCAAAATATCCAAGATTCCCCATAGCGGCCCAGATCTCGACGACATGTCTAACCACGGGCTTGGTCCTGTGCCTCGTAACTTAATCTCTTGAAAAGTGGGGGAAAGTGAAAATTGTTGAGCGGATATAAATCATTCAAATGAAGATTATATCGTTAACTATTTAGGATTATCGCATTGATCTGATGTCGAAAAACTTGAAATAACGTAACGATTTTCAAAATAATAGATAACTTCGAAGTACCGTGACCCTGTTTTTGTCACTTTTTTCCTCATCATCACTGATAGGGTAAATTTTTTGAGCGGATCAAAATCGTTAAAATAAAGTCAATACCGTTAACTTTTAAGGGTTATCGCATTGACAGGATGTCGAAATACTTGAATTAACTTAAGGATAATGATCATGATCGACAACTTCAAAGATGTCGCTACCATATCTTTAACGAATAATTTAACATTATGGTAACACTTAAGGGGCTCTGAATTCTCAAAAAAGGGGTGATACTTTAAACTTATGTGGTTATTTCTTTGCTTTTATGTATATAAGGATAAATTAGTGTTAAAATATTCATACTTAACGATTTAGAGGGTGTCAGAGGGGATTTAGTTTGCACTATATTTAACGTCAAATTGAAATTAATGGGTTCACTTAGGGGGGTATAAATTCATAATTAAGAGGTAATCCTTTGATCTAGTGGTTCTTATTCCTTTGTTATAATGTGTATTAGGATAAATTAGGGTTGAATTGTTCATACTTATAGATTAAGTGGGGGTCATAATGGATTTAGTATACCATATTTTTTTCGGTAAATTGAAAATTATAGGTTCTCTTAGGTGGGTATAAATTCATAGCAGAGGGGTAATTCCTTTAACTAAGGGTCCTAATTCCTTTGTTTTCATGTGTATTAGGGTAAATAAGGGCTGAAATATTGATATTCAGAGATTAGAGGGTTTCTGAAGGGATTTAGTATGCCAAATATTTAACTTCAAATTGAAATTTATGTGAATACTCAGATTGGTATAAATTAAAAACAGAGGGGTAATTCCTTTAAATAAGTGTTCTAATTACTTTGTTTTGATGTTTGTTAGGATAAAAAAGGGTTGAACTATTGATACTTTGAGATTTAGAGGGTTTCCAAAGGGTCTTAATATGCCCAATATTTAACGTCAAATTGAAATTTATTGGTATAATGAGGGGAGTATAAATTCATAATTAAGAGGAAATACTTTGATCTAGTGGTCCTTATTCCTTCATTTTAATGTGTATTAGGATAAATTAAGGTTGAATTGTTCATACTTAGAGATTTAGTGGGGGTGAGAATGGATTCAGTATACTATATTATTTCCAGTAAATTGAAATTTATAGGTTCACTTAGGTGGGTATAAATTCATAGCAAAGGGGTAATTCTATTAACTAAGGGTCTTAATTCCTTTGTTTTCATGTGTATTATGGTGAATAAGGGCTGAAATATTGATATTCAGAGATTAGAGGGTTTCTGAAGGGATTTAGTATGCCTTATATTTAATGTCAAATTGGAATTTCTTGGTATACTCAGGGGGGTATAAATTGATAATACAATGATTCTCCTGTTATCTGTGGGTCCTTACATCTTTGTTTTAATGTATATAAGGATAAATGAGGGTGGAAATATTGATGCATATAGATTAAGAGGTTGTCCAAAGGGATTTAGTATACCATATAAATAGCGGGAAATTCAAAATTATGGGTTTACTTTGGCAAGTATAAATTCAAAATACAGGGGTATTCCTTTTAACTAGTGGTGATATCTTCTTGTTTTTAGTATGTATAAAGATAATTAAGGGTAGAAATATTGACACTTACAGATATAGAGGGTTTCCAAAGGGATTTAGTATGTCATATATTTAATGTCAAATTGAAATTTTTGGGTATTCTAAGGGTGGTATAAATTCATAATGCAGGGCTTTTTCTTTGAACTAATGCTGCTAAATCCTTTGTTTTAATGTGTATTATGATAAAATAGGGTAGAAATATTAATACTTATAGGTTTAGTGGTGGTCAGGAGGGATTTAGTATTCATTATATTTAACATCAAATGGAAATTTTTGGGTATTCTCACAGGGGTATAAATTCATAATACAGGGGTATTTCTTTAAGCTAATGGTATTTTATCCTTTGTTTTGATGTGTATTAGACTAAAATAGGGTAGAAATATTAATACTTAAAGCTTCAGTGGGGGTCAGGAGGGATTTAGTATTCCAAATATTTAACGTTCAATGGAAATTTTTGGGCATTCTCTGGGGGGTAAAAATTCATAATACATGGGTATTTCTTTATACTAATGGTGTTAAATCTCTTGTTTTAATGTGTACTAGGATAAAATAGGGCAGAAATTTTAATACAAAAAGATTTAGTGGGGGTCAGGAGGAATTTAGTATTCATTATATTTAACGTCAAAATGGAATTTTTGGGTATACTCAGGGGGCTATAAATTCATAATACAGGGTTATTTCTTTAAACTAATGGTACTTTATCCTTTGTTTTGATGTGTATTAGGATAAAATAAAGCAGAAATTTTAATACTAAAAGATTAAGTGGGGATCAGGAGGAATTTAGTATTCATTATATTTAACGTCAAAATGAAATTTTTGGGTATACTCAGGGGGCTATAAATTCATAATACAGGGGTATTTCTTTAAGCTAATGGTACTTTATCCTTTGTTTTGCTGTGTATTAGGATAAAATAGGGTAGAAATATTAATACTTAATGGTTTAGTGGGGGTCAGGAGGGATTTAGTATACCAAATATTTAACGTTCAATGGAAATATTTGGGCATTCTCTGGGGGGTATAAATTCATAATACAGAGGTATTTCTTTAAACTAATGGTGTTAAATCTTTTGTTTAAATGTGTACTAGAATAAAATAGGGCAGAAATTTTAATACTAAAAGATTTAGTGGGGGTCAGGAGGGATTTAGTATTCATTATATTTAACGTTAAAATGGAATTTTTGGGCATTTTCTGGGGGGTATAAATTTATAATACAGGGGTATTTCTTTAAGCTAATGGTATTTTATCCTTTGTTTTGCTGTGTATTAGACTAAAATAGGGTAGAAATATTAATACTTAAAGGTTCAGTGGGGGTCAGGAGGAATTTAGTATACCAAATATTTAACGTTCAATGGAAATTTTTGGGTATTCTCACAGGGTTATAAATTCATAATACAGGGGTATTTCTTTATACTAATGGTATTTTATCCTTTGTTTTGGTGTGTATTAGGATAAAATAGGGTAGAAATTTCAATACTTAAAGGTTTAGTGGGGGTCAGGAGGGACTTAGTATACCAAATATTTAACGTTCAATGGAAATTTTGGGGCATTCTCTGGGGGGTAAAAATTCATAATACAGGGGTTTTTCTTTATACTAATGGTGTTAAATCTTTTGTTTTGATGTGTACTAGGATAAAATAGGGCAGAAATTTTAATTCTAAAAGATTTAGTGGGGGTCAGGAGGGATTTAGTATTCATTATATTTAACGTCAAAATGAAAT
Organism: Magallana ariakensis; assembly: GCA_020458035.1. Taxonomy (NCBI): domain Eukaryota; kingdom Metazoa; phylum Mollusca; class Bivalvia; order Ostreida; family Ostreidae; genus Magallana; species Magallana ariakensis. The sequence continues at coordinate 86,105,795 of CM035811.1, forward strand.
TTTTGGGTATTCTAAGGGTGGTAAAAATTCATAATGCAGGGCTTTTTCTTTGAACTAATGCTGCTAAATCCTTTGTTTTAATGTGTATTATGATAAAATAGAGTAGAAATATTAATACTTATAGGTTTAGTGGGGGTCAGGAGGGATTTAGTATTCATTATATTTAACGTCAAATGGAAATTTTTGGGTATTCTCACAGGGGTATAAATTCATAATACAGGGGTATTTCTTTAAGGTAGTGGTATTTTATCCTTTGTTTTGCTGTGTATTAGACTAAAATAGGGTAGAAATATTAATACTTAAAGGTTCAGTGGGGGTCAGGAGGGATTTAGTATTCCAAATATTTAACGTTCAATGGAAATTTTTGGGCATTCTCTGGGGGGTAAAAATTCATAATACAGGGGTATTTCTTTATACTAATGGTGTTAAATCTCTTGTTTGAATGTGTACTAGGATAAAATAGGGCAGAAATTTTGATACTAAAAGATTTAGTGGGGGTCAGGAGGGATTTAGTATTCATTATATTTAACGTTAAAATGGAATTTTTGGGCATTTTCTGGGGGTTATAAATTCATAATACAGGGGTATTTCTTTAAGGTAGTGGTATTTTATCCTTTGTTTTGCTGTGTATTAGACTAAAATAGGGTAGAAATATTAATACTTAATGGTTTAGTGCGGGTCAGGAGGGATTTAGTATACCAAATATTTAACGTTCAATGGAAATTTTTGGGCATTCTCTGGGGGGTATAAATTCATAAAACAGGGGTATTTCTTTATACTAATGGTGTTAAATCTTTTGTTTTAATGTGTACTAGGATAAAATAGGGCAGACATTTTAATACTAAAAGGTTCAGTGGGGGTCAGGAGGAATTTAGTATTCATTATATTTAACGTCAAATGGAAATTTTTGGGTATTCTCACAGGGTTATAAATTCATAATACAGGGGTATTTCTTTATACTAATGGTATTTTATCCTTTGTTTTGATGTGTATTAGGATAAAATAGGGTAGAAATTTCAATACTTAAAGGTTTAGTGGGGGTCAGGAGGGACTTAGTATACCAAATATTTAACGTTCAATGGAAATTTTTGGGCATTCTCTGGGGGGTAAAAATTCATAATACAGGGGTATTTCTTTATACTAATGGTGTTAAATCTCTTGTTTTAATGTGTACTAGGATAAAATAGGGCAGAAATTTTAATACTAAAAGATTTAGTGGGGGTCAGGAGGAATTTAGTATTCATTATATTTAACGTCAAAATGGAATTTTTGGGTATACTCAGGGGGCTATAAATTCATAATACAGGGTTATTTCTTTAAGCTAATGGTACTTTATCCTTTGTTTTGATGTGTATTAGGATAAAATAGAGCAGAAATTTTAATACTAAAAGATTAAGTGGGGATCAGGAGGAATTTAGTATTCATTATATTTAACGTCAAAATGGAATTTTTGGGTATACTCAGGGGGCTATTAATTCATAATACAGGGGTATTTCTTTAAGCTAATGGTACTTTAACCTTTGTTTTGATGTGTATTAGGATAAAATAGGGTAGAAATATTAATACTTAATGGTTTAGTGGGGGTCAGGAGGGATTTAGTATACCAAATATTTAACGTTCAATGGAAATATTTGGGCATTCTCTGGGGGGTATAAATTCATAATACAGAGGTATTTCTTTAAACTAATGGTGTTAAATCTTTTGTTTTAATGTGTACTAGGATAAAATAGGGCAGAAATTTTAATACTAAAAGATTTAGTGGGAGTCAGGAGGGATTTAGAATTCATTATATTTAACGTTAAAATGGAATTTTTGGGCATTTTCTGGGGGGTATAAATTCATAATACAGGGGTATTTCTTTAAGCTAATGGTATTTTATCCTTTGTTTTGCTGTGTATTAGACTAAAATAGGGTAGAAATATTAATACTTAAAGGTTCAGTGGGGGTCAGGAGGAATTTAGTATACCAAATATTTAACGTTCAATGGAAATTTTTGGGCATTCTCTGGGGGGTATAAATTCATAAAACAGGGGTATTTCTTTATACTAATGGTGTTAAATCTTTTGTTTTAATGTGTACTAGGATAAAATAGGGCAGACATTTTAATACTAAAAGGTTCAGTGGGGGTCAGGAGGAATTTAGTATTCATTATATTTAACGTCAAATGGAAATTTTTGGGTATTCTCACAGGGTTATAAATTTATAATACAGGGGTATTTCTTTATGCTAATGGTATTTTATCCTTTGTTTTGATGTGTATTAGGATAAAATAGGGTAGAAATTTCAATACTTAAAGGTTTAGTGGGGGTCAGGAGGGACTTAGTATACCAAATATTTAACGTTCAATGGAAATTTTTGGGCATTCTCTGGGGGGTAAAAATTCATAATAAAGGGGTTTTTCTTTATACTAATGGTGTTAAATCTTTTGTTTTAATGTGTACTAGGATAAAATAGGGCAGAAAGTTTAATTCTAAAAGATTTAGTGGGGGTCAGGAGGGATTTAGTATTCATTATATTTAACGTCAAAATTAAATTTTTGGGTTTTCTTAGGGGGGTATAAATTTATAATGCAGGGCTTTTCCTTTGAACTGATGCTGCTAAATCCTTTGTATTAATGTTTATTAGGATAAAATATGGTAGAAATATTAATACTTACTCCATTTGATGCAGTATTTCATGAATTTCCTTTAAATAAATCTCTGGGGTTAGAGGACCAAAATATTGCATTAAGTTACAAGTAACACTTTTTTTGTAGGGACCATACATTCTTGTGATTATGGCAACAATAGTTACTGGAAATAAATCAAATATTTCTTATTCTATTACAGTGTTATTCTACACCAATTACAAAAGAGAAAAAGGCCCAAAACATATACCGGAAATAATCGGGTTCGAGATTTCGATCGGGCTCGGTATTGAAAAAAAACTTTTGTGACAACATTATTTCAAGGTGACATGGATTATACTTGTGTTTTTGGATTAAATCAGAGTAATGCAAGGTAAGTTTGCATGGAATAAGTGTAAATAATTGTTCTTTATACTGTATTTTATTGTTTTGTCAACTGTTGATACCGTAGTTGTTTATTTACAAGATATAATTGACGAAAGTTACAAGTACATTGTGTACAATACATGTTGGGTGTCAAGCGTTTAAACTAAATGTAGTTACACACCTTAAACTGTTATAATAGTTTCTTTTAAATGTTATCGATGAAATATACTATTCAGAGTAATGTTGTAAACTTCATTTAATGACGGACGAATATACAGAAAAGTGTGTGAGAGTTTTACAAATCAAAGTACTGATAGTACTGAAAAGGGGATTTAGTTAAATGCTCTGAAAGCCCCGTAAAACTTTTGGGATTAATAACAACACCCCTATTTCTCCTGTAATACATTAATACAAAGAAAAAATCAGCATTAGTTTCAGGAAAAATCCTTTTATTGAGAAATTACACCCCCTGAGAAAACTCATAATTTTCTGTTTATTGTTAAAAAATCAGTATAGTAAATCAGTTAGTAAACTCCCTAAATCTTTTGGTATTAATACTTACTCCCTTATATATCCTTAGTAACATGAATACAAAGAAATAAACAGCATCAGTTAAATGAAAAATCTTTTTATTAAGAAATTACATCCCCAGAAAGGAACCCATATTCTTCATTTTAACATTCAATAATGGATATAGTTAAACGCTTAGTGGACCCCTAAAACTTTTGGGATTATAACTTACACCTGTATTTCTCCTTAAATACATTAATACAAAGAAATAATCAACATTATTTTAAGGAAAAATTCTTTAATTAAGAAATTACACCCACCTGAGACAACCCATAACTTTCTGTTTATCGTTAAAAAATCAGTATAGTAAATCATTTAGAAAACTCCCTAAATCTTTTGGTATTAATACTTACACCCTTATTTCTCCTTTATTATATAAATACCAAGATTTAAACAGCATTAGTTTATGAAAAAATATCTTAACTCATAAATGACATCCCCATGAATGAACCCATATTCTTCATTATAACGTTAAAACATGGTATAATTAAACGCTTAGAAGACCCCCTAAAACTTTAAGGATTAATACTTACACCCTCATTTTTCCTTTATTACAATAATACAAAGACATAATCAGCATTATTTTAAGGAAAGTCATTTAATTAAGAAATTACACCCCCCTGAAACAACCCATAATTTTCTGTTTATCGTTAAAAAATCAGTATAGTAAATCATTTAGAAAACCCCCTAAATCTTTTGGTATTAATACTTACACCCTTACTCATCCTTTATTATATAAATACCAAGAATTGAACAGCATTAGTTTAAGGAAAAATCTTTTTATTCATAAAAGACACCCCCATGAACGAACCCATATTCTTCATTTTAACGTTAAAAATTGGGTATAGTTAAACGCTTAGTAGACCCCCTTAAACTTTTAGGATTAATATTTACATCCTCATTTCTCCTTTATTACAATAATACAAAGACATCATCAGCATTATTTTAAGGAAAAATCTTTTAATTGAGAAATTACACCCCCCTGAGACAACCCATAATTTTCTGTTTATCGTTAAAAAGAAATATAAATACTTAGAGGTTTAGTGGGGGTCAGAAGGGATTGAGTATACCATATATTTCGCTTCAAATTGAAATTTTTGTGTATTCTGCAGGGGGAATAAATTCATAATACAAGGGTATTTCTTTAAACTAATGCTGCTAAATTCTTTGTTTTAATGTGTATCAAGATAAAATAGGGTAGAAATATCAATACTTTGAGGTAAAGTGTGGGTCAGGAGGGATTTAGTATACCAAATATTTAACGTCAAATTGAAATTTATTGGAATATTCCCGAGGGGTATAAATTCATAACAAAGGGGTAATTCTTTTAACTAAGGGTCCTATATCCTTTGTATTCATGTGTATTAGGATAAATAAGGCTTGAAATATTGATACTTAGAGATTTAGAGGGTTTCTGAAGGGACTTTCTATGCCCAATATTTAATGTCAAATGGAAATTTATTGGTATAATGAGGGGGTATAAATTCAATATTAAGAGGTAATCCTTTGCTCTAATTGTCCTTATTCCTTTGTTATAATGTGTATTAGGATAAATTAGGGTTGAAATGTTCATACTTAGAGATTTATTGGGGATCAGATAGGATTTAGTATACCATATTATTTCTGGTAAATTAAAAATTATAGGTTCTCTTAAGTGGGTATAAATTCATAACAGAGGGGTAATTCTTCTAACAAAGGGTTCTAATTCTTTTGTATTGATGTGTATTAAGGTAAATAAGGGTTGAAATATTGGTATTTAAAGATTAGAGAGTTTCCGAAGGGATTTAGTATGCCCTATATTTAACGTCAAATTGAAATTTATTGGAATACTCCGAGGGATATAAATTCATAACAGATGGGTAATTCTTTTAACTAAGGGTCCTATATCCTTTGTATTCATGTGTATTAGGATAAGTAAGGCTTGAAATATTGATACCTAAGATTTAGAGGGTTTCCGAAGGGACTTACTATGCCCAATATTTAACGTCAAATTGAAATTTAATGGCTTCTTCAAGTGGGTCAAATTTTTTTCAGAGGGTTTAACTGTGGAGTTTTTCAGTTATAATCTCTTAAGGACTTTACAATAAACAATAAATCATGAAAAAAATGTTCATTTGCTGCAATATTTCATGAATTTCCTTAAAATAAATCTCTAGGGTTTAGAGGACCAAAATATTGGATTAAGTTACAAGTAACACTTTTTTTGTAGGGACCATAAATTCTTGTGATTATGGCAACAAGAGTTACTGGAAATAAATCAAATATTCTTATTCTATTACAGTGTTATCTTACACCAATTACAACAGAGAAAAAGGCCCAAAACACTAGCCGGAAATTATCGGGTTCGAGATTCGATCGGGCTCGGTGTTGAAAAAAAACATTTGTGACAAAATGATTTCAAGGTGACATGGATTATACTTGTGTTTTTGGATTAAATCAGACTAATGCAAGGTAGGTTTGCATAAGATAAGTGTAAATAATTGTTCTTTATACTGTACTTGATTGTTTTGTCAACTGTTGATCCCGTAGTTGTTTTATTTACAACATATAATTGACGAATGTTATAAGTACATTGTCTACAATACATGTTGGGTGTCAAGTGTTTAAACTAAATGTAGTTACACATCTTAAACTGTTATTATAGTTTCTTTTAAGTGTTATCGATGAAATATACTATTCAGAATAATGTTGTAAACTTCATACAATGACAAAGAATATACAGAAAAGTGTGTATGTGAGAGTTTTACAAAAAATGTTGTTAAGTCTTTTGTAATCAATGATTATACCCTTATTTATCTTTAATGATATTAATACACAGAAATAATCTCCATAAGTGCAAGTAAACTCCTTTTATTATGAAATTATACCCCCATCAAGGAGCTGAATGTTTTTGGTTTAACGTGAACAAATCAGTAAAGTAAAACACTTAGGAAATCCTCAAAATCTTTTCGGATCAATATTTGCACCCTTTTTTATCTGTTAATACATTCCTACAAAGAAATAATCGGTGTTAATTTAAGGACAAATATTTCTATTAAGAAATTACATCCCTAGGAAGAAGCCAATATTCTTCATTTTAATGTTAAAATAGGGATATAGTTAAATTCTCCGGAAGCCCCCTAAAACTTTTGGGATCAATAATAACACCCCTTTTTCTCCTTTAATACATTAATACAAAGAAATAATCAGCATTAGTTTCCGGAAAAATCCTTTTATAAAGAAATTACACCCCCTGAGAAAACTCATAATTTTCTGTTTATCGTTAAAAAATCAGTACAGTTAATTAGTTAGGAAACTCCCTAAATCATTTGGTATGAATACTTATGCCCTTATATATCCTTAATTACATGAATACAAAGAATAAAAACAGCATTAATTTAAGGCAAAATGTTTTTGTTTAGAAATTACACTCCCATGAAGGAGCCCATATTCTTCATTTTAATGTTACCAAATTGATATAATTAAACGCTTAAGAGACTCCCTAAATCTTTTGGTATGAATACTAACACCCTTTTATATCCTTAATTACATGAATACAGAGAAATGACGTCATAGCAATAGTTTTAGGCAAAATAATTTTATTAAGAAATAATACCCCCATGAAGGAACCCATATTATTCATTTTAACGTTAACAAATGGATATACTTAAATGCTTAATAGACTCCATAAATGTTTAAAAATGAATACTTACACCCTAATTTATCCTTGAATGCATTAATACAAAGAAATAATCAGCATTAGCTTTAGGCAAAATCCTTTAAGTTTTATAAAAAAAATTACACCCCCTGAGAAAACTCATAATTTTCTGTTTATCGTTTAAAATTCAGTATATTAAATCATTAAGGAAACTCCCTGAATCTTTTGGTATGAATGCTAACACCCTTATATATCCTTAATTACATGAATACAAAGAAATAAACTGCATTAATTTAAGGCAAAATCTTTTTATTTAGAAATTACACTCCCATGAAGGAGCCGATATTCTTCGTTTTAACGTTAACAAACTGATATAATTAAACGCTTAAGAGACTCCCTAAATCTTTTGGTATGAATACTTACGCCCTTATATAACCTTAATTACATGAATACAAAGAAATAAACAGCATTAGTCAAGTGGAAAATCTTTTTATAAAGAAATTACATCCCCATGAAGGAACCCATATTCTTCATTTTAAAGTTAAAAAATGGATATAGTTACACGCTTAGTAGACCTCTTAAAACTTTTGAGATTATGACTTTCACCCTCAATTCCCCTTTAGTGCATTAATACAAAGAAATAATCAGCTTTAGTTTCAGTAAAAATCCTTTTATTGAGAAATAACACCTTCAGAGAAAACCCATAATTTTCATTTTATCATTAAAAAATTAGTGTAGTAAATCATTTAGGAAACTCCCTAAATCTTTTGGTATGAATACTTACACCCTTATTTATTCTTCATTACATGAATACAAAGAAATAAACAGCAATAGTTGAAGGCAAAATCATTTTATTATGAAATAACAACTCCAAGAAAGAACCAATTTTTCTTTTTTTAGGCATTAACAAATGGGTATACTTAAACGCTTAAGAGACCCCATAATGTTTCAGAATTGTTACCTAAACCATCATTTATCCTTTATTACTATAGTACCAAGATTTAAACAGCATTAGTTAAATGAAAAATCATTTAATTAAGAAATTACATCCCCATGAAGGAACCCATATTCTTCATTTTAACATTAAGAAATGAATATAGTTAAACGCTTAGTAGACCCCCAAAAACTTTTGGGATTAAGACTTCCACCCTTATTTCTCCTTGACTACATAAATACAAAGAAATAATCAGCATTAGTTTCTGGAAAAATTCTTTCATTAAGAAATTATACCCCCGAGACAATCCATAATTTTCAATTTATTGTTGAAAATCGGTATAGTTAATCACTTAAGAAACTCCCTAAATCTTTTGGGATCAATATTTGTTCCCTAATTTATCCTATATCACATCAAAGAAATAAACACCTTTACCTTTAGGAAAAATCCCTTTATTTCGAAATCAAACCCCCATCAGAAAACCCATAATTTTCATTTTATCATTGAAAAATCAGTATCGTTAACCACTAAGTAAACCCCCTTAATTTTAATAAATCAGTATTTATATCCTAATTTATCCTAAGTTACATTGATACAAAGAAGTAATGACCATTAGTTTAGAGGATGATCGTATTATTTTGAACTTACACCCCCTGTAGGAAAGCCATTGTTATGAATTTATCATTTAAAAATCTATATTCTTAATCACTTTGCTTTGGTATTTTTATCTTTTAATCCTCACTTTTATCTTGATTTATATCTTGAGTACAGTTACCTGAAAGTAGAAACAGGATGAAATTTAATGCATTTAGTTATAAGTTCAGTATCCACCCCTTCATGTACACTACTGAGATGGTCTTCTCCATATGCTGAAGGATTATCAGCTAAATAACCTTTAAACCGTTTATTTTTTGTTTTTAAGTAATACAGTTCCATGACTATGCACGAGGGTTCGATTCCCTCCCTAGGCATTATGGAACAGAAAGCTGGTGCAAAGCGGGCAGATAGCCTAGTGGCCCCGCATAGTCAGAGCTGTAATTATAATCATGATAGAATAAATTGATTCAAAAACATTTAAAGTGCTTCTTAGAGAAAATGTCACAAATATAAGAAGTGTTGTGCTTGATAAAAGTTTAGATTGTACATGTATTCTTTTTTTCTGTTGATAGTAGGAATTAAACCCACTCCTTTTCCTGGTTGATAACATAAAATGTGCTCAAATACATCATATCAGCTTTATTGATGATTACAAAATCTAATTCAGAGAGAGAGAAAGAGAGAGAGAGATCTTTGTTTGTAAATGGTACAGTTCAATGACTATGTACGAGGGTTCGATTCCCTCCCTAGGCATATGGAACAAGCTGGTGCAAAGCGGGCAGATAGCCTAGTGGCCCCACATAGTCAGAACTGTATCCATAATGATAGGACAAATTGCTTCTAAAACATTCAAAGTGTTTCTTAGAGAAAATGTCACAAATAGCTATAAGAAGAAGTGTTGTGCTTGACAAAAGATACTTATAAGATTGTGCATGTATCACCATTTTTTGTTGACAGTGGGAATTGAACCCACTCCTTTTCCTGGTTGATAACAGGAAATGTGCTCGAATACACCATATCAGCTTTATTGATGATTACAAAATCTAATTCAGAGAGAGAGAAAGAGAGAGAGAGATCTTTGTTTGTAAATGGTACAGTTCAATGACTATGTACGAGGGTTCGATTCCCTCCCTAGGCATATGGAACAAGCTGGTGCAAAGCGGGCAGATAGCCTAGTGGCCCCACATAGTCAGAACTGTATCCATAATGATAGGACAAATTGCTTCTAAAACATTCAAAGTGTTTCTTAGAGAAAATGTCACAAATAGCTATAAGAAGAAGTGTTGTGCTTGACAAAAGATACTTATAAGATTGTGCATGTATCACCATTTTTTGTTGACAGTGGGAATTGAACCCACTCCTTTTCCTGGTTGATAACAGGAAATGTGCTCGAATACACCATATCAGCTGTATTGGTGATTATGTAATCTAATTCAGAGAGAGAAAGAGAGAGACTGAGATAAATCTTGTTTGTTTGTAGGTAGTATGCAGTTCTATGACTATGTACGAGGGTTCAATTCCCTCCCTAGGCATAATGGAAGAGAAAGCTGGTGCAAAGTGGGCAGATAGCCTAGAGGCCCCGCATAGTCAGAGCTGCATAGATAATACATAACAATCAGGTTCAAACATCTCCAAAAAAATAGAGAAAAACGACTATCTTGACATTAATTCAAGTATTTCCATGACAGGGCAATGCGACAATACTAATCGAGTAACAATTTAATCGAGTTTTTGTCGATTTCGACTCGTTCAAAAAATTCACCCTATCAAATAATAAAATACATCAAGTGACTAGTTCGGGTCAGAAAATCTCCAAAAATAGACTGCAACATGAATACGTTTATGTAAATTGAAGTATTTCGATGTCCAGACAATGCGATAAACCTCATTAGTTAACAATATAATGTTTATTTTAACGATTTATAAGCGTTCAACAATTTCACCCCCCGACTCTGGATATCTGATCAATGATGGTCCTTAAGTTACAAAAGTGTCGCTACCGGGGTTAGCTATCTCAGAGACTATCGAAGATATTGCGACGGGACCCAGAGGGTTAGAAACCATTTTTGATGATATTTATAGATTCGCTAACGTCCCAAAATGAAAAATGCCAAAATCGGCAAACCCCGAAACTCCAAGTTACAAAGCACATATCTGAAGTTACAAAGCACACTCTTAAGTTACAAAAGCACACATTCATAAGTTACAAAGCACACTTTTTTGGCTTAAGTTACAAAAAGTGTGCTTTTAAGTTACAAAAAGTGTGATTTTTGACCCACGCCCCTAACCCTAACCCTAACCCTAACCCTAACCCTAACCCTAACCCTAACCCTAACCCCCTAACCCTAACCCTAACCCTAACCCTAACCCTAACCCTAACCCTAACCCTAACCCCTAACCCTAACCCTAACCCTAACCCTAACCCTAACCCAACCCTAACCCTAACCCTAACCCTAACCCAACCCTAACCCTAACCCTAACCCTAACCCTAACCCTAACCCTAACCCTAATTAGCGTCGCCGGTACACTTTTTGTAACTTAAACTTTCAAAGGCTGGGGTTAGTGCTTAAAACCCCGGGGTTAGAGGACCTGTTTGTTTTAGATTGTTATTTTAGGTCAAAACTACAATCTAAAACGAAAATGTCCTCTAACCCCCTATTGGAAGTCAAAAAAATTGGAACTCGAAAATTTTTTTAGTTACAAAGCACACTTTGCATTTTGGTCCTTTATTTACAGGGGGTTAGAAACGTTCTGGGTGGCCAATTGGGGTTAGCTCTCTGTTTTTTCAGATGGATTCTAACCCCCACCTAACCCCCTAAAAGTAAAAAAGCTGTCAAAATTCAGGAAAAAATTTAGGTCTGGTGGGGTATACAAATCTCCAGATCATCTTCACTATGGTGCAAAAAATTCAGTCTTCCTCAACACTTTTCTTATTTATCGTCGTAGAGCATTCAAACTTGGTGGAAACATTGGAATTTAGATAAGGAACACTGTTATGCTTTTATTCCTGCTCAAAAATCGTTTTTTTTGGGAAAATATCGCATTTTTCAAAATTTTCGATTTTTGGGATTAAGTTACAAAAGCACACTTTTCAAACACCTGTGGTTAGCTCATTTTTTGCTTCTAAAAATTATTCTAAGGTATAATTAGCAAGATTTTAATGAGTTGTATACTTTAGCTAGACTTGGTACAGAAATAACCGGAAATAACGTCAGAGAACTACTTCTAAAAAGTGTGCTTTGTAACTTAATTTTTTGTATCATGTTATATAGTAAATGGTCCAATGCTGGGGTTAGCATTTCTAATGCTGTAATTGGAAAGCAATTGGTTACTAATGATACTTTGGACAATACTCATTGACCTTAGTCACTTTTAACTCACCTGGGACCTCTAATTAATGACTTTTGGGACTTACAATCTGGCACATTTTTGGTAACTCAATGGTCAATTTGTCCTTTTTTGGCTCTAATTCTTTTATTTATGCAGGTTTAGCAGACTTTTTTGCATTAATCATTATGTTTTATCACATGTATCTTAAATATATGCAAACATTTAACCTATCTTATGTTAATGACCTTGAGACCCCCTAAAATCTCTATTTTTCCACTAAAAACATCCCTTTTCGGCTCTTATTTTTTTATTTTTTACTATATTCTAAGTTCATGTGCAGAAATTATCATGTTTCGGTGGATGTATCTTAGATATATGCAAAGAAGGATCCTACTCTGTACGGTTTACCCTGTGCTCTCTTGTAATTTGCATTTTCGCCGAAAATCCCAAGTCCAAATGGAAATCCAAAAAGCGTCAAAATAGTTCTATAAAATGATTATATCGGGAACTTTTTTACATAATCCACCTTATTTTATGTCGCTCGACCTGATTCCGTGTCAAAATACCCAATATTCCCCATAGCGGCTGAGATCTCTAACCACGGGGTTTGGTCCTGTGCCTCGTAACTTAATCTTCTGGAAAGTGGGCGAAAGTGAAAATTGTTGAACGGGTATAAATCATTAAAATCAAGATTATATCGTTAACTATTGGGGATAATCGCATTCACCTGATGTCGAAAAACTTGAAATAACGTAAAGATATTCATAATAATTGATAACTTCGGAGTATCGCGACACTGTTTTGGTCACTTTTTTAACTCATCAACATTCATAGGGTAAAATTTTTGAGCGGATCAAAATCGTTAAAATTAAGTTAATACCGTTAACTTTTAAGGGTTATCGCATTGATCGAATGTCGAAATACTTGAATTAATGTAAGAATAATGATGATAATCGACAACTTCGAAGATGTTGCTACCATAACTTTAACGTTAACTATAACATTATGGTAACACTAAAGGGGTTCCAAATTCTTAAATAAGGGGTAATACTTTAAACTAATGTGAATATTTCCTTCGCTTTATGTATATTAGTACAAATTGGGGTAGAAATACAGAAAGAAAAAGACTTAGAGGGTGTCCGAAGGGATATAGTATACTATATATTTAACGTCAAATTGAAATTTATGGGTATACTCAAGGGGGTATAGATTCATAATACAGGGATAATCCTTTCATCTAAGGCTCATAATTCCTTTGTTTTGATGTGTATTAGGATAAATTAAGATTGAAATATGCATACTTAGAGATTTAGAGGGTGTCCGAAGGGATTTAGTATACCATATAATTAGCGGGAAATTCAAAATTATGGGTTTACTTAGGGGGGTATAAATTCATAATACAGGGGTAATCCTTTTAACTATTGGTGATATCTCCTTGGTATTAATATGTATTAGGGTAATTTAGAGTAGAAATATTGATACTTTGAAATCTAGAGGGTGTCGGAAGCGATTTAGTATCACATATATTTAACGTCAAATTGAAATTTATGGGTATACTCAGGGGGGTATAGATTCATAATAGAGGGATAATCCCTTCATCTAAGGCTCATAATTCCTTTGTTTTGATGTGTATTAGGATAAATTAAGATTGAAATATGCATACTTAGAGATTTAGAGGGTGTCCGAAGGGATTTAGTATACCATAAAATTACAAGAAAATTGAAAATTATGGGTTTTCTCAGGGGGGTAAAAATTCATAATAGAGGAATAATCCTTTTATTTAAGGGTTCTATTCTCTTTGTATTATTGTATATTAGGATAATTAAGGGTAGAAATATTAATTCTTAGAGATTAAGAGGGTGTCCGAAAGTATTTAATATGCCATATATTTAACGTCAAATTGAAATTTATGGGTATGTTCCAGAGGGTATAAATTCATAATGTATGGGTACTACTGTTATCTAAGAGTTCTAACATCTTTGATTTTATGTATTTTAGGATAAATGAGGGTAGAAATATTCATGCTTATAGATTAAGAGGTGGTCTGAAGGGGTTTAGTATAACATATAATTAGCGGGAAATTCAAAATTATAGGTTTACTTAGGGGGGTATAGATTCATAATACAGGGGTATTCCTTTTAACTAATGGTAATATATCTTTTGTTTTTATATGTTTAAGGATAATTAGGTTGGAAATATTAATACTTAGAGATTTAGAGGGTGTCCGAAGGGATTTAATATGCCATATATTTAACGTCAAATTGAAATTTATGGGTATACTCAGGGGGATATAAATTGATAATACAAGGGTACTTCTGTTATCTAAGGGTCCTAATCTCTTTGTTTTAATGTATATTAGGATAAATAAGGGTAGAATTATTAATGCTTATAGGTTAAGAGATGGTCCGAAGGGATTTAGTATACCATATAATTAGTAGGAAATTCAAAATTATGGGTTTACTTTTTCAGGTAAAAATTCATAATACAAGGGTATTCCTTTAAACTAGTGGTGATATATCCTTGCTTTTAATATGTATTAGGATAATTAAGGGTAGAAATATTGATACTTTGAAATCTAGAGGGTGTCAGAAGGGATTTAGTATCCCATATATTTAACGTCAAATTAAAATATATAGGTATACTCAGGGGGGGATAAATTGATAATACAAAGGTACTCCTGTTATCTAAGGGTCCTAATCTCTTTGTTTTAATGTATATTAGGATAAATCAGGGTAGAAATATTAATGCTTATAGATTAAGTGGTGGTCCGAAGGGATTTAGTATACCATATAATTAGCGGGAAATTCAAAATTATGGGTTTACTTTTTCAGGTATAAATTCATATTGCAGGGGTATTCCTTTAAACTAGTGGTGATATCTCCTTCCTTTTAATATGTATTAGGATAATTAAGAGTAGAATTATTGATACTTATAGATTAAGAGGTGGTCCGAAGGGATTTAGTATACCATATAATTAGCGGGAAATTCAAAATTATGGGTTTACTTTTTCAGGTATAAATTCATAATACAAGGGTATTCCTTTAAACTAGTGGTGATATCTCCTTGCTTTTAATATGTATTAGGATAATTAAGGGTAGAAATATTGATACTTATAGATTAAGAGGTGGTCCGAAGGGATTTAGTATACCATATAATTAGCGGGAAATTCAAAATTATGGGTTTACTTAGGGGGTTATAAATTCATAATACAATGGTATTCCTTTAAACTAGTGGTGATATCTCCTTGATTTTAATATGTATTAGGATAATTAAGGGTAGACATATTGATACTTAGAGGTTTAGAGGGTTTCCGAAGTGATTTAGTATCACAAATATTTAACGTCAAATTGAAATTTATGGGTATACTCAGGGGGGTATAAATTGATAAAACAAGGGTACTCCTGTTATCTTAGGGTCTTAATCTCTTTGTTTTAATGTATATTAGGATAAATAAGGGTAGAAATATTAATGCTTATAGGTTAAGAGGTGGTCCGAAGGGATTTAGTATACCATATAATTAGCGGGAAATTCAAAATTATGGGTTTACTTTTTCAGGTATAAATTCATAATACAGGGGTATTCCTTTAAACTAGTGGTGATATCTTCTTGCTTTTAATATGTATTAGGATAATTAAGGGTAGAAATATTGATACTTATAGATTAAGAGGTGGTCCGAAGGGATTTAGTATACCATATAATTAGCGGGAAATTCAAAATTATGGGTTTACTTAGGGGGTTATAAATTCATAATACAATGGTATTCCTTTAAACTAGTGGTGATATCTCCTTGATTTTAATATGTATTAGGATAATTAAGGGTAGACATATTGATACTTAGAGGTTTAGAGGGTTTCCGAGGTGATTAAGTATCACATATATTTAACGTCAAATTGAAATTTATGGGTATACTCAGGGGGGTATAAATTGATAAAACAAGGGTACTCCTGTTATCTTAGGGTCTTAATCTCTTTGTTTTAATGTATATTAGGATAAATAAGGGTAGAAATATTAATACTTAATGGTTTAGTGGGGGTCAGGAGGGATTTAGTATACCAAATATTTAACGTTCAATGGAAATATTTGGGCATTCTCTGGGGGGTATAAATTCATAATACAGAGGTATTTCTTTAAACTAATGGTGTTAAATCTTTTGTTTAAATGTGTACTAGGATAAAATAGGGCAGAAATTTTAATACTAAAAGATTTAGTGGGGGTCAGGAGGGATTTAGTATTCATTATATTTAACGTTAAAATGGAATTTTTGGGCATTTTCTGGGGGGTATAAATTCATAATACAGGGGTATTTCTTTAAGCTAGTGGTATTTTATCCTTTGTTTTGCTGTGTATTAGACTAAAATAGGGTAGAAATATTAATACTTAATGGTTTAGTGCGGGTCAGGAGGGATTTAGTATACCAAATATTTAACGTTCAATGGAAATTTCTGGGCATTCTCTGGGGGGTATAAATTCATAAAACAGGGGTATTTCTTTATACTAATGGTGTTAAATCTTTTGTTTTAATGTGTACTAGGATAAAATAGGGCAGACATTTTAATACTAAAAGGTTCAGTGGGGGTCAGGAGGAATTTAGTATTCATTATATTTAACGTCAAATGGAAATTTTTGGGTATTCTCACAGGGTTATAAATTCATAATGCAGGGGTATTTCTTTATACTAATGGTATTTTATCCTTTGTTTTGATGTGTATTAGGATAAAATAGGGTAGAAATTTCAATACTTAAAGGTTTAGTGGGGGTCAGGAGGGACTTAGTATACCAAATATTTAACGTTCAATGGAAATTTTTGGGCATTCTCTGGGGGGTAAAAATTCATAATAAAGGGGTATTTCTTTATACTAATGGTGTTAAATCTTTTGTTTTGATGTGTACTAGGATAAAATAGGGCAGAATTTTTAATTCTAAAAGATTTAGTGGGGGTCAGGAGGGATTTAGTATTCATTATATTTAACGTCAAAATGAAATTTTTGGGTATTCTAAGGGTGGTAAAAATTCATAATGCAGGGCTTTTTCTTTGAACTAATGCTGCTAATTCCTTTGTTTTAATGTTTATTATGATAAAATAGGGTAGAAATATTAATACTTATAGGTTTAGTGGTGGTCAGGAGGGATTTAGTATTCATTATATTTAACGTCAAATGGAAATTTTTGGGTATTCTCACAGGGGTATAAATTCATAATACAGGGGTATTTCTTTAAGCTAATGGTATTTTATCCTTTGTTTTGATGTGTATTAGACTAAAATAGGGTAGAAATATTAATACTTAAAGGTTCAGTGGGGGTCAGGAGGAATTTAGTATACCAAATATTTAACGTTCAATGGAAATTTTTGGGCATTCTCTGGGGGGTAAAAATTCATAATACAGGGGTATTTCTTTATACTAATGGTGTTAAATCTCTTGTTTTAATGTGTACTAGGATAAAATAGGGCAGAAATTTTAATACTAAAAGATTTAGTGGGGGTCAGGAGGAATTTAGTATTCATTATATTTAACGTCAAAATGGAATTTTTGGGTATACTCAGGGGGCTATAAATTCATAATACAGGGTTATTTCTTTAAGCTAATGGTACTTTATCCTTTGTTTTGATGTGTATTAGGATAAAATAGAGCAGAAATTTTAATACTAAAAGATTAAGTGGGGATCAGGAGGAATTTAGTATTCATTATATTTAACGTCAAAATGGAATTTTTGGGTATACTCAGGGGGCTATTAATTCATAATACAGGGGTATTTCTTTAAGCTAATGGTACTTTAATCTTTGTTTTGATGTGTATTAGGATAAAATAGGGTAGAAATATTAATACTTAATGGTTTAGTGGGGGTCAGGAGGGATTTAGTATACCAAATATTTAACGTTCAATGGAAATATTTGGGCATTCTCTGGGGGGTATAAATTCATAATACAGAGGTATTTCTTTAAACTAATGGTGTTAAATCTTTTGTTTTAATGTGTACTAGGATAAAATAGGGCAGAAATTTTAATACTAAAAGATTTAGTGGGGGTCAGGAGGGATTTAGTATTCATTATATTTAACGTTAAAATGGAATTTTTGGGCATTTTATGGGGGGTATAAATTCATAATACAGGGGTATTTCTTTAAGCTAATGGTATTTTATCCTTTGTTTTGCTGTGTATTAGACTAAAATAGGGTAGAAATATTAATACTTAAAGGTTCAGTGGGGGTCAGGAGGAATTTAGTATACCAAATATTTAACGTTCAATGGAAATTTTTGGGCATTCTCTGGGGGGTATAAATTCATAAAACAGGGGTATTTCTTTATACTAATGGTGTTAAATCTTTTGTTTTAATGTGTACTAGGATAAAATAGGGCAGACATTTTAATACTAAAAGGTTCAGTGGGGGTCAGGAGGAATTTAGTATTCATTATATTTAACGTCAAATGGAAATTTTTGGGTATTCTCACAGGGTTATAAATTTATAATACAGGGGTATTTCTTTATACTAATGGTATTTTATCCTTTGTTTTGATGTGTATTAGGATAAAATAGGGTAGAAATTTCAATACTTAAAGGTTTAGTGGGGGTCAGGAGGGACTTAGTATACCAAATATTTAACGTTCAATGGAAATTTTTGGGCATTCTCTGGGGGGTAAAAATTCATAATAAAGGGGTATTTCTTTATACTAATGGTGTTAAATCTTTTGTTTTGATGTGTACTAGGATAAAATAGGGCAGAATTTTTAATTCTAAAAGATTTAGTGGGGGTCAGGAGGGATTTAGTATTCATTATATTTAACGTCAAAATGAAATTTTTGGGTATTCTAAGGGTGGTAAAAATTCATAATGCAGGGCTTTTTCTTTGAACTAATGCTGCTAATTCCTTTGTTTTAATGTTTATTATGATAAAATAGGGTAGAAATATTAATACTTATAGGTTTAGTGGTGGTCAGGAGGGATTTAGTATTCATTATATTTAACGTCAAATGGAAATTTTTGGGTATTCTCACAGGGGTATAAATTCATAATACAGGGGTATTTCTTTAAGCTAATGGTATTTTATCCTTTGTTTTGATGTGTATTAGACTAAAATAGGGTAGAAATATTAATACTTAAAGGTTCAGTGGGGGTCAGGAGGAATTTAGTATACCAAATATTTAACGTTCAATGGAAATTTTTGGGCATTCTCTGGGGGGTAAAAATTCATAATACAGGGGTATTTCTTTATACTAATGGTGTTAAATCTCTTGTTTTAATGTGTACTAGGATAAAATAGGGCAGAAATTTTAATACTAAAAGATTTAGTGGGGGTCAGGAGGAATTTAGTATTCATTATATTTAACGTCAAAATGGAATTTTTGGGTATACTCAGGGGGCTATAAATTCATAATACAGGGTTATTTCTTTAAGCTAATGGTACTTTATCCTTTGTTTTGATGTGTATTAGGATAAAATAGAGCAGAAATTTTAATACTAAAAGATTAAGTGGGGATCAGGAGGAATTTAGTATTCATTATATTTAACGTCAAAATGGAATTTTTGGGTATACTCAGGGGGCTATTAATTCATAATACAGGGGTATTTCTTAAAGCTAATGGTACTTTAATCTTTGTTTTGATGTGTATTAGGATAAAATAGGGTAGAAATATTAATACTTAATGGTTTAGTGGGGGTCAGGAGGGATTTAGTATACCAAATATTTAACGTTCAATGGAAATATTTGGGCATTCTCTGGGGGGTATAAATTCATAATACAGAGGTATTTCTTTAAACTAATGGTGTTAAATCTTTTGTTTTAATGTGTACTAGGATAAAATAGGGCAGAAATTTTAATACTAAAAGATTTAGTGGGGGTCAGGAGGGATTTAGTATTCATTATATTTAACGTTAAAATGGAATTTTTGGGCATTTTATGGGGGGTATAAATTCATAATACAGGGGTATTTCTTTAAGCTAATGGTATTTTATCCTTTGTTTTGCTGTGTATTAGACTAAAATAGGGTAGAAATATTAATACTTAAAGGTTCAGTGGGGGTCAGGAGGAATTTAGTATACCAAATATTTAACGTTCAATGGAAATTTTTGGGCATTCTCTGGGGGGTATAAATTCATAAAACAGGGGTATTTCTTTATACTAATGGTGTTAAATCTTTTGTTTTAATGTGTACTAGGATAAAATAGGGCAGACATTTTAATACTAAAAGGTTCAGTGGGGGTCAGGAGGAATTTAGTATTCATTATATTTAACGTCAAATGGAAATTTTTGGGTATTCTCACAGGGTTATAAATTTATAATACAGGGGTATTTCTTTATACTAATGGTATTTTATCCTTTGTTTTGATGTGTATTAGGATAAAATAGGGTAGAAATTTCAATACTTAAAGGTTTAGTGGGGGTCAGGAGGGACTTAGTATACCAAATATTTAACGTTCAATGGAAATTTTTGGGCATTCTCTGGGGGGTAAAAATTCATAATAAAGGGGTTTTTCTTTATACTAATGGTGTTTAATCTTTTGTTTTAATGTGTACTAGGATAAAATAGGGCAGAAATTTTAATTCTAAAAGATTTAGTGGGGGTCAGGAGGGATTTAGTATTCATTATATTTAACGTCAAAATTAAATTTTTGGGTTTTCTTAGGGGGGTATAAATTCATAATGCAGGGCTTTTCCTTTGAACTGATGCTGCTAAATCCTTTGTATTAATGTTTATTAGGATAAAATATGGTAGAAATATTAATACTTACTCCATTTGATGCAGTATTTCATGAATTTCCTTTAAATAAATCTCTGGGGTTAGAGGACCAAAATATTGCATTAAGTTACAAGTAACACTTTTTTTGTAGGGACCATACATTCTTGTGATTATCGCAACAATAGTTACTGGAAATAAATCAAATATTTCTTATTCTATTACAGTGTTATTCTACACCAATTACAAAAGAGAAAAAGGCCCAAAACATATACCGGAAATAATCGGGTTCGAGATTTCGATCGGGCTCGGTATTGAAAAAAAACTTTTGTGACAACATTATTTCAAGGTGACATGGATTATACTTGTGTTTTTGGATTAAATCAGAGTAATGCAAGGTAAGTTTGCATGGAATAAGTGTAAATAATTGTTCTTTATACTGTATTTTATTGTTTTGTCAACTGTTGATACCGTAGTTGTTTATTTACAAGATATAATTGACGAAAGTTACAAGTACATTGTGTACAATACATGTTGGGTGTCAAGCGTTTAAACTAAATGTAGTTACACACCTTAAACTGTTATAATAGTTTCTTTTAAATGTTATCGATGAAATATACTATTCAGAGTAATGTTGTAAACTTCATTTAATGACGGACGAATATACAGAAAAGTGTGTGAGAGTTTTACAAATCAAAGTACTGATAGTACTGAAAAGGGGATTTAGTTAAATGCTCTGAAAGCCCCGTAAAACTTTTGGGATTAATAACAACACCCCTATTTCTCCTGTAATACATTAATACAAAGAAAAAATCAGCATTAGTTTCAGGAAAAATCCTTTTATTGAGAAATTACACCCCCTGAGAAAACTCATAATTTTCTGTTTATCGTTAAAAAATCAGTATAGTAAATCAGTTAGTAAACTCCATAAATCTTTTGGTATTAATACTTACTCCCTTATATATCCTTAGTAACATGAATACAAAGAAATAAACAGCATCAGTTAAATGAAAAATCTTTTTATTAAGAAATTACATCCCCAGAAAGGAACCCATATTCTTCATTTTAACATTCAATAATGGATATAGTTAAACGCTTAGTGGACCCCTAAAACTTTTGGGATTATAACTTACACCCGTATTTCTCCTTAAATACATTAATACAAAGAAATAATCAACATTAGTTTAAGGAAAAATTCTTTAATTAAGAAATTACACCCACCTGAGACAACCCATAACTTTCTGTTTATCGTTAAAAAATCAGTATAGTAAATCATTTAGAAAACTCCCTAAATCTTTTGGTATTAATACTTTCACCCTTATTTCTCCTTTATTATATAAATACCAAGATTTAAACAGCATTAGTTTATGAAAAAATATCTTAACTCATAAATGACATCCCCATGAATGAACCCATATTCTTCATTATAACGTTAAAACATGGTATAATTAAACGCTTAGAAGACCCCCTAAAACTTTAAGGATTAATACTTACACCCTCATTTCTCCTTTATTACA
Source organism: Magallana ariakensis (assembly GCA_020458035.1). Lineage (NCBI taxonomy): Eukaryota > Metazoa > Mollusca > Bivalvia > Ostreida > Ostreidae > Magallana > Magallana ariakensis. The sequence continues at coordinate 86,128,042 of CM035811.1, forward strand.
ATAATACAAAGACATAATCAGCATTATTTTAAGGAAAGTCATTTAATTAAGAAATTACACCCTCCTGAAACAACCCTTAATTTTTTGTTTATCGTTAAAAAATCAGTATAGTAAATCATTTAGAAAACCCCCTAAATCTTTTGGTATTAATACTTACACCCTTACTCATCCTTTATTATATAAATACCAAGAATTGAACAGCATTAGTTTAAGGAAAAATCTTTTTATTCATAAAAGACACCCCCATGAACGAACCCATATTCTTCATTTTAACGTTAAAAATTGGGTATAGTTAAACGCTTAGTAGACCCCCTTAAACTTTTAGGATTAATATTTACATCCTCATTTCTCCTTTATTACAATAATACAAAGACATCATCAGCATTATTTTAAGGAAAAATCATTTAATTGAGAAATTACACCCCCCTGAGACAACCCATAATTTTCTGTTTATCGTTAAAAAGAAATATAAATACTTAGAGGTTTAGTGGGGGTCAGAAGGGATTGAGTATACCATATATTTCGCTTCAAATTGAAATTTTTGTGTATTCTGCAGGGGGAATAAATTCATAATACAAGGGTATTTCTTTAAACTAATGCTGCTAAATTCTTTGTTTTAATGTGTATCAAGATAAAATAGGGTAGAAATATCAATACTTTGAGGTATAGTGTGGGTCAGGAGGGATTTAGTATACCAAATATTTAACGTCAAATTGAAATTTATTGGAATACGCCGAGGGGTATAAATTCATAACAAAGGGGTAATTCTTTTAACTAAGGGTCCTATATCCTTTGTATTCATGTGTATTAGGATAAATAAGGCTTGAAATATTGATACTTAGAGATTTAGAGGGTTTCTGAAGGGACTTTCTATGCCCAATATTTAATGTCAAATGGAAATTTATTGGTATAATGAGGGGGTATAAATTCAATATTAAGAGGTAATCCTTTGCTCTAATTGTCCTTATTCCTTTGTTATAATGTGTATTAGGATAAATTAGGGTTGAAATGTTCATACTTAGAGATTTATTGGGGATCAGATAGGATTTAGTATACCATATTATTTCTGGTAAATTGAAAATTATAGGTTCTCTTAAGTGGGTATAAATTCATAACAGAGGGGTAATTCTTCTAACAAAGGGTTCTAATTCTTTTGTATTGATGTGTATTAAGGTAAATAAGGGTTGAAATATTGGTATTTAAAGATTAGAGAGTTTCCGAAGGGATTTAGTATGCCCTATATTTAACGTCAAATTGAAATTTATTGGAATACTCCGAGGGATATAAATTCATAACAGATGGGTAATTCTTTTAACTAAGGGTCCTATATCCTTTGTATTCATGTGTATTAGGATAAGTAAGGCTTGAAATATTGATACCTAAGATTTAGAGGGTTTCCGAAGGGACTTACTATGCCCAATATTTAACGTCAAATTGAAATTTAATGGCTTCTTCAAGTGGGTCAAATTTTTTTCAGAGGGTTTAACTGTGGAGTTTTTCAGTTATAATCTCTTAAGGACTTTACAATAAACAATAAATCATGAAAAAAATGTTCATTTGCTGCAATATTTCATGAATTTCCTTAAAATAAATCTCTAGGGTTTAGAGGACCAAAATATTGGATTAAGTTACAAGTAACACTTTTTTTGTAGGGACCATAAATTCTTGTGATTATGGCAACAAGAGTTACTGGAAATAAATCAAATATTCTTATTCTATTACAGTGTTATCTTACACCAATTACAACAGAGAAAAAGGCCCAAAACACTAGCCGGAAATTATCGGGTTCGAGATTCGATCGGGCTCGGTGTTGAAAAAAAACATTTGTGACAAAATGATTTCAAGGTGACATGGATTATACTTGTGTTTTTGGATTAAATCAGACTAATGCAAGGTAGGTTTGCATAAAATAAGTGTAAATAATTGTTCTTTATACTGTACTTGATTGTTTTGTCAACTGTTGATCCCGTAGTTGTTTTATTTACAACATATAATTGACGAATGTTATAAGTACATTGTCTACAATACATGTTGGGTGTCAAGTGTTTAAACTAAATGTAGTTACACATCTTAAACTGTTATTATAGTTTCTTTTAAGTGTTATCGATGAAATATACTATTCAGAATAATGTTGTAAACTTCATACAATGACAAAGAATATACAGAAAAGTGTGTATGTGAGAGTTTTACAAAAAATGTTGTTAAGTCTTTTGTAATCAATGATTATACCCTTATTTATCTTTAATGATATTAATACACAGAAATAATCTCCATAAGTGCAAGTAAACTCCTTTTATTATGAAATTATACCCCCATCAAGGAGCTGAATGTTTTTGGTTTAACGTGAACAAATCAGTAAAGTAAAACACTTAGGAAATCCTCAAAATCTTTTCGGATCAATATTTGCACCCTTATTTATCCGTTAATACATTCCTACAAAGAAATAATCGGTGTTAATTTAAGGACAAATATTTCTATTAAGAAATTACATCCCTAGGAAGAAGCCAATATTCTTCATTTTAATGTTAAAATAGGGATATAGTTAAATTCTCCGGAAGCCCCCTAAAACTTTTGGGATCAATAATAACACCCCTTTTTCTCCTTTAATACATTAATACAAAGAAATAATCAGCATTAGTTTCAGGAAAAATCCTTTTATTGAGAAATTACACCCCCTGAGAAAACTCATAATTTTCTGTTTATCGTTAAAAAATCAGTACAGTTAATTAGTTAGGAAACTCCCTAAATCATTTGGTATGAATACTTATGCCCTTATATATCCTTAATTACATGAATACAAAGAATAAAAACAGCATTAATTTAAGGCAAAATGTTTTTGTTTAGAAATTACACTCCCATGAAGGAGCCCATATTCTTCATTTTACTGTTACCAAATTGATATAATTAAACGCTTAAGAGACTCCCTAAATCTTTTGGTATGAATACTAACACCCTTTTATATCCTTAATTACATGAATACAGAGAAATGACGTCATAGCAATAGTTTTAGTCAAAATAATTTTATTAAGAAATAATACCCCCATGAAGGAACCCATATTATTCATTTTAACGTTAACAAATGGATATACTTAAATGCTTAATAGACTCCATAAATGTTTAAAAATGAATACTTACACCCTAATTTATCCTTGAGTGCATTAATACAAAGAAATAATCAGCATTAGCTTTAGGCAAAATCCTTTAAGTTTTATAAAAAAATTACACCCCCTGAGAAAACTCATAATTTTCTGTTTATCGTTTAAAATTCAGTATATTAAATCATTAAGGAAACTCCCTGAATCTTTTGGTATGAATGCTAACACCCTTATATATCCTTAATTACATGAATACAAAGAAATAAACTGCATTAATTTAAGGCAAAATCTTTTTATTTAGAAATTACACCCCCATGAAGGAGCCGATATTCTTCGTTTTAACGTTTAACAAACTGATATAATTAAACGCTTAAGAGACTCCCTAAATCTTTTGGTATGAATACTTACGCCCTTATATAACCTTAATTACATGAATACAAAGAAATAAACAGCATTAGTCAAGTGGAAAATCTTTTTATAAAGAAATTACATCCCCATGAAGGAACCCATATTCTTCATTTTAAAGTTAAAAAATGGATATAGTTACACGCTTAGTAGACCTCTTAAAACTTTTGAGATTATGACTTTCACCCTCAATTCCCCTTTAGTGCATTAATACAAAAAAATAATCAGCTTTAGTTTCAGTAAAAATCCTTTTATTGAGAAATAACACCTTCAGAGAAAACCCATAATTTTCATTTTATCATTAAAAAATTAGTGTAGTAAATCATTTAGGAAACTCCCTAAATCTTTTGGTATGAATACTTACACCCTTATTTATTCTTCATTACATGAATACAAAGAAATAAACAGCAATAGTTGAAGGCAAAATCATTTTATTATGAAATAACAACTCCAAGAAAGAACCAATTTTTCTTTTTTTAGGCATTAACAAATGGGTATACTTAAACGCTTAAGAGACCCCATAATGTTTCAGAATTGTTACCTAAACCATCATTTATCCTTTATTACTATAGTACCAAGATTTAAACAGCATTAGTTAAATGAAAAATCATTTAATTAAGAAATTACATCCCCATGAAGGAACCCATATTCTTCATTTTAACATTAAGAAATGAATATAGTTAAACGCTTAGTAGACCCCCAAAAACTTTTGGGATTAAGACTTCCACCCTTATTTCTCCTTGACTACATAAATACAAAGAAATAATCAGCATTAGTTTCTGGAAAAATTCTTTCATTAAGAAATTATACCCCCGAGACAATCCATAATTTTCAATTTATTGTTGAAAATCGGTATAGTTAATCACTTAAGAAACTCCCTAAATCTTTTGGGATCAATATTTGTTCCCTAATTTATCCTATATCACATCAAAGAAATAAACACCTTTACCTTTAGGAAAAATCCCTTTATTTCGAAATCAAACCCCCATCAGAAAACCCATAATTTTCATTTTATCATTGAAAAATCAGTATCGTTAACCACTAAGTAAACCCCCTTAATCTTAATAAATCAGTATTTATATCCTAATTTATCCTAAGTTACATTGATACAAAAGAAGTAATGACCATTAGTTTAGAGGATGATCGTATTATTTTGAACTTACACCCCCTGTAGGAAAGCCATTGTTATGAATTTATCATTTAAAAATCTATATTCTTAATCACTTTGCTTTGGTATTTTTATCTTTTAATCCTCACTTTTATCTTGATTTATATCTTGAGTACAGTTACCTGAAAGTAGAAACAGGATGAAATTTAATGCATTTAGTTATAAGTTCAGTATCCACCCCTTCATGTACACTACTGAGATGGTCTTCTCCATATGCTGAAGGATTATCAGCTAAATAACCTTTAAACCGTTTATTTTTTGTTTTTAAGTAGTACAGTTCCATGACTATGCACGAGGGTTCGATTCCCTCCCTAGGCATTATGGAACAGAAAGCTGGTGCAAAGCGGGCAGATAGCCTAGTGGCCCCGCATAGTCAGAGCTGTAATTATAATCATGATAGAATAAATTGATTCAAAAACATTTAAAGTGCTTCTTAGAGAAAATGTCACAAATATAAGAAGTGTTGTGCTTGATAAAAGTTAAGATTGTACATGTATTCTTTTTTTCTGTTGATAGTAGGAATTAAACCCACTCCTTTTCCTGGTTGATAATATAAAATGTGCTCAAATACATCATATCAGCTTTATTGATGATTACAAAATCTAATTCAGAGAGAGAGAAAGAGAGAGAGAGATCTTTGTTTGTAAATGGTACAGTTCAATGACTATGTACGAGGGTTCGATTCCCTCCCTAGGCATATGGAACAAGCTGGTGCAAAGCGGGCAGATAGCCTAGTGGCCCCACATAGTCAGAACTGTATCCATAATGATAGGACAAATTGCTTCTAAAACATTCAAAGTGTTTCTTAGAGAAAATGTCACAAATAGCTATAAGAAGAAGTGTTGTGCTTGACAAAAGATACTTATAAGATTGTGCATGTATCACCATTTCTTGTTGACAGTGGGAATTGAACCCACTCCTTTTCCTGGTTGATAACAGGAAATGTGCTCGAATACACCATATCAGCTGTATTGGTGATTATGTAATCTAATTCAGAGAGAGAAAGAGAGAGACAGAGATAAATCTTGTTTGTTTGTAGGTAGTATGCAGTTCTATGACTATGTACGAGGGTTCAATTCCCTCCCTAGGCATAATGAAAGAGAAAGCTGGTGCAAAGTGGGCAGATAGCCTAGAGGCCCCGCATAGTCAGAGCTGCATAGATAATACATAACAATCAGGCTCAAACATCTCCAAAAAAATAGAGAAAAACGACTATCTTGACATTAATTCAAGTATTTCCATGACAGGGCAATGCGACAATACTAATCGAGTAACAATTTAATCGAGTTTTTGTCGATTTCGACTCGTTCAAAAAATTCACCCTATCAAATAATAAAATACATCAAGTGACTAGTTCGGGTCAGAAAATCTCCAAAAATAGACTGCAACATGAATACGTTTATGTAAATTGAAGTATTTCGATGTCCAGACAATGCGATAAACCTCATTAGTTAACAATATAATGTTTATTTTAACGATTTATAAGCGTTCAACAATTTCACCCCCCGACTCTGGATATCTGATCAATGATGGTCCTTAAGTTACAAAAGTGTCGCTACCGGGGTTAGCTATCTCAGAGACTATCGAAGATATTGCGATGGGACCCAGAGGGTTAGAAACCATTTTTGATGATATTTATAGATTCGCTAACGTCCCAAAATGAAAAATGCCAAAATCGGCAAACCCCGAAACTCCAAGTTACAAAGCACATATCTGAAGTTACAAAGCACACTCTTAAGTTACAAAAGCACACATTCATAAGTTACAAAGCACACTTTTTTGGCTTAAGTTACAAAAAGTGTGCTTTTAAGTTACAAAAAGTGTGATTTTTGACCCACGCCCCTAACCCTAACCCTAACCCTAACCCTAACCCTAACCCTAACCCTAACCCTAACCCTAACCCTAACCCTAACCCTAACCCTAACCCTAATTAGCGTCGCCGGTACACTTTTTGTAACTTAAACTTTCAAAGGCTGGGGTTAGTGCTTAAAACCCCGGGGTTAGAGGACCTGTTTGTTTTAGATTGTTATTTTAGGTCAAAACTACAATCTAAAACGAAAATGTCCTCTAACCCCCTATTGGAAGTCAAAAAAATTGGAACTCGAAAATTTTTTTAGTTACAAAGCACACTTTGCATTTTGGTCCTTTATTTACAAGGGGTTACAAACGTTCTGGGTGGCCAATTGGGGTTAGCTCTCTGTTTTTTTAGATGGATTCAAACCCCCACCTAACCCCCTAAAAGTAAAAAAGCTGTCAAAATTCAGGAAAAAATTTAGGTCTGGTGGGGTATACAAATCTCCAGATCATCTTCACTATGGTGCAAAAAATTCAGTCTTCCTCAACACTTTTCTTATTTATCGTCGTAGAGCATTCAAACTTGGTGGAAAGATTGGAATTTAGATAAGGAACACTGTTATGCTTTTATTCCTGCTCAAAAATCGTTTTTTTGGGAAAATATCGCATTTTTCAAAATTTTCGATTTTTGGGATTAAGTTACAAAAGCACACATTTCAACCACCTGTGGTTAGCTTATTTTTTGGATCTAATAGTTATTTTCAGGTATAATTAGCAAGATTTTAATGAGTTGTATACTTTAGCTAGACTTGGTACAGAAATAACCGGAAATAACGTCAGAGAACTACTTCTAAAAAGTGTGCTTTGTAACTTAATTTTTTGTATCATGTTATATAGTAAATGGTCCAATGCTGGGGTTAGCATTTCTAATGCTGTAATTGGAAAGCAATTGGTTACTAATGATACTTTGGACAATACTCATTGACCTTAGTCACTTTTAACTCACCTGGGACCTCTAATTAATGACTTTTGGGACTTACAATCTGGCACATTTTTGGTAACTCAATGGTCAATGTGTCCTTTTTTGGCTCTAATTCTTTTATTTATGCAGGTTTAGCAGACTTTTTTGCATTAATCATTATGTTTTATCACATGTATCTTAAATATATGCAAACATTTAACCTATCTTATGTTAATGACCTTGAGACCCCCTAAAATCTCTATTTTTCCACTAAAAACATCCCTTTTCGGCTCTTATTTTTTTATTTATTCCTATATTCTGAACTCATGGGGAGAAATTATCATGTTTCGGTGGATATATCTCAGATATATGCAAAGAAGGATCCTATTTTGTACGGTTTACCCTGTGCTCTCTTGTAATTTGCATTTTCGGTCAAAATTTCTAAGTCCAAATGGAAATCCAAAAAGCGTCAAAATAGATCTAAAATATGATTGTATCGGTTACTTTTTTATGTAATCCACTTTATTTCATGTCGCGAGACCATATTCTGCATCAAAATATCCAAGATTCCCCATAGCGGCCCAGATCTCGACGACATGTCTAACCACGGGCTTGGTCCTGTGCCTCGTAACTTAATCTCTTGAAAAGTGGGGGAAAGTGAAAATTGTTGAGCGGATATAAATCATTCAAATGAAGATTATATCGTTAACTATTTAGGATTATCGCATTGATCTGATGTCGAAAAACTTGAAATAACGTAAAGATTTTCAAAATAATAGATAACTTCGGAGTACCGTGACCCTGTTTTTGCCACTTTTTTCCTCATCATCACTGATAGGGTAAATTTTTTGAGCGGATCAAAATCGTTAAAATAAAGTCAATACCGTTAACTTTTAAGGGTTATCGCATTGACAGGATGTCGAAATACTTGAATTAACTTAAGGATAATGATCATGATCGACAACTTCAAAGATGTCGCTACCATATCTTTAACGAATAATTTAACATTATGGTAACACTTAAGGGGCTCTGAATTCTCAAAAAAGGGGTGATACTTTAAACTTATGTGGTTATTTCTTTGCTTTTATGTATATAAGGATAAATTAGTGTTAAAATATTCATACTTAACGATTTAGAGGGTGTCAGAGGGGATTTAGTTTGCACTATATTTAACGTCAAATTGAAATTAATGGGTTCACTTAGGGGGGTATAAATTCATAATTAAGAGGTAATCCTTTGATCTAGTGGTTCTTATTCCTTTGTTATAATGTGTATTAGGATAAATTAGGGTTGAATTGTTCATACTTATAGATTAAGTGGGGGTCATAATGGATTTAGTATACCATATTATTTTCGGTAAATTGAAAATTATAGGTTCTCTTAGGTGGGTATAAATTCATAGCAGAGGGGTATTTCCTTTAACTAAGGGTCCTAATTCCTTTGTTTTCATGTGTATTAGGGTAAATAAGGGCTGAAATATTGATATTCAGAGATTAGAGGGTTTCTGAAGGGATTTAGTATGCCAAATATTTAACTTGAAATTGAAATTTATGGGAATACTCAGATTGGTATAAATTAAAAACAGAGGGGTAATTCCTTTAAATAAGTGTTCTAATTACTTTGTTTTGATGTTTGTTAGGATAAAAAAGGGTTGAACTATTGATACTTTGAGATTTAGAGGGTTTCCAAAGGGTCTTAATATGCCCAATATTTAACGTCAAATTGAAATTTATTGGTATAATGAGGGGAGTATAAATTCATAATTAAGAGGAAATACTTTGATCTAGTGGTCCTTATTCCTTCATTTTAATGTGTATTAGGATAAATTAAGGTTGAATTGTTCATACTTAGAGATTTAGTGGGGGTGAGAATGGATTCAGTATACTATATTATTTCCAGTAAATTGAAATTTATAGGTTCACTTAGGTGGGTATAAATTCATAGCAAAGGGGTAATTCTATTAACTAAGGGTCTTAATTCCTTTGTTTTCATGTGTATTATGGTGAATAAGGGCTGAAATATTGATATTCAGAGATTAGAGGGTTTCTGAAGGGATTAAGTATGCCTTATATTTAATGTCAAATTGGAATTTCTTGGTATACTCAGGGGGGTATAAATTGATAATACAATGATTCTCCTGTTATCTGTGGGTCCTTACATCTTTGTTTTAATGTATATAAGGATAAATGAGGGTGGAAATATTGATGCATATAGATTAAGAGGTTGTCCAAAGGGATTTAGTATACCATATAAATAGCGGGAAATTCAAAATTATGGGTTTACTTTGGCAAGTATAAATTCAAAATACAGGGGTATTCCTTTTAACTAGTGGTGATATCTCCTTGTTTTTAGTATGTATAAAGATAATTAAGGGTAGAAATATTGACACTTACAGATATAGAGGGTTTCCAAAGGGATTTAGTATGTCATATATTTAACGTCAAATTGAAATTTTTGGGTATTCTAAGGGTGGTATAAATTCATAATGCAGGGCTTTTTCTTTGAACTAATGCTGCTAAATCCTTTGTTTTAATGTGTATTATGATAAAATAGGGTAGAAATATTAATACTTATAGGTTTAGTGGTGGTCAGGAGGGATTTAGTATTCATTATATTTAACGTCAAATGGAAATTTTTGGGTATTCTCACAGGGGTATAAATTCATAATGCAGGGGTATTTCTTTAAGCTAATGGTATTTTATCCTTTGTTTTGATGTGTATTAGACTAAAATAGGGTAGAAATATTAATACTTAAAGGTTCAGTGGGGGTCAGGAGGGATTTAGTATTCCAAATATTTAACGTTCAATGGAAATTTTTGGGCATTCTCTGGGGGGTAAAAATTCATAATACAGGGATATTTCTTTATACTGATGGTGTTAAATCTCTTGTTTTAATGTGTACTAGGATAAAAAAGGGCAGAAATTTTAATACTAAAAGATTTAGTGGGGGTCAGGAGGAATTTAGTATTCATTATATTTAACATTAAAATGGAATTTTTGGGCATTTTCTGGGGGGTATAAATTCATAATACAGGGGTATTTCTTTAAGCTAATGGTATTTTATCCTTTGTTTTGCTGTGTTTTAGACTAAAATAGGGTAGAAATATTAATACTTAAAGGTTCAGTGGGGGTCAGGAGGAATTTAGTATACCAAATATTTAACGTTCAATGGAAATTTTGGGGCATTCTCTGGGGGGTATAAATTCATAAAACAGGGGTATTTCTTTATACATTTTAATACTAAAAGGTTCAGTGGGGGTCAGGAGGAATTTAGTACAGAGGGTTCCACTTAATCTGATAGTGGTTAATCTGATAATTCGGTTAATCTAATATAATATCAAAACACCAAACCATTTCTTATATATCCCTATATATTTTTTCCTGATATTCTGATAGAAAAAAATGTCATTTTCGGTTAATCTGATAGGATTGTGACCGTGTAATATTGATTTCCCACCCTTTTACACCTGTATACACCTGTTTTATTGGTTGACACCCCTCTTGTGTACACAGTAACTCTTTACAGGGCATTAGTTACACTTCAACGCACACAAGGGGCTCCTTTCTTTGTAAGATAAAAGCTACCGACATCGATAATTGTTTCGGATGACCGCACACAGGACTGACCTTACCTGTGTACAATTTTAATTGTTTGTTTACTTACCAATCGCATGTGTTAATTTCATGCTGGGCTTGCACCATTAAGAATTTAAACGTAATTTCTGAATAAAAAATGACAGGCTTTGGAGCATGTGACATCGAGGAAATTCTGACTACTTTCAATTTCACATCTTATAAATAAAAATCAAATATTTTTTTATCATGCATAATTAATTATTTAAGAGCATTTTATAACAGAAAAAGAATTAAAATAAATAGTTCAATTGAAAAGAGGTACTGTTCAGACAGCCATTTCCTCTTATTACTTCCTGTCAAAATGGCGGCCAGTTTAAAACCATCGTAATGAAGAGAAACATTTTCTTTTGGGCATTTACAAACAAAATAAAGACTTTCATGCCATTTCATTGCTATTGCAAGGTAAATTATTTCATTTCAAACTGTTGTCATACAAATTATATCCTTTCATTGATAAATTATGTCTTGAAACAATTTATATTTAATTCTATACCAAAATCAAAGACCACAAAAACGCTAAATTGGTTATTCTGATTTTCGGTTAATCTGATAATTTTTCCCTGACAAATTGTCTATCAGATTAAGCGGAACCCTCTGGATAAAAGGATAAAATAGGGCAGACATTTTAATACTAAAAGGTTCAGTGGGGGTCAGGAGGAATTTAGTATTCATTATATTTAACGTCAAATGGAAATTTTTGGGTATTCTCACAGGGTTATAAATTCATAATACAGGGGTATTTCTTTATACTAATGGTATTTTATCCTTTGTTTTGGTGTGTATTAGGATAAAATAGGGTAGAAATTTCAATACTTAAAGGTTTAGTGGGGGTCAGGAGGGACTTAGTATACCAAATATTTAACGTTCAATGGAAATTTTTGGGCATTCTCTGGGGGGTAAAAATTCATAATACAGGGGTTTTTCTTTATACTAATGGTGTTAAATCTTTTGTTTTGATGTGTACTAGGATAAAATAGGGCAGAAATTTTAATTCTAAAAGATTTAGTGGGGGTCAGGAGGGATTTAGTATTCATTATATTTAACGTCAAAATGAAATTTTTGGGTATTCTAAGGGTGGTAAAAATTCATAATGCAGGGCTTTATCTTTGAACTAATGCTGCTAAATCCTTTGTTTTAATGTGTATTATGATAAAATAGGGTAGAAATATTAATACTTATAGGTTTAGTGGTGGTCAGGAGGGATTTAGTATTCATTATATTTAACGTCAAATGGAAATTTTTGGGTATTCTCACAGGGGTATAAATTCATAATACAGGGGTATTTCTTTAAGCTAATGGTATTTTATCCTTTGTTTTGATGTGTATTAGACTAAAATAGGGTAGAAATATTAATACTTATAGGTTTAGTGGTGGTCAGGAGGGATTTAGTATACCAAATATTTAACGTTCAATGGAAATTTTTGGGCATTCTCTGGGGGGTAAAAATTCATAATACAGGGGTATTTCTTTATACTAATGGTGTTAAATCTCTTGTTTTAATGTGTACTAGGATAAAATAGGGCAGAAATTTTAATACTTAAAGATTTAGTGGGGGTCAGGAGGAATTTAGTATTCATTATATTTAACGTCAAAATGGAATTTTTGGGTATACTCAGGGGGCTATAAATTCATAATACAGGGTTATTTCTTTAAGCTAATGGTACTTTATCCTTTGTTTTGATGTGTATTAGGATAAAATAGAGCAGAAATTTTAATACTAAAATATTAAGTGGGGATCAGGAGGAATTTAGTATTCATTATATTTAACGTCAAAATGGAATTTTTGGGTATACTCAGGGGGCTATAAATTCATAATACAGGGGTATTTCTTTAAGCTAATGGTACTTTAACCTTTGTTTTGATGTGTATTAGGATAAAATAGGGTAGAAATATTAATACTTATAGGTTTAGTGGTGGTCAGGAGGGATTTAGTATTCATTATATTTAACGTCAAATGGAAATTTTTGGGTATTCTCACAGGGGTATAAATTCATAATACAGGGGTATTTCTTTAAGCTAATGGTATTTTATCCTTTGTTTTGATGTGTATTAGACTAAAATAGGGTAGAAATATTAATACTTAAAGGTTCAGTGGGGGTCAGGAGGAATTTAGTATACCAAATATTTAACGTTCAATGGAAATTTTTGGGCATTCTCTGGGGGGTAAAAATTCATAATACAGGGGTATTTCTTTATACTAATGGTGTTAAATCTCTTGTTTTAATGTGTACTAGGATAAAATAGGGCAGAAATTTTAATACTAAAAGATTTAGTGGGGGTCAGGAGGAATTTAGTATTCATTATATTTAACGTCAAAATGAAATTTTTGGGTATTCTAAGGGTGGTAAAAATTCATAATGCAGGGCTTTTTCTTTGAACTAATGCTGCTAAATCCTTTGTTTTGATGTGTATTATGATAAAATAGGGTAGAAATACGAATACTTATAGGTTTAGTGGTGGTCAGGAGGGATTTCGTATTCATTATATTTAACGTCAAATGGAAATTTTTGGGTATTCTCACAGGGGTATAAATTCATAAAACAGGGGTATTTCTTTATACTAATGGTGTTAAATCTTTTGTTTTAATGTGTACTAGGATAAAATAGGGCAGACATTTTAATACTAAAAGGTTCAGTGGGGGTCAGGAGGAATTTAGTATTCATTATATTTAACGTCAAATGGAAATTTTTGGGTATTCTCACAGGGTTATAAATTCATAATACAGGGGTATTTCTTTATTCTAATGGTATTTTATCCTTTGATTTGATGTGTATTAGGATAAAATAGGGTAGAAATTTCAATACTTAAAGGTTTAGTGGGGGTCTGGAGGGACTTAGTATACCAAATATTTAACGTTCAATGGAAATTTTTGGGCATTCTCTGGGGGGTAAAAATTCATAATACAGGGGTTTTTCTTTATACTAATGGTGTTAAATCTTTTGTTTTGATGTGTACTAGGATAAAATAGGGCAGAAATTTTAATTCTAAAAGATTTAGTGGGGGTCAGGAGGGATTTAGTATTCATTATATTTAACGTCAAAATGAAATTTTTGGGTATACTCAGGGGGCTATTAATTCATAATACAGGGGTATTTCTTTAAGCTAATGCTATTTTAACCTTTGTTTTGATGTGTATTAGGATAAAATAGGGTAGAAATATTAATACTTAATGGTTTAGTGGGGGTCAGGAGGGATTTAGTATCCCAAATATTTAACGTTCAATGGAAATATTTGGGCATTCTCTGGGGGGTATAAATTCATAATACAGAGGTATTTCTTTAAACTAATGGTGTTAAATCTTTTGTTTTAATGTGTACTAGGATAAAATAGGGCAGAAATTTTAATACTAAAAGATTTAGTGGGGGTCAGGAGGGATTTAGTATTCATTATATTTAACGTTAAAATGGAATTTTTGGGCATTTTCTGGGGGGTATAAATTCATAATACAGGGGTATTTCTTTAAGCTAATGGTATTTTATCCTTTGTTTTGCTGTGTATTAGACTAAAATAGGGTAGAAATATTAATAATTAAAGGTTCAGTGGGGGTCAGGAGGAATTTAGTATACCAAATATTTAACGTTCAATGGAAATTTTTGGGCATTCTCTGGGGGGTATAAATTCATAAAACAGGGGTATTTCTTTATACTAATGGTGTTAAATCTTTTGTTTTAATGTGTACTAGGATAAAATAGGGCAGACATTTTAATACTAAAAGGTTCAGTAGGGGTCAGGAGGAATTTAGTATTCATTATATTTAACGTCAAATGGAAATTTTTGGGTATTCTCACAGGGATATAAATTTATAATACAGGGGTATTTCTTTATACTAATGGTATTTTATCCTTTGTTTTGATGTGTATTAGGATAAAATAGGGTAGAAATTTCAATACTTAAAGGTTTAGTGGGGGTCAGGAGGGACTTAGTATACCAAATATTTAACGTTCAATGGAAATTTTTGGGCATTCTCTGGGGGGTAAAAATTCATAATAAAGGGGTTTTTCTTTATACTAATGGTGTTAAATCTTTTGTTTTAATGTGTACTAGGATAAAATAGGGCAGAAATTTTAATTCTAAAAGATTTAGTGGGGGTCAGGAGGGATTAAGTATTCATTATATTTAACGTCAAAATTAAATTTTTGGGTTTTCTTAGGGGGGTATAAATTCATAATGCAGGGCTTTTCCTTTGAACTGATGCTGCTAAATCCTTTGTATTAATGTTTATTAGGATAAAATATGGTAGAAATATTAATACTTACTCCATTTGATGCAGTATTTCATGAATTTCCTTTAAATAAATCTCTGGGGTTAGAGGACCAAAATATTGCATTAAGTTACAAGTAACACTTTTTTTGTAGGGACCATACATTCTTGTGATTATGGCAACAATAGTTACTGGAAATAAATCAAATATTTCTTATTCTATTACAGTGTTATTCTACACCAATTACAAAAGAGAAAAAGGCCCAAAACATATACCGGAAATAATCGGGTTCGAGATTTCGATCGGGCTCGGTATTGAAAAAAAACTTTTGTGACAACATTATTTCAAGGTGACATGGATTATACTTGTGTTTTTGGATTAAATCAGAGTAATGCAAGGTAAGTTTGCATGGAATAAGTGTAAATAATTGTTCTTTATACTGTATTTTATTGTTTTGTCAACTGTTGATACCGTAGTTGTTTATTTACAAGATATAATTGACGAAAGTTACAAGTACATTGTGTACAATACATGTTGGGTGTCAAGCGTTTAAACTAAATGTAGTTACACACCTTAAACTGTTATAATAGTTTCTTTTAAATGTTATCGATGAAATATACTATTCAGAGTAATGTTGTAAACTTCATTTAATGACGGACGAATATACAGAAAAGTGTGTGAGAGTTTTACAAATCAAAGTACTGATAGTACTGAAAAGGGGATTTAGTTAAATGCTCTGAAAGCCCCGTAAAACTTTTGGGATTAATAACAACACCCCTATTTCTCCTGTAATACATTAATACAAAGAAAAAATCAGCATTAGTTTCAGGAAAAATCCTTTTATTGAGAAATTACACCCCCTGAGAAAACTCATAATTTTCTGTTTATCGTTAAAAAATCAGTATAGTAAATCAGTTAGTAAACTCCCTAAATCTTTTGGTATTAATACTTACCCCTTATATATCCTTAGTAACATGAATACAAAGAAATAAACAGCATCAGTTAAATGAAAAATCTTTTTATTAAGAAATTACATCCCCAGAAAGGAACCCATATTCTTCATTTTAACATTCAATAATGGATATAGTTAAACGCTTAGTGGACCCCTAAAACTTTTGGGATTATAACTTACACCCGTATTTCTCCTTAAATACATTAATACAAAGAAATAATCAACATTATTTTAAGGAAAAATTCTTTAAGAAATTACACCCACCTGAGACAACCCATAACTTTCTGTTTATCGTTAAAAAATCAGTATAGTAAATCATTTAGAAAACTCCCTAAATCTTTTGGTATTAATACTTTCACCCTTATTTCTCCTTTATTATATAAATACCAAGATTTAAACAGCATTAGTTTATGAAAAAATATCTTAACTCATAAATGACATCCCCATGAATGAACCCATATTCTTCATTATAACGTTAAAACATGGTATAATTAAACGCTTAGAAGACCCCCTAAAACTTTAAGGATTAATACTTACACCCTCATTTCTCCTTTATTACAATAATACAAAGACATAATCAGCATTATTTTAAGGAAAGTCATTTAATTAAGAAATTACACCCCCCTGAAACAACCCATAATTTTCTGTTTATCGTTAAAAAATCAGTATAGTAAATCATTTAGAAAACCCCCTAAATCTTTTGGTATTAATACTTACACCCTTACTCATCCTTTATTATATAAATATTAAGAATTGAACAGCATTAGTTTAAGGAAAAATCTTTTTATTCATAAAAGACACCCCCATGAACGAACCCATATTCTTCATTTTAACGTTAAAAATTGGGTATAGTTAAACGCTTAGTAGACCCCCTTAAACTTTTAGGATTAATATTTACATCCTCATTTCTCCTTTATTACAATAATACAAAGACATCATCAGCATTATTTTAAGGAAAAATCATTTAATTGAGAAATTACACCCCCCTGAGACAACCCATAATTTTCTGTTTATCGTTAAAACGAAATATAAATACTTAGAGGTTTAGTGGGGGTCAGAAGGGATTGAGTATACCATATATTTCGCTTCAAATTGAAATTTTTGTGTATTCTGCAGGGGGAATAAATTCATAATACAAGGGTATTTCTTTAAACTAATGCTGCTAAATTCTTTGTTTTAATGTGTATCAAGATAAAATAGGGTAGAAATATCAATACTTTGAGGTAAAGTGTGGGTCAGGAGGGATTTAGTATACCAAATATTTAACGTCAAATTGAAATTTATTGGAATACTCCGAGGGGTATAAATTCATAACAAAGGGGTAATTCTTTTAACTAAGGGTCCTATATCCTTTGTATTCATGTGTATTAGGATAAATAAGGCTTGAAATATTGATACTTAGAGATTTAGAGGGTTTCTGAAGGGACTTTCTATGCCCAATATTTAATGTCAAATGGAAATTTATTGGTATAATGAGGGGGTATAAATTCAATATTAAGAGGTAATCCTTTGCTCTAATTGTCCTTATTCCTTTGTTATAATGTGTTTTAGGATAAATTAGGGTTGAAATGTTCATACTTAGAGATTTATTAGGGATCAGATAGGATTTAGTATACCATATTATTTCTGGTAAATTGAAAATTATAGGTTCTCTTAAGTGGGTATAAATTCATAACAGAGGGGTAATTCTTCTAACAAAGGGTTCTAATTCTTTTGTATTGATGTGTATTAAGGTAAATAAGGGTTGAAATATTGGTATTTAAAGATTAGAGAGTTTCCGAAGGGATTTAGTATGCCCTATATTTAACGTCAAATTGAAATTTATTGGAATACTCCGAGGGATATAAATTCATAACAGATGAGTAATTCTTTTAACTAAGGGTCCTATATCCTTTGTATTCATGTGTATTAGGATAAGTAAGGCTTGAAATATTGATACCTAAGATTTAGAGGGTTTCCGAAGGGACTTACTATGCCCAATATTTAACGTCAAATTGAAATTTAATGGCTTCTTCAAGTGGGTCAAATTTTTTTCAGAGGGTTTAACTGTGGAGTTTTTCAGTTATAATCTCTTAAGGACTTTACAATAAACAATAAATCATGAAAAAAATGTTCATTTGCTGCAATATTTCATGAATTTCCTTTAAATAAATCTCTAGGGTTTAGAGGACCAAAATATTGGATTAAGTTACAAGTAACACTTTTTTTGTAGGGACCATAAATTCTTGTGATTATGGCAACAAGAGTTACTGGAAATAAATCAAATATTCTTATTCTATTACAGTGTTATCTTACACCAATTACAACAGAGAAAAAGGCCCAAAACACTAGCCGGAAATTATCGGGTTCGAGATTCGATCGGGCTCGGTGTTGAAAAAAAACATTTGTGACAAAATGATTTCAAGGTGACATGGATTATACTTGTGTTTTTGGATTAAATCAGACTAATGCAAGGTAGGTTTGCATAAAATAAGTGTAAATAATTGTTCTTTATACTGTACTTGATTGTTTTGTCAACTGTTGATCCCGTAGTTGTTTTATTTACAACATATAATTGACGAATGTTTTAAGTACATTGTCTACAATACATGTTGGGTGTCAAGTGTTTAAACTAAATGTAGTTACACATCTTAAACTGTTATTATAGTTTCTTTTAAGTGTTATCGATGAAATATACTATTCAGAATAATGTTGTAAACTTCATACAATGACAAAGAATATACAGAAAAGTGTGTATGTGAGAGTTTTACAAAAAATGTTGTTAAGTCTTTTGTAATCAATGATTATACCCTTATTTATCTTTAATGATATTAATACACAGAAATAATCTCCATAAGTGCAAGTAAACTCCTTTTATTATGAAATTATACCCCCATCAAGGAGCTGAATGTTTTTGGTTTAACGTGAACAAATCAGTAAAGTAAAACACTTAGGAAATCCTCAAAATCTTTTCGGATCAATATTTGCACCCTTATTTATCCGTTAATACATTCCTACAAAGAAATAATCGGTGTTAATTTAAGGACAAATATTTCTATTAAGAAATTACATCCCTAGGAAGAAGCCAATATTCTTCATTTTAATGTTAAAATAGGGATATAGTTAAATTCTCCGGAAGCCCCCTAAAACTTTTGGGATCAATAATAACACCCCTTTTTCTCCTTTAATACATTAATACAAAGAAATAATCAGCATTAGTTTCCGGAAAAATCCTTTTATAAAGAAATTACACCCCCTGAGAAAACTCATAATTTTCTGTTTATCGTTAAAAAATCAGTACAGTTAATTAGTTAGGAAACTCCCTAAATCATTTGGTATGAATACTTATGCCCTTATATATCCTTAATTACATGAATACAAAGAATAAAAACAGCATTAATTTAAGGCAAAATGTTTTTGTTTAGAAATTACACTCCCATGAAGGAGCCCATATTCTTCATTTTAATGTTACCAAATTGATATAATTAAACGCTTAAGAGACTCCCTAAATCTTTTGGTATGAATACTAACACCCTTTTATATCCTTAATTACATGAATACAGAGAAATGACGTCATAGCAATAGTTTTAGGCAAAATAATTTTATTAAGAAATAATACCCCCATGAAGGAACCCATATTATTCATTTTAACGTTAACAAATGGATATACTTAAATGCTTAATAGACTCCATAAATGTTTAAAAATGAATACTTACACCCTAATTTATCCTTGAGTGCATTAATACAAAGAAATAATCAGCATTAGCTTTAGGCAAAATCCTTTAAGTTTTATAAAAAAATTACACCCCCTGAGAAAACTCATAATTTTCTGTTTATCGTTTAAAATTCAGTATATTAAATCATTAAGGAAACTCCCTGAATCTTTTGGTATGAATGCTAACACCCTTATATATCCTTAATTACATGAATACAAAGAAATAAACTGCATTAATTTAAGGCAAAATCTTTTTATTTAGAAATTACACCCCCATGAAGGAGCCGATATTCTTCGTTTTAACGTTAACAAACTGATATAATTAAACGCTTAAGAGACTCCCTAAATCTTTTGGTATGAATACTTACGCCCTTATATAACCTTAATTACACGAATACAAAGAAATAAACAGCATTAGTCAAGTGGAAAATCTTTTTATAAAGAAATTACATCCCCATGAAGGAACCCATATTCTTCATTTTAAAGTTAAAAAATGGATATAGTTACACGCTTAGTAGACCTCTTAAAACTTTTGAGATTATGACTTTCACCCTCAATTCCCCTTTAGTGCATTAATACAAAAAAATAATCAGCTTTAGTTTCAGTAAAAATCCTTTTATTGAGAAATAACACCTTCAGAGAAAACCCATAATTTTCATTTTATCATTAAAAAATTAGTGTAGTAAATCATTTAGGAAACTCCCTAAATCTTTTGGTATGAATACTTACACCCTTATTTATTCTTCATTACATGAATACAAAGAAATAAACAGCAATAGTTGAAGGCAAAATCATTTTATTATGAAATAACAACTCCAAGAAAGAACCAATTTTTCTTTTTTTAGGCATTAACAAATGGGTATACTTAAACGCTTAAGAGACCCCATAATGTTTCAGAATTGTTACCTAAACCATCATTTATCCTTTATTACCATAGTACCAAGATTTAAACAGCATTAGTTAAATGAAAAATCATTTAATTAAGAAATTACATCCCCATGAAGGAACCCATATTCTTCATTTTAACATTAAGAAATGAATATAGTTAAACGCTTAGTAGACCCCCAAAAACTTTTGGGATTAAGACTTCCACCCTTATTTCTCCTTGACTACATAAATACAAAGAAATAATCAGCATTAGTTTCTGGAAAAATTCTTTCATTAAGAAATTATACCCCCGAGACAATCCATAATTTTCAATTTATTGTTGAAAATCGGTATAGTTAATCACTTAAGAAACTCCCTAAATCTTTTGGGATCAATATTTGTTCCCTAATTTATCCTATATCACATCAAAGAAATAAACACCTTTACCTTTAGGAAAAATCCCTTTATTTCGAAATCAAACCCCCATCAGAAAACCCATAATTTTCATTTTATCATTGAAAAATCAGTATCGTTAACCACTAAGTAAACCCCCTTAATCTTAATAAATCAGTATTTATATCCTAATTTATCCTAAGTTACATTGATACAAAAGAAGTAATGACCATTAGTTTAGAGGATGATCGTATTATTTTGAACTTACACCCCCTGTAGGAAAGCCATTGTTATGAATTTATCATTTAAAAATCTATATTCTTAATCACTTTGCTTTGGTATTTTTATCTTTTAATCCTCACTTTTATCTTGATTTATATCTTGAGTACAGTTACCTGAAAGTAGAAACAGGATGAAATTTAATGCATTTAGTTATAAGTTCAGTATCCACCCCTTCATGTACACTACTGAGATGGTCTTCTCCATATGCTGAAGGATTATCAGCTAAATAACCTTTAAACCGTTTATTTTTTGTTTTTAAGTAGTACAGTTCCATGACTATGCACGAGGGTTCGATTCCCTCCCTAGGCATTATGGAACAGAAAGCTGGTGCAAAGCGGGCAGATAGCCTAGTGGCCCCGCATAGTCAGAGCTGTAATTATAATCATGATAGAATAAATTGATTCAAAAACATTTAAAGTGCTTCTTAGAGAAAATGTCACAAATATAAGAAGTGTTGTGCTTGATAAAAGTTAAGATGGTACATGTATTCTTTTTTTCTGTTGATAGTAGGAATTAAACCCACTCCTTTTCCTGGTTGATAATATAAAATGTGCTCAAATACATCATATCAGCTTTATTGATGATTACAAAATCTAATTCAGAGAGAGAGAAAGAGAGAGAGAGATCTTTGTTTGTAAATGGTACAGTTCAATGACTATGTACGAGGGTTCGATTCCCTCCCTAGGCATATGGAACAAGCTGGTGCAAAGCGGGCAGATAGCCTAGTGGCCCCACATAGTCAGAACTGTATCCATAATGATAGGACAAATTGCTTCTAAAACATTCAAAGTGTTTCTTAGAGAAAATGTCACAAATAGCTATAAGAAGAAGTGTTGTGCTTGACAAAAGATACTTATAAGATTGTGCATGTATCACCATTTCTTGTTGACAGTGGGAATTGAACCCACTCCTTTTCCTGGTTGATAACAGGAAATGTGCTCGAATACACCATATCAGCTGTATTGGTGATTATGTAATCTAATTCAGAGAGAGAAAGAGAGAGACAGAGATAAATCTTGTTTGTTTGTAGGTAGTATGCAGTTCTATGATTATGTACGAGGGTTCAATTCCCTCCCTAGGCATAATGGAAGAGAAAGCTGGTGCAAAGTGGGCAGATAGCCTAGAGGCCCCGCATAGTCAGAGCTGCATAGATAATACATAACAATCAGGTTCAAACATCTCCAAAAAAATAGAGAAAAACGACTATCTTGACATTAATTCAAGTATTTCCATGACAGGGCAATGCGACAATACTAATCGAGTAACAATTTAATCGAGTTTTTGTCGATTTCGACTCGTTCAAAAAATTCACCCTATCAAATAATAAAATACATCAAGTGACTAGTTCGGGTCAGAAAATCTCCAAAAATAGACTGCAACATGAATACGTTTATGTAAATTGAAGTATTTCGATGTCCAGACAATGCGATAAACCTCATTAGTTAACAATATAATGTTTATTTTAACGATTTATAAGCGTTCAACAATTTCACCCCCCGACTCTGGATATCTGATCAATGATGGTCCTTAAGTTACAAAAGTGTCGCTACCGGGGTTAGCTATCTCAGAGACTATCGAAGATATTGCGACGGGACCCAGAGGGTTAGAAACCATTTTTGATGATATTTATAGATTCGCTAACGTCCCAAAATGAAAAATGCCAAAATCGGCAAACCCCGAAACTCCAAGTTACAAAGCACATATCTGAAGTTACAAAGCACACTCTTAAGTTACAAAAGCACACATTCATAAGTTACAAAGCACACTTTTTTGGCTTAAGTTACAAAAAGTGTGCTTTTAAGTTACAAAAAGTGTGATTTTTGACCCACTCCCCTAACCCTAACCCTAACCCTAACCCTAACCCTAACCCTAACCCTAACCCTAACCCCTAACCCTAACCCTAACCCTAACCCTAACCCCCTAACCCTAACCCTAACCCTAACCCTAACCCTAACCCTAACCCTAACCCTAACCCTAACCCTAACCCTAACCCTAACCCTAATTAGCGTCGCCGGTACACTTTTTGTAACTTAAACTTTCAAAGGCTAGGGTTAGTGCTTAAAACCCCGGGGTTAGAGGACCTGTTTGTTTTAGATTGTTATTTTAGGTCAAAACTACAATCTAAAACGAAAATGTCCTCTAACCCCCTATTGGAAGTCAAAAAAATTGGAACTCGAAAATTTTTTTAGTTACAAAGCACACTTTGCATTTTGGTCCTTTATTTACAGGGGGTTAGAAACGTTCTGGGTGGCCAATTGGGGTTAGCTCTCTATTTTTTCAGATGGATTCTAACCCCCACCTAACCCCCTAAAAGTAAAAAAGCTGTCAAAATTCAGGAAAAAATTTAGGTCTGGTGGGGTATACAAATCTCCAGATCATCTTCACTATGGTGCAAAAAATTCAGTCTTCCTCAACACTTTTCTTATTTATCGTCGTAGAGCATTCAAACTTGGTGGAAAGATTGGAATTTAGATAAGGAACACTGTTATGCTTTTATTCCTGCTCAAAAATCGGTTTTTTTGGGAAAATATCGCATTTTTCAAAATTTTCGATTTTTGGGATTAAGTTACAAAAGCACACTTTTCAAACACCTGTGGTTAGCTCATTTTTTGCTTCTAAAAATTATTCTAAGGTATAATTAGCAAGATTTTAATGAATTGCATACTTTAGCTAGACTTGGTACAGATATCACCGGAAATAACGTCACAGGACCACTCCTAAAAAGTGTGCTTTGTAACTTAATTTTTTGTATCATGTTATATAGTAAATGGTCCAATGCTGGGGTTAGCATTTCTAATGCTGTAATTGGAAAGCAATTGGTTACTAATGATACTTTGGACAATACTCATTGACCTTAGTCACTTTTAACTCACCTGGGACCTCTAATTAATGACTTTTGGGACTTACAATCTGGCACATTTTTGGTAACTCAATGGTCAATTTGTCCTTTTTTGGCTCTAATTCTTTTATTTATGCAGGTTTAGCAGACTTTTTTGCATTAATCATTATGTTTTATCACATGTATCTTAAATATATGCAAACATTTAACCTATCTTATGTTAATGACCTTGAGACCCCCTAAAATCTCTATTTTTCCACTAAAAACATCCCTTTTCGGCTCTTATTTTTTTATTTATTCCTATATTCTGAACTCATGGGGAGAAATTATCATGTTTCGGTGGATATATCTCAGATATATGCAAAGAAGGATCCTATTTTGTACGGTTTACCCTGTGCTCTCTTGTAATTTGCATTTTCGGTCAAAATTTCTAAGTCCAAATGGAAATCCAAAAAGCGTCAAAATAGATCTAAAATATGATTGTATCGGTTACTTTTTTATGTAATCCACTTTATTTCATGTCGCGAGACCATATTCTGCATCAAAATATCCAAGATTCCCCATAGCGGCCCAGATCTCGACGACATGTCTAACCACGGGCTTGGTCCTGTGCCTCGTAACTTAATCTCTTGAAAAGTGGGGGAAAGTGAAAATTGTTGAGCGGATATAAATCATTCAAATGAAGATTATATCGTTAACTATTTAGGATTATCGCATTGATCTGATGTCGAAAAACTTGAAATAACGTAAAGATTTTCAAAATAATAGATAACTTCGGAGTACCGTGACCCTGTTTTTGTCACTTTTTTCCTCATCATCACTGATAGGGTAAATTTTTTGAGCGGATCAAAATCGTTAAAATAAAGTCAATACCGTAAACTTTTAAGGGTTATCGCATTGACAGGATGTCGAAATACTTGAATTAACTTAAGGATAATGATCATGATCGACAACTTCAAAGATGTCGCTACCATATCTTTAACGAATAATTTAACATTATGGTAACACTTAAGGGGCTCCGAATTCTCAAAAAAGGGGTGATACTTTAAACTTATGTGGTTATTTCTTTGCTTTTATGTATATAAGGATAAATTAGTGTTAAAATATTCATACTTAACGATTTAGAGGGTGTCAGAGGGGATTTAGTTTGCACTATATTTAACGTCAAATTGAAATTAATGGGTTCACTTAGGGGGGTATAAATTCATAATTAAGAGGTAATCCTTTGATCTAGTGGTTCTTATTCCTTTGTTATAATGTGTATTAGGATAAATTAGGGTTGAATTATTCATACTTATAGATTAAGTGGGGGTCATAATGGATTTAGTATACCATATTATTTTCGGTAAATTGAAAATTATAGGTTCTCTTAGGTGGGTATAAATTCATAGCAGAGGGG
This sequence comes from Magallana ariakensis, assembly GCA_020458035.1. Taxonomy (NCBI): domain Eukaryota; kingdom Metazoa; phylum Mollusca; class Bivalvia; order Ostreida; family Ostreidae; genus Magallana; species Magallana ariakensis. Next base: position 86,153,728 of record CM035811.1, read on the forward strand.
TAATTCCTTTAACTAAGGGTCCTAATTCCTTTGTTTTCATGTGTATTAGGGTAAATAAGGGCTGAAATATTGATATTCAGAGATTAGAGGGTTTCTGAAGGGATTTAGTATGCCAAATATTTAACTTCAAATTGAAATTTATGGGAATACTCAGATTGGTATAAATTAAAAACAGAGGGGTAATTCCTTTAAATAAGTGTTCTAATTACTTTGTTTTGATGTTTGTTAGGATAAAAAAGGGTTGAACTATTGATACTTTGAGATTTAGAGGGTTTCCAAAGGGTCTTAATATGCCCAATATTTAACGTCAAATTGAAATTTATTGGTATAATGAGGGGAGTATAAATTCATAATTAAGAGGAAATACTTTGATCTAGTGGTCCTTATTCCTTCATTTTAATGTGTATTAGGATAAATTAAGGTTGAATTGTTCATACTTAGAGATTTAGTGGGGGTGAGAATGGATTCAGTATACTATATTATTTCCAGTAAATTGAAATTTATAGGTTCACTTAGGTGGGTATAAATTCATAGCAAAGGGGTAATTCTATTAACTAAGGGTCTTAATTCCTTTGTTTTCATGTGTATTATGGTGAATAAGGGCTGAAATATTGATATTCAGAGATTAGAGGGTTTCTGAAGGGATTTAGTATGCCTTATATTTAATGTCAAATTGGAATTTCTTGGTATACTCAGGGGGGTATAAATTGATAATACAATGATTCTCCTGTTATCTGTGGGTCCTTACATCTTTGTTTTAATGTATATAAGGATAAATGAGGGTGGAAATATTGATGCATATAGATTAAGAGGTTGTCCAAAGGGATTTAGTATACCATATAAATAGCGGGAAATTCAAAATTATGGGTTTACTTTGGCAAGTATAAATTCAAAATACAGGGGTATTCCTTTTAACTAGTGGTGATATCTTCTTGTTTTTAGTATGTATAAAGATAATTAAGGGTAGAAATATTGACACTTACAGATATAGAGGGTTTCCAAAGGGATTTAGTATGTCATATATTTAATGTCAAATTGAAATTTTTGGGTATTCTAAGGGTGGTATAAATTCATAATGCAGGGCTTTTTCTTTGAACTAATGCTGCTAAATCCTTTGTTTTAATGTGTATTATGATAAAATAGGGTAGAAATATTAATACTTATAGGTTTAGTGGTGGTCAGGAGGGATTTAGTATTCATTATATTTAACGTCAAATGGAAATTTTTGGGTATTCTCACAGGGGTATAAATTCATAATACAGGGGTATTTCTTTAAGCTAATGGTATTTTATCCTTTGTTTTGATGTGTATTAGACTGAAATAGGGTAGAAATATTAATACTTAAAGGTTCAGTGGGGGTCAGGAGGGATTTAGTATTCCAAATATTTAACGTTCAATGGAAATTTTTGGGCATTCTCTGGGGGGTAAAAATTCATAATACATGGGTATTTCTTTATACTAATGGTGTTAAATCTCTTGTTTTAATGTGTACTAGGATAAAATAGGGCAGAAATTTTAATACAAAAAGATTTAGTGGGGGTCAGGAGGAATTTAGTATTCATTATATTTAACGTCAAAATGGAATTTTTGGGTATACTCAGGGGGCTATAAATTCATAATACAGGGTTATTTCTTTAAACTAATGGTACTTTCTCCTTTGTTTTGATGTGTATTAGGATAAAATAAAGCAGAAATTTTAATACTAAAAGATTAAGTGGGGATCAGGAGGAATTTAGTATTCATTATATTTAACGTCAAAATGAAATTTTTGGGTATACTCAGGGGGCTATAAATTCATAATACAGGGGTATTTCTTTAAGCTAATGGTACTTTATCCTTTGTTTTGCTGTGTATTAGGATAAAATAGGGTAGAAATATTAATACTTAATGGTTTAGTGGGGGTCAGGAGGGATTTAGTATACCAAATATTTAACGTTCAATGGAAATATTTGGGCATTCTCTGGGGGGTATAAATTCATAATACAGAGGTATTTCTTTAAACTAATGGTGTTAAATCTTTTGTTTAAATGTGTACTAGAATAAAATAGGGCAGAAATTTTAATACTAAAAGATTTAGTGGGGGTCAGGAGGGATTTAGTATTCATTATATTTAACGTTAAAATGGAATTTTTGGGCATTTTCTGGGGGGTATAAATTTATAATACAGGGGTATTTCTTTAAGCTAATGGTATTTTATCCTTTGTTTTGCTGTGTATTAGACTAAAATAGGGTAGAAATATTAATACTTAAAGGTTCAGTGGGGGTCAGGAGGAATTTAGTATACCAAATATTTAACGTTCAATGGAAATTTTTGGGTATTCTCACAGGGTTATAAATTCATAATACAGGGGTATTTCTTTATACTAATGGTATTTTATCCTTTGTTTTGGTGTGTATTAGGATAAAATAGGGTAGAAATTTCAATACTTAAAGGTTTAGTGGGGGTCAGGAGGGACTTAGTATACCAAATATTTAACGTTCAATGGAAATTTTGGGGCATTCTCTGGGGGGTAAAAATTCATAATACAGGGGTTTTTCTTTATACTAATGGTGTTAAATCTTTTGTTTTGATGTGTACTAGGATAAAATAGGGCAGAAATTTTAATACTAAAAGATTTAGTGGGGGTCAGGAGGGATTTAGTATTCATTATATTTAACGTCAAAATGAAATTTTTGGGTATTCTAAGGGTGGTAAAAATTCATAATGCAGGGCTTTTTCTTTGAACTAATGCTGCTAAATCCTTTGTTTTAATGTGTATTATGATAAAATAGAGTAGAAATATTAATACTTATAGGTTTAGTGGTGGTCAGGAGGGATTTAGTATTCATTATATTTTACGTCAAATGGAAATTTTTGGGTATTCTCACAGGGGTATAAATTCATAATACAGGGGTATTTCTTTAAGCTAATGGTATTTTATCCTTTGTTTTGATGTGTATTAGACTAAAATAGGGTAGAAATATTAATACTTAAAGGTTCAGTGGGGGTCAGGAGGGATTTAGTATTCCAAATATTTAACGTTCAATGGAAATTTTTGGGCATTCTCTGGGGGGTAAAAATTCATAATACAGGGGTATTTCTTTATACTAATGGTGTTAAATCTCTTGTTTGAATGTGTACTAGGATAAAATAGGGCAGAAATTTTAATACTAAAAGATTTAGTGGGGGTCAGGAGGGATTTAGTATTCATTATATTTAACGTTAAAATGGAATTTTTGGGCATTTTCTGGGGGGTATAAATTCATAATACAGGGGTATTTCTTTAAGGTAGTGGTATTTTATCCTTTGTTTTGCTGTGTATTAGACTAAAATAGGGTAGAAATATTAATAGTTAATGGTTTAGTGCGGGTCAGGAGGGATTTAGTATACCAAATATTTAACGTTCAATGGAAATTTTTGGGCATTCTCTGGGGGGTATAAATTCATAAAACAGGGGTATTTCTTTATACTAATGGTGTTAAATCTTTTGTTTTAATGTGTACTAGGATAAAATAGGGCAGACATTTTAATACTAAAAGGTTCAGTGGGGGTCAGGAGGAATTTAGTATTCATTATATTTAACGTCAAATGGAAATTTTTGGGTATTCTCACAGGGGTATAAATTCATAATACAGGGGTATTTCTTTAAACTAATGGTATTTTATCCTTTGTTTTGATGTGTATTAGGATAAAATAGGGTAGAAATTTCAATACTTAAAGGTTTAGTGGGGGTCAGGAGGGACTTAGTATACCAAATATTTAACGTTCAATGGAAATTTTTGGGCATTCTCTGGGGGGTAAAAATTCATAATACAGGGGTTTTTCTTTATACTAATGGTGTTAAATCTTTTGTTTTGATGTGTACTAGGATAAAATAGGGCAGAAATTTTAATACTAAAAGATTTAGTGGGGGTCAGGAGGAATTTAGTATTCATTATATTTAACGTCAAAATGGAATTTTTGGGTATACTCAGGGGGCTATAAATTCATAATACAGGGTTATTTCTTTAAGCTAATGGTACTTTATCCTTTGTTTTGATGTGTATTAGGATAAAATAGAGCAGAAATTTTAATACTAAAAGATTAAGTGGGGATCAGGAGGAATTTAGTATTCATTATATTTAACGTCAAAATGGAATTTTTGGGTATACTCAGGGGGCTATTAATTCATAATACAGGGGTATTTCTTTAAGCTAATGGTACTTTAACCTTTGTTTTGATGTGTATTAGGATAAAATAGGGTAGAAATATTAATACTTAATGGTTTAGTGGGGGTCAGGAGGGATTTAGTATACCAAATATTTAACGTTCAATGGAAATATTTGGGCATTCTCTGGGGGGTATAAATTCATAATACAGAGGTATTTCTTTAAACTAATGGTGTTAAATCTTTTGTTTTAATGTGTACTAGGATAAAATAGGGCAGAAATTTTAATACTAAAAGATTTAGTGGGAGTCAGGAGGGATTTAGAATTCATTATATTTAACGTTAAAATGGAATTTTTGGGCATTTTCTGGGGGGTATAAATTCATAATACAGGGGTATTTCTTTAAGCTAATGGTATTTTATCCTTTGTTTTGCTGTGTATTAGACTAAAATAGGGTAGAAATATTAATACTTAAAGGTTCAGTGGGGGTCAGGAGGAATTTAGTATACCAAATATTTAACGTTCAATGGAAATTTTTGGGCATTCTCTGGGGGGTATAAATTCATAAAACAGGGGTATTTCTTTATACTAATGGTGTTAAATCTTTTGTTTTAATGTGTACTAGGATAAAATAGGGCAGACATTTTAATACTAAAAGGTTCAGTGGGGGTCAGGAGGAATTTAGTATTCATTATATTTAACGTCAAATGGAAATTTTTGGGTATTCTCACAGGGTTATAAATTTATAATACAGGGGTATTTCTTTATACTAATGGTATTTTATCCTTTGTTTTGATGTGTATTAGGATAAAATAGGGTAGAAATTTCAATACTTAAAGGTTTAGTGGGGGTCAGGAGGGACTTAGTATACCAAATATTTAACGTTCAATGGAAATTTTTGGGCATTCTCTGGGGGGTAAAAATTCATAATAAAGGGGTTTTTCTTTATACTAATGGTGTTAAATCTTTTGTTTTAATGTGTACTAGGATAAAATAGGGCAGAAAGTTTAATTCTAAAAGATTTAGTGGGGGTCAGGAGGGATTTAGTATTCATTATATTTAACGTCAAAATTAAATTTTTGGGTTTTCTTAGGGGGGTATAAATTCATAATGCAGGGCTTTTCCTTTGAACTGATGCTGCTAAATCCTTTGTATTAATGTTTATTAGGATAAAATATGGTAGAAATATTAATACTTACTCCATTTGATGCAGTATTTCATGAATTTCCTTTAAATAAATCTCTGGGGTTAGAGGACCAAAATATTGCATTAAGTTACAAGTAACACTTTTTTTGTAGGGACCATACATTCTTGTGATTATGGCAACAATAGTTACTGGAAATAAATCAAATATTTCTTATTCTATTACAGTGTTATTCTACACCAATTACAAAAGAGAAAAAGGCCCAAAACATATACCGGAAATAATCGGGTTCGAGATTTCGATCGGGCTCGGTATTGAAAAAAAACTTTTGTGACAACATTATTTCAAGGTGACATGGATTATACTTGTGTTTTTGGATTAAATCAGAGTAATGCAAGGTAAGTTTGCATGGAATAAGTGTAAATAATTGTTCTTTATACTGTATTTTATTGTTTTGTCAACTGTTGATACCGTAGTTGTTTATTTACAAGATATAATTGACGAAAGTTACAAGTACATTGTGTACAATACATGTTGGGTGTCAAGCGTTTAAACTAAATGTAGTTACACACCTTAAACTGTTATAATAGTTTCTTTTAAATGTTATCGATGAAATATACTATTCAGAGTAATGTTGTAAACTTCATTTAATGACGGACGAATATACAGAAAAGTGTGTGAGAGTTTTACAAATCAAAGTACTGATAGTACTGAAAAGGGGATTTAGTTAAATGCTCTGAAAGCCCCGTAAAACTTTTGGGATTAATAACAACACCCCTATTTCTCCTGTAATACATTAATACAAAGAAAAAATCAGCATTAGTTTCAGGAAAAATCCTTTTATTGAGAAATTACACCCCCTGAGAAAACTCATAATTTTCTGTTTATTGTTAAAAAATCAGTATAGTAAATCAGTTAGTAAACTCCCTAAATCTTTTGGTATTAATACTTACTCCCTTATATATCCTTAGTAACATGAATACAAAGAAATAAACAGCATCAGTTAAATGAAAAATCTTTTTATTAAGAAATTACATCCCCAGAAAGGAACCCATATTCTTCATTTTAACATTCAATAATGGATATAGTTAAACGCTTAGTGGACCCCTAAAACTTTTGGGATTATAACTTACACCTGTATTTCTCCTTAAATACATTAATACAAAGAAATAATCAACATTATTTTAAGGAAAAATTCTTTAATTAAGAAATTACACCCACCTGAGACAACCCATAACTTTCTGTTTATCGTTAAAAAATCAGTATAGTAAATCATTTAGAAAACTCCCTAAATCTTTTGGTATTAATACTTACACCCTTATTTCTCCTTTATTATATAAATACCAAGATTTAAACAGCATTAGTTTATGAAAAAATATCTTAACTCATAAATGACATCCCCATGAATGAACCCATATTCTTCATTATAACGTTAAAACATGGTATAATTAAACGCTTAGAAGACCCCCTAAAACTTTAAGGATTAATACTTACACCCTCATTTTTCCTTTATTACAATAATACAAAGACATAATCAGCATTATTTTAAGGAAAGTCATTTAATTAAGAAATTACACCCCCCTGAAACAACCCATAATTTTCTGTTTATCGTTAAAAAATCAGTATAGTAAATCATTTAGAAAACCCCCTAAATCTTTTGGTATTAATACTTACACCCTTACTCATCCTTTATTATATAAATACCAAGAATTGAACAGCATTAGTTTAAGGAAAAATCTTTTTATTCATAAAAGACACCCCCATGAACGAACCCATATTCTTCATTTTAACGTTAAAAATTGGGTATAGTTAAACGCTTAGTAGACCCCCTTAAACTTTTAGGATTAATATTTACATCCTCATTTCTCCTTTATTACAATAATACAAAGACATCATCAGCATTATTTTAAGGAAAAATCTTTTAATTGAGAAATTACACCCCCCTGAGACAACCCATAATTTTCTGTTTATCGTTAAAAAGAAATATAAATACTTAGAGGTTTAGTGGGGGTCAGAAGGGATTGAGTATACCATATATTTCGCTTCAAATTGAAATTTTTGTGTATTCTGCAGGGGGAATAAATTCATAATACAAGGGTATTTCTTTAAACTAATGCTGCTAAATTCTTTGTTTTAATGTGTATCAAGATAAAATAGGGTAGAAATATCAATACTTTGAGGTAAAGTGTGGGTCAGGAGGGATTTAGTATACCAAATATTTAACGTCAAATTGAAATTTATTGGAATATTCCCGAGGGGTATAAATTCATAACAAAGGGGTAATTCTTTTAACTAAGGGTCCTATATCCTTTGTATTCATGTGTATTAGGATAAATAAGGCTTGAAATATTGATACTTAGAGATTTAGAGGGTTTCTGAAGGGACTTTCTATGCCCAATATTTAATGTCAAATGGAAATTTATTGGTATAATGAGGGGGTATAAATTCAATATTAAGAGGTAATCCTTTGCTCTAATTGTCCTTATTCCTTTGTTATAATGTGTATTAGGATAAATTAGGGTTGAAATGTTCATACTTAGAGATTTATTGGGGATCAGATAGGATTTAGTATACCATATTATTTCTGGTAAATTAAAAATTATAGGTTCTCTTAAGTGGGTATAAATTCATAACAGAGGGGTAATTCTTCTAACAAAGGGTTCTAATTCTTTTGTATTGATGTGTATTAAGGTAAATAAGGGTTGAAATATTGGTATTTAAAGATTAGAGAGTTTCCGAAGGGATTTAGTATGCCCTATATTTAACGTCAAATTGAAATTTATTGGAATACTCCGAGGGATATAAATTCATAACAGATGGGTAATTCTTTTAACTAAGGGTCCTATATCCTTTGTATTCATGTGTATTAGGATAAGTAAGGCTTGAAATATTGATACCTAAGATTTAGAGGGTTTCCGAAGGGACTTACTATGCCCAATATTTAACGTCAAATTGAAATTTAATGGCTTCTTCAAGTGGGTCAAATTTTTTTCAGAGGGTTTAACTGTGGAGTTTTTCAGTTATAATCTCTTAAGGACTTTACAATAAACAATAAATCATGAAAAAAATGTTCATTTGCTGCAATATTTCATGAATTTCCTTAAAATAAATCTCTAGGGTTTTGAGGACCAAAATATTGGATTAAGTTACAAGTAACACTTTTTTTGTAGGGACCATAAATTCTTGTGATTATGGCAACAAGAGTTACTGGAAATAAATCAAATATTCTTATTCTATTACAGTGGTATCTTACACCAATTACAACAGAGAAAAAGGCCCAAAACACTAGCCGGAAATTATCGGGTTCGAGATTCGATCGGGCTCGGTGTTGAAAAAAAACATTTGTGACAAAATGATTTCAAGGTGACATGGATTATACTTGTGTTTTTGGATTAAATCAGACTAATGCAAGGTAGGTTTGCATAAAATAAGTGTAAATAATTGTTCTTTATACTGTACTTGATTGTTTTGTCAACTGTTGATCCCGTAGTTGTTTTATTTACAACATATAATTGACGAATGTTATAAGTACATTGTCTACAATACATGTTGGGTGTCAAGTGTTTAAACTAAATGTAGTTACACATCTTAAACTGTTATTATAGTTTCTTTTAAGTGTTATCGATGAAATATACTATTCAGAATAATGTTGTAAACTTCATACAATGACAAAGAATATACAGAAAAGTGTGTATGTGAGAGTTTTACAAAAAATGTTGTTAAGTCTTTTGTAATCAATGATTATACCCTTATTTATCTTTAATGATATTAATACACAGAAATAATCTCCATAAGTGCAAGTAAACTCCTTTTATTATGAAATTATACCCCCATCAAGGAGCTGAATGTTTTTGGTTTAACGTGAACAAATCAGTAAAGTAAAACACTTAGGAAATCCTCAAAATCTTTTCGGATCAATATTTGCACCCTTTTTTATCTGTTAATACATTCCTACAAAGAAATAATCGGTGTTAATTTAAGGACAAATATTTCTATTAAGAAATTACATCCCTAGGAAGAAGCCAACACCCCTTTTTCTCCTTTAATACATTAATACAAAGAAATAATCAGCATTAGTTTCCGGAAAAATCCTTTTATAAAGAAATTACACCCCCTGAGAAAACTCATAATTTTCTGTTTATCGTTAAAAAATCAGTACAGTTAATTAGTTAGGAAACTCCCTAAATCATTTGGTATGAATACTTATGCCCTTATATATCCTTAATTACATGAATACAAAGAATAAAAACAGCATTAATTTAAGGCAAAATGTTTTTGTTTAGAAATTACACTCCCATGAAGGAGCCCATATTCTTCATTTTAATGTTACCAAATTGATATAATTAAACGCTTAAGAGACTCCCTAAATCTTTTGGTATGAATACTAACACCCTTTTATATCCTTAATTACATGAATACAGAGAAATGACGTCATAGCAATAGTTTTAGGCAAAATAATTTTATTAAGAAATAATACCCCCATGAAGGAACCCATATTATTCATTTTAACGTTAACAAATGGATATACTTAAATGCTTAATAGACTCCATAAATGTTTAAAAATGAATACTTACACCCTAATTTATCCTTGAATGCATTAATACAAAGAAATAATCAGCATTAGCTTTAGGCAAAATCCTTTAAGTTTTATAAAAAAAATTACACCCCCTGAGAAAACTCATAATTTTCTGTTTATCGTTTAAAATTCAGTATATTAAATCATTAAGGAAACTCCCTGAATCTTTTGGTATGAATGCTAACACCCTTATATATCCTTAATTACATGAATACAAAGAAATAAACTGCATTAATTTAAGGCAAAATCTTTTTATTTAGAAATTACACTCCCATGAAGGAGCCGATATTCTTCGTTTTAACGTTAACAAACTGATATAATTAAACGCTTAAGAGACTCCCTAAATCTTTTGGTATGAATACTTACGCCCTTATATAACCTTAATTACATGAATACAAAGAAATAAACAGCATTAGTCAAGTGGAAAATCTTTTTATAAAGAAATTACATCCCCATGAAGGAACCCATATTCTTCATTTTAAAGTTAAAAAATGGATATAGTTACACGCTTAGTAGACCTCTTAAAACTTTTGAGATTATGACTTTCACCCTCAATTCCCCTTTAGTGCATTAATACAAAGAAATAATCAGCTTTAGTTTCAGTAAAAATCCTTTTATTGAGAAATAACACCTTCAGAGAAAACCCATAATTTTCATTTTATCATTAAAAAATTAGTGTAGTAAATCATTTAGGAAACTCCCTAAATCTTTTGGTATGAATACTTACACCCTTATTTATTCTTCATTACATGAATACAAAGAAATAAACAGCAATAGTTGAAGGCAAAATCATTTTATTATGAAATAACAACTCCAAGAAAGAACCAATTTTTCTTTTTTTAGGCATTAACAAATGGGTATACTTAAACGCTTAAGAGACCCCATAATGTTTCAGAATTGTTACCTAAACCATCATTTATCCTTTATTACTATAGTACCAAGATTTAAACAGCATTAGTTAAATGAAAAATCATTTAATTAAGAAATTACATCCCCATGAAGGAACCCATATTCTTCATTTTAACATTAAGAAATGAATATAGTTAAACGCTTAGTAGACCCCCAAAAACTTTTGGGATTAAGACTTCCACCCTTATTTCTCCTTGACTACATA
>CM035811.1:86169689-86215551 GCA_020458035.1 Magallana ariakensis
AGTTATATTTAGAAACTTGATCAGGATTCCTTGATCAAGCAGGCAGGTCAACTACTAACCCTAACCCTAACCCTAACCCTAACCCTTAGCCTTACCCTAACCCTAACCCTAACCCCCACCCTAACCCTAACCCTAACCCTAACCCCTAACCCCTAACCCTAACCCTCACCCTCACCCTAACCCTAACCCTCACCCTCACCCTAACCCTCACCCTAACCCTAACCCTAACCCTCACCCTAACCCTAACCCTAACCCTAACTCTAACCCTAACCCTCACCCTCACCCTCACCCTCACCCTAACCCTAACCCTCACCCTAACCCTAACCCTAACCCTAACCATCACCCTAACTCCACCCGAAACCCCATATTTCATGAAGTCAAATTCTCAGAAAAAGTCAAAGTCTGTGTCAAATCCCCTTTACTAACTCTTTAGGAATAAATACCTAACCCTAACCCTAACCCTAACCCTCACCCTAACTCCACCCCAACATTGCCAAAGGTGGTCAATTCACCGTATGAGAGTCCAAAGACCGTCAACTATCAATATCAAGTTCAAAGTCCAACACCTGTTAACCCTCGGAGGGTCAAACACTCGTTCATCTTAACCCCGATTCAAGTCGGCCATCTTGAGGGGCCAACACCTGTTAACCCTCGGAGGGTCCAACACCCATTAACACTCGGAGGGTCCAACACTTGTTAGCCCTCGGAGAGTCAAAAAACCCGCTTTAAACGCTATATACGGAAAACGTATTATGTACGTTTCTGTTACCAATTTGGAGTCTCGGCGGTATACTAGGATTCCCTGATACCGCCGCTCCAAAATGGTAACATTCATTTTTTAAAACAGAAATATGGCTTAGAATTGTCCGATTTTAACAATTTTGGTCTTAAATGAAAGCTCATTCAATTTAATGAGGTTTCATGGCTATTTCATCCTATATACTTATCTCTAATTACTACTTATATCCTCATTTACACTGCAGCCCCCCCTAAAAACACACCTGGTAACATGTGGTAACATGTCTAATTTGTTCAAACTTTAATTTTTTCAATATTTTTGAGCACAATCGTCTTCATATGCACCATGTCTCTCATAAAAACCATAACACACCCCTACCCCACCCCTATTTTTTTCATATTTTCCAACAATGTCAAACTCTCAGTCAAAGCCCCTTTACTAACTCTTTAGGAATAAATACATAACCCTAACCCTAACCCTAACCCAAACCCTAACCCTAACCCTAACCCTAACCCTAACCCAACCCTAACCCTACCCCAACCCTAACCCAACCCTAACCCTAACCCAACCCTAACCCAACCCTAACCCTAACCCAACCCAACCCTAACCCTAAACCCTAACCCTAACCCTAACCCTAACCCCCTAACCCTAACCCCCTAACCCTAACCCCCTAACCCTAACCCTAACCCGCCCTGCACCCAAACTAGGACTTGTGCTCATTAGGTGAGCCCGGATTCCTCGTAGGACGGGTATTCCCCTGAGGATTCAGGAGCCAAATTAGGCACTAGTGACACCGATTTCCGGCGACAGGGCGCGGAGTAGACCTTAAGTGAACAAATTATTTCTGTAATGTAGCGTTCTAAACAAGGCGCCCTCCAAACATCGAAAGTTCTTACTTCACACAAAGATTGCTTATGACCTAAGTGTGTGTTATGATTTTGTTTCAAGGTTATTTTGTGAAGTTCAAGGTCATTGGAAGAAATTTCATAAGTTGTGTCTGCTTTATACTGTTTTTAAGGAGAAACATTGAATATTGCTTTTTCATTTAAAGATTGCTGATGACCTGAGGATGTGTCAAGAACTTGACCCAGGGTCAGTTTTGCAAGTTCAAGGTCGTTTGAAAAATAAATGCTTCTTTCTTGCCTGTCATATCTACATGTAATATACATGGAAATGATTAGAAGCTAAAATTTGACTCAAAGATTGCTTGTGACATGTACTTAAATATGTCCCGACTTGAACTTTGATCATCTGTGCAAGTTCAGTGTCACTATAAGAAAAAGGAGAATCCATTATTTTCTAATAGATAAATACTTTAGTTATGATTTTGTTTTTTTTAGTGGGGAGGGGAGGAATTATTTGTGAGGTTGCTCCCAGAACCGCCAGTTAGTCCACTGAGAGCACTCTCCCCCTTTCTCGCAACCAAAATTCTCCTTAAATTAACTTAAAAGGAAATTGAATTTTGGGGCATTGTTCCCCCCTCCCCCAACACACATTTTAGTAGAAGGCAATATAAATTTTTATGGCAAATTGAAAACAAATTATATTAATCAAAATAAGTTATAGCTGCCTCACAACTCTCCCCCCCCCACCACGGATTAGATTTTGAAGATTATTTTTTTCTTTTATTGGCTTGTTAATACATTTCGGATAAATTTGTTCCCCGAAGCAAAAACGATGCTGAGTGCTTGCATGGCCAAACGTTATACGGAGAGTTGTCCCTCCCACTGAGCACCTCTCGTACAGCGCACCCTCAGGTTGGAGAAGCCGTCATCGTTTATTTTTGATTTTCTGAACTTACTTTTATCATATTGACAAAACCCTTCTGCTTACACTCATCAGGGTCTGATAGGTATCGATAACAATTCATCTTCACATGACCTCTATATTTGCACACAACCTAAATATATATCTCATTTACCAAATACATGACTTTATCTGTTAATGAGAGGTGCAACTCTTGCCAGCCATATCGAAATCCTAACCGTTTTTGAGTTATTAAGCAAAAACTTTCAAGCGATATTGGCCCTTATTTTTAGGGGCCAGCCCTTTTTTATTGGTGTCAAATGAAAGCCCTTAACATTCTGCACAACTTTTATTCTACATGTCTTAACAAAAGATTTTTCGTTTAAAAGATACAAAGCAAAATATGTCTAATTTTCGCACTTTTTGGAATCCTATTTTTTGACCCCCTACCTTTTTCTAAATAACAAACGTAATCGAAAAACAAAAATCGATGTGCACAACTTCAATGTCTCTGTTATTCAAATTCGCTGGATTCCCATTCCCTGCTATCATAGTCTCGGACCCTTTGTCTGGAAACCAAAGGCCCTAAAAAATTTTAAAAGGGGAATAACTCGTTAACGGAAGAGGAATTTTAAAGTTTATGAAATGTTTTAGATAGTGTTTTGTAATGTCTATAAGCCCTGAAAATTTGAGCAAAAAACGTTCGGAAATGAGCAAGATATGAAGCCTCAAAGTTCGCGTCTAGGAAGAAAAAAAAAAAAGAAAAATAAGAATAATCTTACAAGCACAATAATAGTAAGGTCTTCCGTTGGAAACGGAAGACCTTAAAAATATGGTACAACGAGTGATCACAAAAAATATCAGGTTATTACCATTGTGTCAGTTAAAAAAGTAAGGAGTTTATTTTTCATTTTTTAATAAGTTACTGCAAACGCATGCGTTTGTTATAAACTAAGTTATGTCAATGTTTAAGGTTAAATAGGGTGAATCTGTGATACGCGTGACTTGGACAAGTATAAAGTTCAATTTGGTGTTTCTAAGTTATTTGAAGTTCGATGCCACTTTGCAACAGACTATCCCCACCGACTCTTCCCAACGTATAACATTTGTACTTCTGTCATTTGCTGAACATGATTTTGTTTTTCTCTTGTAAAATGAGTATATGAAAGAAAATAGCATTACATTGTATAAAATCGTTGTTATTAAATGCCTGTTGTTCTCGCAAAAGAGAGTTCATTATGAGACATTAAGAAACATTATGATTCATTTGATTGTAAGTGATTGTGCCTATTAATATTATCGATTATTATCTATTCCTTTTATAAGTTTTAGTTATATAGGTCAATAAATTACCACACTAAGTCATAATGTGGTGAATATCCTGTTATGATTGGAACATCTCAACTCAGATTAATACATCAGATAAAATGAGAAAATCACAACAGTCACACTCATATAAAATAGTAGGACCAATTTAAAATACCCTATATGTCATGACATTATAACAATTATCAAATGTTTCCATCTTTTGTCAAGTTCTCTGTTCCAAGAGGTAGCAAAAACAACAGTGTTGTCTAAGGAACTGTCTTGCTCTTTGTATTCATACTGGACTGTGGCGGATGTTTGGTTGAGCTGCGTTTACAGGCGCAGCTGAGCGGTGTTATCCAGTAAATAAACGGGTTACTGGCATAGTTGACCAGAAATGCAACAATGCCGACATGAAGAATGACGTCATAGTACTCTTCTGGCCAGATGTTGTTATCAAACGATTCAAAAATGGACACCACGTCAAAGATAAGGTAGGGAATCTGCGACAGAATAAACGTGATGACAATGATATAAACGATCTTTGTCATGTGCGGGAACTGTTTGGTGTTCTTTGTATGTCTGCCTTCTACGTTAGAAAGTTTCTTTATTTTGTATACTTTAGAGCAATGAAAAAATACCAAAGTAAAAAACGAGATCCCTATGATGGGGACCGTTATAAGCCCGTAATATGTAGGAATCAAGATGAAGTCCGGGCATCGAGAGAGAGTTGTCATGGTGATGGCGACGCCATGTTGACGATGGCCACAATGACGAAGGTAATAGCCGCCCGGATGACCACGGTTCTCGGTGTGTGTTTGTCCATATAAACAAACGGATTGGTGACCAGAACGTACCTCTCGTAGGCCAGGTACATGACGTTCCAACAGGAGCTCAGGTAGGGAGTGTTATTCACCACAAAAATGATGACGCATAATTCCGCCGAGAAAACTCCTTTTTTCATGAAGTAGAACTCGTTAGGGAAGTAGATAAACTCCCGTATGGTAAATACGACCAGACACATGCTGTCTGTGATCGCGAGGACCAGGATGGACATGTGGGATGTCTTCTTGTACAGCTTCCCTCTGATCAGCGACACGATCACGGCCAAATTACCCAGAACTCCTATCACTGCAATGCAGATTGCAGAGATGGATACAGGGCATACATACGGGAATCCGTCTGAACACGGCCAGGTATAATCAGACGAGAAATTCCCGTTCTCGGATTCATAATCGTAGGCAAAATGGTTGTCGCCTGTTCCGTTCTCAGAGGAGTTGGCCATCTCTGCAATCAGTAGCAAGTGCTTGACACTGAACTACTCTTGTAATCAGTAAATATATACTATTCCAGGTGTGAACTGGGCGTGTTATTCTCGGAAGTAGTTTCGAGTTTACAGGATGTCGTCAAGGATTCAAAAGTATGCATTCCCTTCAGTAAAAGTAAGTGCTAAAATGTAAACATGGTATAAACGATGTGATTGAAACGTTACAGGACAAAATTTAAAAAAATGAAATACTTTTGAAATTAATTTGACTATTTACTGTTGTCAGTGTATTAATGGAAATCTGAAAAACTATTTCAACTCATTTGTCTCAAACAGACATGTTTAACGCAAAGCCTAAATGCTGATATTCGGGTAATTCAAAACCATAAGTGTTGTGGTAATGGTTTCAATATTTTAATTGGGGCTAGTACTATCTAATTTTACAGTGCTATTATTTGCATTATAATCTAGCATCTAGCATCAACAAAACATCACTGATAGCAACTGATATGTGATTTAACGTCTTCTTTGAAGTAAAAAATGGATGTTGTAACCATTTTTGCTCTAAGAGACAATCTAACTGTTGAGTAATACATCATATGTGTAGAAATATAATGTTTAAAATTTGTTTTCTTTCTGAAGTTAAGAACAACAATTCCCTTATTTTAGCAGTGTGTATACAGTGTGTAATAAATATGAGCTTCTATATTTTTGCGTACCTATGGCATTTGAAGCGGTCACAATTCTGTTGTCTAAAAGTTCATCATCCTGGTGGTCATTAAAGCGTTCACTGTCCATTAGTCTGAAGGTTTATCATTCTGATGGTTACCGAAGTAGTCACGGTCCAGTAGTCTAAAAGTTCATCATCCTGATGGTCATTAAAGCGGTCACGGTTCGATAGTTTGCAGTTTATTACCACGATGGTCATTGAAGTAGTCACGGTCCAGTAGTCTGAGGTGTAACATACTAATGCTGCAATAATCTTAAGGTTTCACAATCCGTCTGTTCATTAATTTGGAGGTTTGTACATGTTTAAGTGTAAACAGTTCAGTAGTCCGAAAACCGAAATGAAATAAGTTCTTGTAGCTGTGGAAGTCACTCATATACACTGGTAAAACTGAAATTATTACTATAGATTATTATAAAATATAAAACAAAACTATATTAAGTTTCTCAAACAGGGAGAGGAGATGGATAGATTCCAAGCATAGGTTATACAATTGTGTATATAGTGGAGTCCAATTTCCGTGGACTGCCATTTTTTTTAGCGAAGCTTAAACTTTACTATGGTAATTCTGATCATTCTGCCCATATTCAGTGAAAACACATTAACTTCTAAGCACAGCAATGACCTGGAAGTTAAAAGACTTTTTTTCTTAAATTTCGTTTTGCTTCCTTATGTTATGCACAAATTCATTTTGGTAAAGGGGAAGACGTTTTTGAAATTTTATAAAAGTATAGTTATATAAAAATATATCGTTATCGATGCCATTTTGGATCATGTTTCCATCCTTAGTAAAAAATTATTCTTAGTTGACTGGTATACTGTACGAACCATGAGTGTTTTTTATTTTTCTTTGTTCAAACTGTAAAGTTCATGCTGTATTGATATTATTAATATGCATCAGGAAACTATGCTTTCAAATTGCTTTATTATCAAGTACTCATTTGCAAATAGTGAATAAAAATATCTATAAAAAAACCCATGTAGAATATCATCTTCAGGAATTTTTCTAATTCTAAATTTAATATTACAATATACAAAAAAACATAGGTTTTTTTATTTAGAATTGGTTATTGAGGTCATCTGCATCATCTGTAATTATATTGATTGATTAACACGGACTGGTACCATGAAATAAATATGTTTTAGGAAAACATTTTAATAATTTACAATTTATTTAGAAATTTCTTTTTTGCAATCCCAATGCACCAATTTTGATTGATTTACTCACAATGATACTATGTAAAATCAATATTTCATATAGAAAGCACATTTTCGAAAATTTAAAAATCAAAGAGTTCTTTTGATGTAGCCCCCAACGCTTATTTGACTGATTTCAAAGGAATGATACGTGAAAAAATGATTATTTTATGCACAAAAACATATTGTGTTTTTTATTGCGATATTTTTTTAATAGGAATCCTATGCACCAATTTCGATTGATTTTCACGGATTATGACAAACATTATTGACCATAGTGCCTCCTTAAGTCGCATGTCGCTTTGGTTTAAGTCATTTTTTTACTTTACCTAAGAAAATGAACTTACAATGGATCTGTTTTTGAAATGAAATAATTATGAAAAAAGTGAAATTGAAATAAGAGATTGTTGTATCCAACAATATAATATACTTATTATTCTTTCACTGTTTGAAAAGATAAGCCATGGCTTGATGACAGAAAATTAAATCATTTCAGAATGAAAAATTATTTGCTGTAAAATATTTTATGTACAGAAAACCAATATAGAGCAAAAACGAATTACTAATATTCATAATAAAATGTATTCAAAGTCACTGGAAGACGATTCCCTAATTGCTTAAAGCGTACAGCTGAAAACACATGTGTGAATAACTTCAGATTTATCCATTGTATTGTTAGGAAATACGAAATAACGTTGATTGCGACAGTTGAAGTACATAAAAATCTCTTTTACATACCTAATTAATGTAATTATTAGCTTCCGGAAATTTAAGGGTCGTACAAACCCGAATAATCTTATATCGTTTATTTGTACCACGTGGATTTTGATTGACAGTAATTGACACGAGCTGAAAACTACAATATCTTCGCCCGACTACGATCATCGTGGTATACGAGGTAAAAGGGACTCTCTAACCGGAACACATCATCACTTTCTCGATAATTTATTAATGGCTTAACAATTTCAATTCATTTTAAAATTAACAGACATAAATATGTCAAATTATCCCTCAAGGAGCCTCACTTACAAAAATGAATTTAGGTTGTAGCAACTCCTATGAAAAACAAGCAAAATACATGCTTACAAAATAATAACTTGTTATTTCAAAAACTTTGAACAATTATTACCTTATTTTCTTTGCCAATTCAGTCAAGTAAGCAGGCCTACCCGGTCTCTTACTCGCCATGCTGGTTTGTTTATGGTAAATACGCATGCGTAATGGTATAGAAAGTGGAACCCCGTTACACGTGGCGATGTATATATGTATAGGTTATACCTAATTATTAATTTTAATGAAACAATTAGATTTATTTCACGGAGAAATTTGTAATTTTCTGAAAGTCTATACATTTATGAGTAGTACAAAAATACCGAACCCGATCGGAAAATTTTTTTAAGTCGGTTTTTTAATAAGATGCGCCGTACTGTCTCTTTAAAAGTAACAGACACTGTTTTTACTTATAGCTCGCGGGTTTATCTATATTTTAAGAATTTACTTATGAAGCCAATGTTTTTCAGGATTGGGAAGGAGAGTGTGCTTTTTGAAAATGCTCTAACTGCATTTGTATTTCATAATTTTTTTTAAAGTTAAATTTCAAAATTATCAAAACTTCTAACCCTAATCTAACCCTAACCCTAACCCTGTTTATGAAATTTGTCGAGAAAGACGATTTTTAATTGATTGGCTTCAGGAGTTAGGACTTCTGGGGGAACTTTAGTGGTATATGTGACTCTTGTAACGTTGGAACATTGAAACTTGTTGAAGATAAATCTTACAGTAAGGACGGTATTGTGTGGCGTGCAGCAGCAGGCTTTGCAACAAAAAAATTTCTGTGCAAGGAGGATCGTGGTTTTTCGGCAATCATTTGCTATTGGAATAGGCAGTAAAACTGACATATTACTTGGTTTATGAACTACCGGGTGATTTCATTTCCAGAGAACTTAAGATCGGTAGTGATCATACCATAGTACATTGGAAAACTTTCGCCATGGAGATGTGGTTATGCATTCTTAAACAGGATAGTAAAAGAATCGGAGGACCCGGAAAGCACGTTGAAATTGACGAAAGTAAATTCGGCAAAGGAAAGTGCCACCGTGCTAAGAGAGTAGACGGAGTGCGGGTATTCGAGGGGGGGGGGGGGTAGAAAGAGAATCAAACAAGTGGTTTTTTTTAAGTTGAAGAAGACAGAAGTGCAGATACATTAATCCCGATCTTCAAGAAATTTGTTGAACCTGGGACGATCATTTTGTCAGATTATTGGAAGGCATACTCTTCATTGAAATCCGAAAGCTACCAACACTTTACCTTCAACCATTCCATAAATTTCAAAAACAAGAAAACGGAAGCTTGCACCAATCTTATTAAATCTACCTGGAATGCAGTGAAAAAATCTCTCCCCAAAACTGGAACTCAAAAACAACACTACGACAGCTATTTGATCAAATACTGCATCAGAAAAAATATTTGAAAGAAGACAACAATACATTTCACAATTTCCTTGAACTCATTAAACGCGTTTAGAAGTGCCAAAAAGGCAGCCTTTAGCCACTTTGACCCCATAAAACCAAGTAGATCAGTTGAATGCCAGCACGGATTTATTTGAAGACTAAAGTATGTTTATTTATTTATATTTCAAAATATATTGGGGGCTGCCGCCCCCAAGCCTTCGCTTGCAATACAAAATGGCGGCGCCCATTACTGTGTATACGTTGCTTAGTTATTTCGCCGCTAAGGGTCAGGCGTGGATCCAGATACAAAATGGCTGCCGTACCGGTAAAGTGATAAATATTGATAAAATCGTTATATAAAACAATTCAAATAGGGTAATATATTGAGAGAATGTGAAAGGAGAAAATGAAGATTTTTGGGATAAAAAGCGCTTACTTTTCTGATCCCAAGCCTGGTGTTTGAAATATTCATTAAAATTAATAATGCATCTTTAGAAGGGACTTTAATCTTAAACGCAATATCATGAAACTATTCGAAAATGTTAACTCCAAGGTAGCGTCTTTGATGTTTCTGAGCCCGATATTTAAAATTCCATAGTAATGAATTCTAGTAGTTACTTTTAGTATAGCCCACCCGGACCTCTAATCACCATTTTTTCGAGTTTTAATTTTTTATGGTCTAGTAAGTTGAGGTTTTTTGAAGGTGACGCCACAGGTAACATATAGGATAAAAGGCTCACCCCATGTTTCATTTGATTTTATAAAAAAATTTCTTTTATTAGTTTACCATATACATTTTATGGAACAAATCAATGAATAATTATATATTCCTTATATTTTTTTAATACAGAACTCATGTTTTTTAAACGTGCGTGTCACGTTTCCCAATTTTGGAAAACATAGTAACGTTCTTGTATCATACATGGATACCTCTACCAATTATCTATTTAACTTTATTTATTGATCTAATTATCTGTTGTTATTATTTTTTTTTTACATTTTATATCTCATCAATATGTTTATGTATCAAATGCATTTAAAAAAAATTAAAAGTGCCCATGTTATAATGTAACAATTATTCTTGTTATGATCAGAGTTCCCCGCTCAGATAATTTTAGAGATCGGCAGACAACTAGCTTTCCATTTGAGTAGTCATCGATAGGTGAACATCAATACCAGATTTAAAGAAATCGACTTCTAAAGTTTTTTTTTAAGTTTAAGTTAATGATCCATCAATTTGTAGTCAATAGTGTGCATTCAAAAATACAGACGGCAATCAATACTACATTTATGGAAAAATATTGTGTTTTGCACTAGGATATATTGAATACCGCTTATATTTTTAGTATAGTGAAGTCAATAAATTTTCTATTTTGAGTATAGCAAGGTCTATAACAGAATTTATAGCACGGTCATGTGACAGCAATCGTCCAACCATATGCTTGGGAAAAATACGATATTATAATAAACATTTTTAGACGATAGAAAAATGTTCCTTTGTAGAGCAGAAATGGTTACAACATCCACTTTTTACTCCAAAGAAGACGTTAAATCACATATCAGTTGCGATCAGTGATGTTTTGTTGATGCTAGATGCTAGATTATAATGCAAATAATAGCACTGTAAAATTAGATAGTACTTGTCCCAATTAAAATATTGAAACCATTACCACAACACTTATGGTTTTGAATTACCCGAATATTAGCATTTAGGCTTTGCGTTAAACATGTCTGATTGAGACAAATGAGTTGAAATAGTTTTTCAGATTTCCATTTATACACTGACAACAGTAAATAGTCAAATTAATTTCAAAAGTATTTTAACTTTTTAAATGTTGTCCTGTAACGTTTCAATCACATCGTTTATACCATGTTTACATTTTAGCACTTACTTTTATTGAAGGGAATGCATACTTTTGAATCCTTGACGACATCCTGTAAAGTCAAAACTACTTCCGAGAATAACACGCCCAGTTCACACCTGGAATAGTATATATTTACTGATTACAATAGTAGTTTAGTGTCAAGCACTTGCAACTGATTGCAGAGATGGCCAACTCCTCTGAGAACGGAACAGGCGACAACCATTTTGCCTACGATTATGAATCCGAGAACGGGAATTTCTCGTCTGATTATACCTGGCCGTGTTCAGACGGATTCCCGTATGTATGACCTGTATCCATCTCTGCAATCTGCATTGCAGTGATAGGAGTTCTGGGTAATTTGGCCGTGATCGTGTCGCTGATCAGAGGGAAGCTGTACAAGAAGACATCCCACATGTCCATCCTGGTCCTCGCGATCACAGACAGCATGTGTCTGGTCGTATTTACTATACGGGAGTTTATCTACTTCCCTAACGAGTTCTACTTCATGAAAAAAGGAGTTTTCTCGGCGGAATTATGCGTCATCGTTTTTGTGGTGAATAACACTCCCTACCTGAGCTCCTGTTGAAACGTCATGTACCTGGCCTACGAGAGGTACGTACTGGTCACCAATCCATGACAACTCTCTCGCGATGCACGGACTTCATCATGATTCCTACATATAACGGTCCACATCATAGGGATCTCGTTTTTTACTTTGGTATTTTTTAATTGCTCTAAAGTATACAAAATAAAGAAACTTTCTAACGTAGAAGGCAGACATACAAAGAACACCAAACAGTTCCCGCACATGACAAAGATCGTTTATATCATTGTCATCACGTTTATTCTGTCGCAGATTCCCTACCTTATCGTTGACGTGGTGTCCATTTTTGAATCGTTTGACAACAACATCTGGCCAGAAGAGTACTATGACGTCATTCTTCATGTCGGCATTGTTGCATTTCTGGTCAACTATGCCAGTAACCCGTTCATTTACTGGATAACACCGCTCAGCTGCGCCTGTAAATGCAGCTCAACCAAACATCCGCCACAGTCCAGTATGAATACAAAGAGCGAGACGGTTCCTTAGACAACACTGTTGTTCTTGCTACCTCTTGGAACAGAGAACTTGACTTAGACGATACAAATGTTGTGTAAAACAAACAAAAACAAAAATACAAAAATTATGTGTATGTAGTGCGCGGTACTTGTTTTATTGTAGAACAAAAGATGGAAACATTTGATAGTTGTTATAATGTCATGACATATAGGGTATTTTATATTGGTCCTACTATTTTATATGGGTGTGACTGTTGTGATTTTCTCATTTCCAATCATAACAGGATATTCACCACATTATGACTTAGTGTGGTAATTTATTGACCTATATAACTAAAACTTATAAAAGGAATAGATAATAATCGATAATATTAATAGGCACAATCACTTACAATCAAATGAATCATAATGTTTCTTAATGTCTCATAATGAACTCTCTTTGGCGAGAACAACAAGCATTTAATAACAACGATTTTATACAATGAAAAAATGACAATAACAAACCGTCAACCATCTGTAATGCTATTTTCTTTCATATACTCATTTTACAAGAGAAAAACAAATTCATGTTCAGCAAATGATAGAAGTACAAATGTTATACGTTGGGAAGGGTCGGTGAGATAGTCTGTTGCAAAGTGGCATCGAACTTCAAATAACTTAGAAACACCAAATTCAACTTTATACTTGTTCAAGTCACGCGTATAACAGATTCACCCTATTTAACCGTAAACATTGACATAACTTAGTTTATAACAAACGCATGCGTTTGCAGTAACTTATTTAAAAATGAAAAATAAACTCCTTACTTTTTTAACTGACACAATGGTAATAACCTGATATTTATTGTGATCACTCGTTGTACCATATTTTTTTCAAAAGTAATGTCTTATTTAAAAACTTTGCAAGACGTAAATAGTTTTGGATGGCATGTTTGGACTATTAAAGATGTGATAGTATGATGACTTGTTTA
Organism: Magallana ariakensis; assembly: GCA_020458035.1. Lineage (NCBI taxonomy): Eukaryota > Metazoa > Mollusca > Bivalvia > Ostreida > Ostreidae > Magallana > Magallana ariakensis. The sequence goes on from CM035811.1 coordinate 86,183,015, forward strand.
ATTTGTGATTTAAAACCGTTGCAAGAAAGGTTTGTTCCTAATTTCATAAAATAGACCTAAATAAGTTACTTATCTTGAGTTGATGGACAATCACCAAATGATAATGGTTAGATTAGGTAAGGGACTTTTTTGTGTTTGTGGCCTTTTTGCAGTAATTATATAAATTCATCTAAACACTCACTATGAGTATGTTTAAATAACACATGGCATTCGTCGTGTTGTATCAAAAAGCTTGTAATCATGTTTTTGTTTGCCATCAAATACATGCATTGTCTACAGTTAACTATTAATGTTATCGTGGTTTGAATTAATAAACTCGTTTAGTTGTGTTTTACATATTTTACTACTGATAGTACTCAACTAGTTAAATGAATGCAACAAAATTTCAGTAAGCAAGAGTCTATCATTAATCTAAAACTTAAACAGAAAACAGAGAGAGAGAGAGAGAGAGAGAGAGAGAGAGAGAGAGAGAGAGTGTGTGTGTGTGTGTGTGTGTGTGTGTGTGTGTGTGTGTGTGTGTAGTAAAGTTCCCACATCACTTTCAAATAACCGACAGTGCTGATCAGATAGAATTAATCATCATTCACTGTGCCTAGCTTGGGTATTTTGATCTACGCACCCGTTTAGTGTCATCGCTTTATTAATCATTCTTTTATCTGGAAAAAAATAATCTGCTTACACTACTGGCTCTAAAAACCCCTGTCCGTATGAAAATCCCCTGTCTTTCCCTGTCACCCCCTGTGTTTTCCCTGTCATCCCCTGTGTACCCCCTGTCAGGCCCTGTACACAGGCCCTGTACACCCTGTAATCCCCTGTCAGCCACTGTACACATCCCCTGTGTGCCACTGTAAGTCCCTGTCACCCCCACTGTAAGCCACTGTATTCCCATGTATATGTCCCTGACACCCCATGTACGGTTTTTGACTGTTTATAAAAGCCTTTTCTGTTATTCAATATTATTCAATATTTGTATATATATAGTTTAAGCGACAGACCATGAAACGCACTACTACACCAGCTGTACGTTTCTCGCACGCTTCTCACACGCTATACGGTTTGTACGATACGATACGTTTCTCGCACGGTATAATACGTTTCATGTACGATACGATACGTTTCTCACACGGTACGATACGTTTCTCGCACGGTACGATACGTTTCTCACACGGTACAATACGTTTTTCATACGATGCGATACACTTCTTGTACGATACGATACGTTTCTTGTACGATACGATACGTTTTCTATACGCTTTCCGTACAGTTTGTACGGTTTCTGTACAATATGAATTTAATTTCTAACAATCGATGAATTTTTACTTCATTAAAATATCTTATTTACATCAGATTCAAAATATTTAATCAGTTACGGTTATCACAAGTTTAAAAATATAAATGACGTCATTGACAATCTAAAATATGGCCTCATAGACAAATACCCGCCCGATATAACGTACATGTAGCTATTTGCGGAAATGGACTAATTACACCAAATGTTATTTACCTGTAAAGGCCTTGATTGAAAAAAGCTACCATTGAGTATAACTAATTCCTATACACAGGAAATGTCTCAATCCAAAATGTTAAGTTCATACTACACAGGATAATGCTACATTTATAATGATTCAATATTTAAATGAATAATTTTAATGCTTATTTTCTCGAAAAATACATTTTCATTTCAAATAATTTAAAATTTCTGTACCACTTTTTCGTCTTAAAAATGCCTCTATATTTTTCTTAGAATTAAATTACACACAAACATTACAAGATAAGAATTCTGAAAAAGAGAGTAATAACCAGTAATGTGCCATGTTACATTGTCTGTTTTAAAAACCATTTCTGTTAAGTCACCTGAGCCGGGAAATTGTGCTGATGTTTTTTCATTTACTTTTTTCTAAAATAATTTATATTTTAATTTTCCTCGTTGAAATTTTGCATTTTGAATGAATGAATGAATAAGAGAGAGAGAGAGAGATTTATGATTTATTTCAGAGATACGTAGTCAGTTTGACACGCATTGATTTAAGAATTCGTATAGAAAGGAACATTGGATTGTATGATATCAAATTAGATTACAATCTACATCACAGCGAGTTTATCCGCTGATGAATAAATAATTTCTACAAGGGTTTAATCGAGGTTACTAGCATTACTAACCCTAACCCTATCCCATGTATAAATCAATTTTTGCACTCAACAGGGCGCCGACTCACAAGACAGACTGTTATCTTAATTTTAGAAATAAAGTGTTTTCATTAACGATTTCTTGATACTTAAATAATCCTGCTAACAACAAAAGGCTCGAAATTCACCGGGTGATCAATCGCAGGTGAGAGACATTAATTTAATAATTTCTAAAATCTATTTTATGAATTCCTCCTTACTGCGAAGTGGGAAATATAAAAGATTATGTTATTTATTAGCAGTGAACAGAAATATGCCGTCCTGGTCAGAGAGAGAGAGAGAGAGAGAGAGAGAGAGAGAGAGAGAGAGAGAGAGAGAGAGAGAGAGAGAGAGAGTTTGCATTGGTTTAGAATTAAAAGTACAGTAAAATATCGGTATCTCGAACTTGGGGGGACCTCAACAAAACTTCGAGATATCCAGGGGTTCGAGATATCCGAAGTGGCTTTCCAATTCTAATTCCGTGATGTTCTTATATATCAACACGTGTTTTAGTACCGGTATATGCTGAACTTTTCTATTACTCATAAACGAAAAATCAACTATTTGATTAAATTTTTTTTGGGTGTGTGTTTATATTTGTGAAATATAATCAATATTTGTAAAAGCAATCAAATTATAAAAGCAATATTCCGTTAATAATACGACTTCACATCCTCTTTACTATCGAACTTTGAATTGGAAGAAGCACTTGCAATGTAACATTTGAAACTTATCACATAGGAAACGAAAAATACGGATTTGAAAATTTAAAAAGCCACCAATAATCAAGAATCAGAATCCACATATTTTTATTTCATTTTCGTTTGTGAACTAACGTATCTTATATTAACTCATAACACTCACAGCTTTAGTACTCATATTGGAAACAACACGCGTACGATGAACCGGAAGTTACTTTACACCCTGCGTATTCAATACATGGACTAGTTCTGTTAAATTTAAATAAGTTTTCTTTTAAATCTTCGTATTCCAATCATACTTCATTTTTTGAAGCGTACGTGAAAAAAAATAAACTCGATTCCGTAATTAATTGTTTTTATAAAATTGGCAGTTATTAATGCTAGATAGATTCTCCCCACACAGTGTGTTTTATTAAACACATTATCGGTAATCGTGGCTGTGTTTTGATTTGAATTTTATAAAAGGTACTAAATGTAAAAACACCAAAGCTACCATTCTAATTAACTTACATCGTGCAGTTTATTATACCACTAGTTTTAAAAGGTGTGAAAATTGCCGCGGGCAGAAATGTGTGAAGTAATGACATCAATTATGTTCAACTGACCGGGAAAATGGCTCCACTTCGAGATAAACCAGGTAAAATTAGAGCTTCGGCCTTTTCAAACACTTCGACATAAGCAGGGTATTCGAGATTACCGTATTCGAGATATCAGGAGTTTTTTAAATCATTTATATAGAGAAAACGACCGGGACCATCGGAAGACTTCGACATAAGCGGGGTATTCGACGAGATATCCCATGTTCGAGATACCGATATTTACCTGTAGCTAAAAGTTTACCCGGGAATTAATTTCAATTTAAGTTAATATGGAATCCTTATTTCATTCCAATTCTTTTTTATTATTTATATTAACTTAAAGCGATCATATTAATTTAGATCCATCAATGTTTTATTTTACACCATATCAATTGATCAAAGAATTTATTGAAGTTACAGTTTTCGAAGGAGAGGATGTTGACATTATTTTTTCACTTGGCCAGTGGTTATATATTAGAAACTGTACACAGCCCTTCTTGACAATTTGCAGTGATCGGTAGCGAGGGTGGGAAAATGAGATCACAGACACGCGTGTACATGTATATACACACATTTCCTCAGATCTGAATGGTTGGCCACTGATTATATAATTTGGCTACTGTACACAGGCGTTCTTGACAATATGCAGTGCACGATAGCGAGGTTGGGAACAATGAGGTGACAGACACACGTGTACACGTATATACCAGAGACATAAATAACCCTAACCTTGTTATTTATGTCTCTGTATATACACACACTCCCTAAGATCTGAATGCTCGGTCACTGATTATATAATTATGGCTACTGTACATAGTCGTTCTTGACAATTTGCAGTACACGGTAACGAGGTTGGGAACAATGAGGTGACTATTGTATTGTTTATTAGTCAAAAGCTGTACAGCTCATAGACATATACAATAAATATACACACGTATATATATATATATATATATATATATATATATATATATATATATATATATATATATATATATATAAACGGGTCACTTGAAAAAAGGAACGTTTATACATGAAGTTTTCTGATCATATTCCAATACTTGACAAGATATTCCAAATCTCCACAGCCCATTTTTTACATTTGTTTTTACATAAAGGTTCATTATACATATTAACATAACATGAATTCAAAATACAATTTTTGGATGATAAAAGTTTCATCCAGTATCTTACAATACGTATTTTTCTAACACATTGCAGAGGCATTCTGCCCAATTCACAATAAATAACTGAATTAGAGGTACACCTTTTAACATTCAGAATGTTTTTACAATAATTAAGATGAAGTGTCAAAAAGTGTCAAAAAGGGACAAAAGTGTAGTAAAGTTAAGACTCATATTACAACATTTCCTTTTCAGTGCAAAAAGCGCCTTCATACATTGTAATGACAATTGTTTTTGCGGTACATGCAATTTGCTATTGTAATTCAACAAAAGTCCGAGATAACAAAAACTGTTTATTACTTCAATTTGTTCACACTTATAAAACCACACGTCTTCTGTTCGTAAAATTCCCCCATTTCTAAAAACCATTATTTTTGTTTTGTTTACATTAACCGTTAATGACCTGTGTATAATTTTCTAAAGTATTCAACATTGACTGTAAGTCAGCAGCAGACTAAGAAAAAATAACCATGTCGTCCACGTACATCAGTAAAAATAAGGAGAGCTCTTGTAATTCAATTGGTTTATTTCCATTGCTTAAAAATTCGATTTCGCAATCAGTGACATAGAGGAAAAAAGGAGAGGGGGAAATTATTTCCCCTTGTAAAACACCAAGATTATTCACAAAAAAATCTGATAACGTACCATCTAACAAAACACGAGACTTAATATTATTATGAAGTGACGTAAAATCTTCAGAGGTTTACCTCTGATTCCATACATTGAAATTCTATTCCACATTTTAACCCTATCCACAGTGTCAAAGGCACGCTTGAAATCTACGAACCCGCAATATAATCTACATTTTTTCGAAAGATATTTGTTTGTAACGCAAAAATGGCATCAACAGTACTATGAAGTGGTCTAAACCTAAACTGTACATCTGTGATAACATCATTTCTCTCGGCCCATGACATAAATCTTTTATTCAAAATTGAAGTAAAAAGTTTTGTCATACAACTAATTAAACTGATTCCTCTATAATTGGCAGCATCACGACAAATTTAAAACTAGACTTTTTGATATCATCGACAGCTGTTGCTTCAATAAAAATGGAAGTCGTAAAAATGTTTACCTTGTCATTGGAAATATAAAAAACTATTTTGTTAAAAACCATTCTGATTGCACACACAAGTACTCTGAAGTTGACATTAAAAAGATGCTTGTGTTTCTGATAGACAACATATATGTAGATTTCGGAAATCAAGTCTTCCAATAACCTGTTGGAATTCCCATGGGTACCAATTGTACCCCATTGTTAGCAGACCTATTTTTGTATTCTTATGAAGCAGAATTTATTCAAAAACGTGTACGTGAAAAAAATGAATCACTCGCTGTGGCCTTCAACTCAACATTTAGGTATATCGACGACGTATTATCAATTAACAATTGTTATTTCCATACTTACTTCGACTTGATATATCACAGTGAACTTGAAATAAAAGATACCACAGAGTCTGCGTCATATGTTTCATATTTGGATATTTTACTGGAAATGGACATTGATGTTAACCTAACAACAAAACTTTATGACAAACGCGATGACTTCAATTTTTCTATAGTCAACTTTCCTTACGTATGTAGCAATATACCTTCATCACCTGCATATGGTGTTTTTGTCTCTCAGTTAATTCGATACGCAAGGGCATGCACTTCGTATGAACAGTTTCTAAGACGAGGCATGCTACTGACAAACAAGTTGATAAAACAGGACTATCAACAGTCTCGTTTAAACTCATCTTTTCGTAAGTTCTATGGTCGATACAACGACTTTGTCAGCAAATACTATCTTCCACTGGGTCGTATAATGACTGACGTTTTTCATACTCATTGTTAGACCATAATTAAATACCTAATCGTCTAAGGACTTTTGCGGTTTTTATTTTCCCGATTACGAAAAAGAGCAAACGGCGGGTGTGACCGGTCAGCAGAGGATGCTTACTCTTCCATGGCACTTGATCCTACCTCTATCTTGGAGGTCCGTGTTGCTCTGCTTTGAATTTGTATTTCATTTTATGGATTTTTTGAGGTGGTTGACGGTTTGTTATTGTCATGTTTTTCATCAGTTGTTTCACCCTTTTTATATATTGGAACAATAAGAGAATCACACAGTATATATGGAAAATGACCTGTTGTAAACATAGCATAAAAAATTGTGTGTACAAATAGAACCAAAATGTTCTTGAATTCAATGAAATATTCATTAATTGTACCATCCAGTCCATGACTCTTTCTTGGTTTTAGAGTCTTTTAAAGCATCTTCAATTTCATTTAAAGATATGTCATTTTCTAATTCTTCAAAAATTACCTCTTTTTTTTATCTTCGACCATATCATTATAGACGGCTGTTTGATCAATACAAGCAAGGAATTTGAAATGACTGTGTAGATCCATAAGTGAAACATTTACTTTGTTAACTTTTCTCCTACTGAATTTTGAATAAAATACTTTAGGATTAGATTTCCTTATTGTTTCTATCAAATTACCTTCTTCGTTCAGATATTTTCTCTTGGTTTTTCGTTCAAATATTTTATACTGCCTTTTACTTGATTTTAAAAGTTCATGATTTTCTACAGATTTACTTTTGTTAAGTCAGCTAACGCTTTACGATAAATATCATATAATCGCTTACATTCAGCAGTAAACCATGGTGACAGACACACGTGTACTTGTTGCGTGGACCCTGAGGTCCACGTAGAAAATATATAAGCGAGGTTATAACCGGATGCACTGGGGAAAATTTAGCTTGCGCATGAGCTAATCTGGTTCCTGCGCGACATTATGGGTAGCTAAGGGAACCAGGCTAGCACCCGTGTATCTGAATCGGGATCGGGATTTCATGCCATATATGCACATGTTCATTGTATTTGTAAAGTTGTCGGAGAACAGTACAGAAACAAACTGAAGTATTTCTTTTAAAGAAATGACCGACATGTGATATGAATTATCAGCATCATGGAATACGTTAATATTATGCCGAAACTAGAACATGCATTTAATGGCATAAATCGCGATGTTTTATTGTTTTCCGAAATAGCTTAACTATACGACGAGGCTAGTGTACTTCCCGATTAAAAAACAATTGCGCATTTAAGCATGATTTAATAAATATGTGACTGTATATAATACATCATTGAATAATTATGTCACTTTATGAAAGTTTAAATTTCAAGAGAAATGCATCAAAATACGAAATCAATTTACAAAGTGAACAAAGTAGTACGCAAAGAGTGAAATTCGCTGAACGCCTAATACTATACATGTATAGTATCTTTATTAATGTCTTCATTAATAAAATTCATAATTGTGTTTAAATTCTGAGGTAAAAGGTCAGGGCTCTACGTGATACAACGTACACATTCAGCTGTTAAAGGCACTATATCCAGGCTTGCTACTATAATATTAATTCATCATAACACTTTTGCAATCACAGGTCTCCCCGTAGATGTCTTTATATAAAGCAGGGGGCTAGAGTCGGTGGAATCTCTGATAATCTTAAGGCTTTCGCGTTTCCGTTAGAAACACATGCATATTGTCCACGTATTGCAGTCCTTTTTTAAAGGACAGCAACTTGTATATACACACTCTTCCTAAGATCTGAATGCTCTGTAATGCTAAAAAAGTATGCAATGTGTTGTTTAAACGCCGCTTATGACTTTCTTTCCCAGTCTGTCAAGTACAGAAAACAGAAATTTGAAACTTTGATTTAACAGTCCTAAGAATACCAAACATATAAGGAAAGAGCTTAAAATTTGGAACATCATTTGTCACAGACAATCATATGAATTAAACCGTATTGCTCTCATTTTTTTCATTTTTTCAAATTCAGAATTTAAATAAATGTTTGATATTTTTGTCTAATCTAAAACTTGGACAATGCATGCGTGTCTTTACGTTACCCGTTACCGGTATTTGTATACATGTATTAAATTATTCATGAACTGTATCATTGATTTAAATGTATGTAGACAATTCTATACGATAATGCAAATGAATTACTAAACTGGAGAATGCACCCTCATAAAAGTTAAAAGTATTAATGGACCGGACTAGTTCACACTCCAAAAAATAAAATCTCTCTCTCTCTCTCTCTCTCTCTCTCTCTCTCTCTCTCTCTCTCTCTCTCTCTCTCTAATTTATCAGGGATAAAACCAATGGTTGACAACAAATTAAATCATCGATTGCGATTTACATGACTTAGATATTAACTAATTAACTTTCTGCTAAATAGAATCAATATGCATTTCATTGGAACGATGTTATTCTATGCACACACGGCAAAACAGTCAAAATATAGGTGCACATTTCATGTGCACATGCTAATCAGGTTGTGTTATTAAGCGCTTTAACTCAGACAGGTAACATGGCAGAGAACGTTGCAGATTTCCCGCACACATCTTCCACTTATATATATTTTTTTTACAATTTACAAACACGGTCATGGAATAAATAAGCGGTTTATCGGCGTATATTTATCTTGATATGTGTCAATCTTTACTAAGTAATTATTTACATTTGTAACAATATATACAAAGAAAAACAAACACCGTCTTAATTGTGAATAATTTTCTTTCTTTCCATTTCTATATGTATCAGAAACTGATAAATATATACCGGTAATTAAAAAATTCGAAAACATAATAAAAACCCTTTTTTAACTTTAGCAAGTAGTTAAAGACCGTACAGGGGGTGTCAGGGACATGTACAGGGAATACAGTGGCTGTGGGTGACAGGGGGCGTACATGGGGTGACAGGGACTTACAGTGGCTCACAGGGGATGTGTACAGTGGCTGACAGGGGATACACAGGGGATGGCAGGGAAAACACAGGGGGTGACAGGGAAAGACGGGTTTTTCATACGGACAGGGGTTTTCAAAGCCAGTAGTGTTACTTAATCAATAAAAATGGAAAGTTGTACATAACTATTTCAAAACCAAAATACATGAAGAAAACAAAATAAAAGCATGTCAACTCATCGGAAGTGCATCGTTAGATCTTGGATTTTTCCAGATAGAAATGTTAGATTTAAATTTACTAAAAAAAAAACAACAATAAATCATCAGTATTTTGGAAATTGGCGTGTCTAGAAATAAATAGTTACACAAGGTAAACTAGATGCTGTCATTAGACAGTGATAACCGCACCTAGTGTTTGCCCTTAAATAAAACTTTTCTGTACCAGTTTTAGTAAAAACGAAGGCCACATGCACATAATACACCATAATCGGATGCCACGAGGTTTTTTTATTCGTTACACTGATGTGTAACGGATAGAAAACCGGTGGGTTCCGACGATGATAATACACATGAACGGTCCTTTATGTACAATTTGTGGTTGAACTGTTTGCGTGTGAATTTTCAGTTAATCAATTATCTTTTCATTTCATTTCATAGAAAGTATGGTCTATATAATTATAACAAACAAAATTAAATTATGCCCCTTCCCTCGGCGGTTGCTGGCTTAATTTAGATTTGCTTCTAGGTGTCAACATGATCGTGTGCACGGATTAGGAGAAGGTACTGGAGTGGGGGCGGGATCCAGACCATCCCACCCTTGATAAAAAATCATTTATAATAAATTACCAAAAAATACATCTCGGACCCCAATCCCCCAACCCCTGTAAACACAGTTACATGTATTACTTTGCCCCCCCCCCCCACACACACACTTCTCATGAATAAAAATACATCAGAATATTTTGATAACAAACGAAAGCCTGTATATGTAGTAAAGTGCATTATATTCAATATTCTTTCACAGTGACGTTTTCTAATTTTAATTTTTTACAATACATGTATTTGGCCAAAAAACGATAAGTTTTAAAAATTTTGGAATCTGAAGTAAAAAAATAGAGAAGTCCCAGCAGCATTTGAACTATCTACAGACACATAGTTAACGCTCTAACCCATTGCACTTCACTGTAAGGTAACATTATTTTGGGGGAAAATATTATATTTATACTTTATTGTTTATTTCTGCAATAGGGAGTTCATCTCAATATATAGGTGTCCTGTACCACATTAAAGCTGAAATGTGTGCTTTACATAGTTATTTACCTAATAAAATAATACAAGGAGTTTTAAAGAATAAAGTTATGGAAATACATACATGTTACGAGAAAATGATCTTGGTCCGAAGTTATGTACACAACACAGGTCTACAGGTCGCATTACCGGGTACTAGTTTTACCCAGTTTTTCGGTTAGATGGGTTTCACGTGGTGTACATAACGGTATGTGTTTTCCATGTGCAGAATAGGATTAATTAACATGCATAAACGTTTCTTTTGTGATGATCGGCTAATTAAAGGATTCATATTTTGCTGTTATTGGATTATCATTATGATGTTGACCAATATAGGTAAGCATAATACATGTAGTACTCGCACAATATTATGAGACACCGGTATACATAAATATTACTTTCACTTTCTAAATAAGTGATCTCCCTTTGCCAGCATACTGTATCATCATCTTTTAATATTTAAATAAGCTCATCATTGTTATTTTCACAGCTGGAGACTGTCCAGTTTTCATAGTAATTGTGATATCTGATTTGTTGGGATGGCCAAATCTGCTCACGCTTAGCAGGTTTTGCGAACAAAGAGCTAGACTCGTGATATTTGCTGTTTTCGTTTCAAAAGAGGATGTTACAGTCACAGCCCAGCAAATAAAACAGAAATGTAAGTATTTATCTAGAGTTATATCATTTTTTACTGGATTTTGCGTACTTTAATCCCAGGTCTCTCTTCTATATTAAATGTTTTTACTTTTATTTACAGGGAATGTTCGAGCCTACAACCTGAATGTTGTTAGATATTTCTTACCCAATAAGCATTTCAATGTTGAAACAACGTTGTTTCAACGTCAGGCATCAACGTTGAATCAACGTGGAAATAAGGTTGCATATGAAAGTTAAGGTAACGTTGAAAATGTAACGTTGTTTCAACGTTATAATTCAGCGTTGATTCAACGTTGTAATTCAACGTTGATTCAACGTAGAAATGGTGTTAAAATTTGGTTTTAAATATGTAAAAATGACGTTGAAAAAAGTTAAAATTAAGTGACTTTTTTCCCAAAATGTTGCTTTAAACACATTTTGTTATGTGCTGTTTTATGTGTTTTTACACTGTATTAAAAAAAATAAGATTCAAATATAAAAAGTCGCCTAGCAATATACGAGTACATCCTTCGCTAAGCAGCTAGCTTGTGTATCAAGTCCTCGTTAAAAAGTTGAACTTGACATTTCAGAATGTTTTCAAAAAGCTGTAGGAAAATAAACACAAAGAAACCACGCGTACATTCCGCCAAATGGTAGCCATGCTTGTTTTCCATGATATGGAACAAAAAATTTCAACACAAAAACGTAGAATACACAATAATCAGTTCATCTGTTGTACTCTGCAGATTGTTCTAAAATAACGCCCAAGATACTCCAAAGTGAAATATAAAATAGTCACAATAGTCCAAAAGCTAAAATCTTGGCATTTTATTGTACATTAAATCCGTGTAGTGACTACACGAGGTGTACCTAATAACTTCATTTATTTGTTCACCACTAGCGTCTTTAGCGGTCAATCTGACATAAAGCAGCCTAGTAAATTGCATAACTCCCAAGATCAGCAGTTCTTGCAGTAGTGATAGGTCCGCATCCCCTTATCACTGACCTAGTTATTGCAATTAGCCAATTACTGTACGCAGAGCTCAATCTCAGATTTCTTGTATCAAACAATTTTTTTGTTTTTAAATTTAATAATTATTTTTTTTAAATCATTGATATTGAATTTTTTTCCCCAAATTAAGACATTTTTCCCGATAATGACATTTTTACCGATATGAAATTGGGCGCACGGCGGGTGTGACCGGTCAGCAGAGGATGCTTATTCCTCCATGGCACCTGATCCTACCTCTATCTTTTTGGAGGTCCGTGTTACTCTGCTTTGAATTTGTATTTCGTTTTCTGGATTTTTGAGATGGTTGGCGGTTTGTTATTGTCATTTATTTTTTTATAATACAACAATATAAACATTTTATTCGAAATCAAATAATTTAGAAATATTAATAAATTAACATCAATATTAGTAAAATACATATGTAATGCTTTCACAATTGACAAAATATAAGTAAAAGCTAAATAAAAAAACCAATAAAAAAGCAGTTTCAAATTTGAAAATAACATATGTGTTCAGTTTCATTTATTTTAAATACGCTGTTTCTACGTAGAAAAGTGGTTGATGTCTTCAACGTTGAAAATAGGTATGGTTATCAAAGTGCAATCATCGTTCAGATATGGTTTGGGTTTCAACGTTGAACCCTCAACGTTGAATCAACTTTGAGTAATTGTTGATCAACATTGCAGCTTGATTTCAACCATTCCTCAACGTTGAAACAACGTTGCGTGCCCACTGGGTTACTGACTCTGAGGAGTGCTGTTCATGTTTAGAGTGTTGTGCAATTGTCTATGAAGAAAAAGGAACAAGAAACAATCAAAAATATAAATGAAGTGGAATGAACACACACATTCGATTTTTTGGAACTAAGTTTAAAAGTGTGGATATAGATTTACCCTGTGAAACTATGCTTGCCATAACACATTGTCGGCCGTTATTTCATTCTAAGGATGTTTATCATGGTTTGTGTATTCTAAATTCAGAATAAATTCATATGTTGTTGTAATAGTTTGTTTCAGTTGTATAATTTATTTACCAAACGTTACACCGAACTAATATTAAATCAACGTTGAACCAACATTAGACCAACGTTGACCCAACATTGGGCCAACGTTGGTCATATGTAACATACGTTGGCCCGTTGTTGGGACAATATCAGAAGATGACATTTGCGACATTGTGCCAACGTTGACCCAACATGTAGGGCCAACGTTGGGCCGATGAGCAAAATTGCATTGGGCCAACGTCATTTGCCAACGTTGGTCCAATGTAAGGTTGCTATCTGGGTGCAGTTCTTCTTTTCTGGTTTTTTTTTACTGCACGTTTAAATCCGATGATATTTTCATATAAATCTTGCTGTATCATCGTCGATGATTCCAAAATATCTATTTTCTTCAATAACAGTAGATATTTGATATTAACAATTACTTTAAGAATGACGTTTACTCAGAATGAAAACAAAATATCCACTGATGATAATGAAAATCCATTCATTGTATGTATAGACCTTTGATTGTAGTGTTGTTTTTCACTTTTAAGAAAGTAGGTCTTTGAGTTAATGGTCATGGAATATTTTTGAAAAATCAAGAAAAATACCATAAAATTTACATTACGAATGAGATTTTCTTAATTGTGAAAATATTACAAATAACTTAACACTTAAAAAAAATAAAATACAGTTTATGAATGGTAGAGGCATTAAATAGGTACATAGCATTAAGACTTCAGCAACAATTTAGAAAAAAAATATTCCAGTCCGAATTTCCTATTTCAGTTTTCAAATCCCTACCTATTTTGATCAAATTTTACAAAAACACTGAATGATGATAATACAAAAAAGTTATAGTATTAAACTACTTATATTGAAAATTTTCTGTTGGCATAAAATTTATATGAGGTCAATGATCAAAATTTGATATATCGTTTCTAAGCATTTTCTAGCATTTTTGCAATTCGTGCCATGCGATTATCTTAATGAATAAGTGAGGTAAAACCAACAGAAAAAATTATATCGTCTAAAATATAAAATTTTAACTTTTAATATCATAATACTGCCAAAAATGTTTAAGCGGAAAACAAAATCTGCAATATTTAATCCGAATTTTTTTCTGTTTGGTTAAAAGTCTATTATTGTTTGAGTCATGCTCCAAAAATGAGTAAACAAAAACAATAGTTGAACAAAAAATCGAAAACAAAACAAGTGAATGCAAAAAAGAAATCAAAGAAAGATGTAATGGCTTCAATCACAATTTACGCGGAAAATTCAATGCTCAGGCACAATCAATAAGACAAATGAGAGAAAACTCCCTCTAATACATGGCAGGTATTGCTTTAACTTTGGCAAACCAGACCCAACATACTCGCAGAAAAGTAATATCAAATTCCTACAATGGAACGAAACACAAAACGAAAATCTCCGTGACATACTGTGCCGCATCATGAAGGAGACGGTTAACTTCGACTTATCCCCAGCCGATATTTTAGCTATCCACCGAGTTCCAAGAGGGGGTAGAGGCGCGCCCAGACAAGTAATCGCCAAATTTCGCGACACCGACACAAAGATCCGGACTTTAATGGTAAAGTGTTTGCGTTGGACAACGAGGGAAATGGACATAAATTCGACATCCTTAATGATATAACCGAGCAACTTAAGCAACGGTGCTAACTTTTCTTTAATTGCGTAGTCGCAAAAACATGTTGTGATATCGGGATCGGAAAACCATTGACGGTTCAGGTTCGATGGTGGTATGACAGGTGAGAGATAGATATAGGAAAAATAGTACCAATTATTTTCCCATAGAACTCAATGTTAACCTAAACACCCCTAGCTACTTTGCTATATTACTTGCAGACATATCCTTGGTAAAATCTGAAAGTTGGGATAATTCAGCATGTCTTCATAAACTGTGAAAAGGTATGCATAATGTAGAGCAACCTGAGTTTGCATATTTATCATGCTCCTCCCTAAGAATTGGTTTTAATGTAGTCAATATATCATTGTCGTGTATCCGCGCCGGTAGTGACGTGTTTGGATAAAGTGAAAATGGCGGCACCGCTTGTTTCTTGATAAGTTTTCGTGTTATTTAAGGCTTACATTGTTTACTTTTACACTAAAAATATCGTCCAATTTATTTAAAAGCATAGTAATACTTTATATTTTTACGAAGTTCATGTAAAAATTAGGTAAATAAGCAGATTTTGTCGATTAATTTTGAACAACGGAACATGTTTGGATGACCTTGTTTTCCCAAATAGGAACGGTTTGGATACGCATCTGATACGGTATGGATGTGGTTAATATCTAAAAACAGATCTTTTAATTATCCCCTCGCGAAGGGTATATACATGTAGCATTGCTACTGTGCGATAAACATGCCCTCACTGCAAAGCATGCTTTCAATGGAGATTGTCATGTGATAGACATTTGAAGTAACATTGTTTAAAGAAATAAACATACAGGTTGAAAGACGTGTGCATTTAATTCAATAAATCTCTATATTCCTTAATTTGAATTTCAATTTTACCCAATACAAGCTCCAAATAACTTGGCTTATAAAAATTACATACAGACTGTTTTACAGATATGTTAATTAAGTCTGCTGTATAATCATTCCATCGGTATTAATTTAGAAAGAATCAGCCTTACTGAAATCTTTACCGACACAAAAATGTGATTACGACAGTTTCGATCAACTTATGGGCTTTAAACGATGTTGGGAAAAAATCAAATACAGAACTATACCAACTTTAAAAAGTCTGTAAAATCATCTAATGGTTAATGAAACAATATTTTTTTTTTATTAGGGCTTTTCGACTTTCGGTCGAAAAGACCTATTGTTATTCTGATGTTTTATTAGGGCTTTTCGACTTTCGGTCGAAAAGACCTATTGTTATTCTGATGTTTTATTATTATTATTATTATTAGGGCTTTTCGACTTTCGGTCGAAAAGACCTATTGTTATTCTGATGTTTTATTATTATTAGGGCTTTTCGACTTTCGGTCGAAAAGACCTATTGTTATTCTGATGTTTTATTATTAGGGCTTTTCGACTTTCGGTCGAAAAGACCTATTGTTATTCTGATGTTTTATTAGGGCTTTTCGACTTCGGTCGAAAAGACCTATTGTTATTGTGATGTTTTATTATTATTATTATTATTCTTTTTCTCGACAGATTTCCGTCATTGATTTCTTGAAAACGGAAATAAATTTTCAAGCAATAATATACTGGTCTTATAGCATTTTTAAATGGCACCCGTAGGTAAGGTTTTGGACTTCCGGTTTCGCTACTTCCGGTTTTGACAGGGAAAATACTACAAATTGAATAAAACTCAATATCTTGCTTACTTTTGGAGTTAGAGTATTCAAATTTTAGAATTAGATGTATCTTGTCTAGCTGTACAGAATTGTCAGCGTGAGCATTTCTCTATCTCTTACCGTTTTTAACATTATAAGGTTCCAAAAATGAGAAAAGGGGGGATGAAAAAATAAAAAATCCAAAAAACCTTCGGAACTTTTTAAGACTAATACACATTGTTTAAACAGAAGTAATTAACATATATTCTAAGTTTCATTAAAAAGTATTGAGAACTTCTCGTTTTATGACCCGATGAAATTCGTTTATGGGAGTTTCTATGTTAAATTGAATTCACGCATGTAACGTTTTCTCAAACACTTTTCGAGCAAATATTTTTATATTTCATATTTACAATGAGGGACCTAATGCGCAGACCTGAAAAGGTCCTGGAAAAAAAATTCCGTAAAATAAGGGATCCCAAGGGGTCAATATTCAAAACAGCCATTTAGCTGTAACTTTTTTATTTTTAATCCGATTTTCAAAATCTTTTCGGTCAATAGTCCAGAATAAAGAGTCCAATTTAAAAATTATGGTCCGAGGGGCCACTTTTTGACTCCTTATAGGGGTTTTAAGGGTCTGAAAATGATACCTTTATCACAATTCAAAAAAAAAAATTCAAGAGTTACCCCGCTTTGCTCAATGAATGATTAGCATTAGAGCCATTGGCATACCAAAAGTCTTGAATCATAAATGAATACTTTCTTACATATGAATTTTTAAAACTTTTCTTCAAGAATTAAAAGATATATTTTGATATAAAATTCTGGAGTTGTCTTTCTTTGGGCATTTAATTTGTTATAAGTTAATGTGTGGGTATATGTTTATCACATTTGTTCTCATTTTATCATACACAATTTTTGAGAGAAAAAAATTAAGAATCTAAATCAGGGGTTTAAAGGGCTGTCGAAAAGCCCTACCTTTTTGTTGAAGACAAAAACAGGTCTAGTTATTATTATTATTCTTTTTCTCGACAGAATTTCCGTCAGCGATTTTTTTAAAACGGAAAGGATTTCAGAAAAAACTATGCAATAGTCTTATAGTATTTTTAAATGTCACCAGTAGGTAAGGTTTTGGATTTCCGGTTCCGGTACTTCCGGTTTCCACAAGCAATATAGTAGAAATTAAATGAATCAATATATTGTTTTTATTTCTAAAGGAAATTCGTTGTAATTTTAGAGTTAGATCAACCATGTCGAGATGATTAAAAAGTAAAGCGGCGGCGAGTTTCTATCTCTTATCAGTTTTGAGATTTTAGGCCTCAAACTTGAGAAAAGGGGGGATGAAAAAACAAAAAATTACGAAAAGCTTAGGTATGTTATAAGACGTTTAGATATTGTTCAAATAGAAGTAATTAAGGTATATTTCAAGTTTCATTGAAAAGTATCGAGTACTTCCGGTTTTATGAGCCGATGAAAATCGTCTATGGGAGTTTCTATGTTAAATTGAATTCACGCATGTAACGTTTTCTCCAACACTTTTCAAGCAAATATTTTTATATTTCATATTTACAATCAGGGACCTAATGCACAGACCTGAAAAGGTCCTGAAAAAAAAATTCTGAAAAATAAGGGATCTGAAGGTGTCAATATTCAAAACAGCCCCTTAGCTATAACTTTTTTATCTTTCATCTGATTTTCAAAATCTTTTCGGTTAATGGTTTAAAATTAAGAGTACAAAATAAAAATTATGGTCCGAGGGCCATTTTTTGACTCAGTTCTGAGATTTTAGGCCTCAAACTTGAGAAAAGGGGGGATGAAAAAACAAAAAAATCAGAAAGCTTAGGAATATTCTAAGACGGAAAAATATTGTTAAAACAGACGTAATTAAGATATATTCCAAGTTTCCTTGAATAGTATTGAGTACTTCCGGTTTTATGAGCCGATGAAAATCGCCTATGGGAGTTTCTATGTTAAATTGAATTCACGCATGTAACGTTTTCTCCAACACTTTTCAAGCAAATATTTTTATATTTCATATTTACAATCATGGACCTAGTGCGCAGACCGGAAAAGGTCCTGGAAAAAAAATTCTGAAAAATAAGGGATCTAGAGGGGTCAATATTAAAAACAGCCTTTTAGCTGTAACTTTTTTATTTTTCATCTGATTTTCAAAATCTTTTCGGTTAATAGTTTAAAATAAAGAGTACAATTTAAAAATTATGGTCCGAGGGGCCACTTTTTGACTCCTTATAGGGGTTTTAAGGGTCTGAAAATGATAACTTTATCACAATTCCAAAAAAATAAATTTCAAGAGTTACCTCGCTTTGCTCAATGAATGATTAGCATTAGAGCTATTGGCATACCAAAAGTCTTGAATCATAAATGAGTACTTTCTTACATATGAATTTTTAAAACTTTTGTTCAAGAATTAAAAGATATATTTGGATATAAAATTCTGGAGTTGTCTTTCTTTGGGCATTTAATTTCTTATATGTTAATGTGTGGGTATATGTTTATGACATTTGTTCTCATTTTATCATACACAATTTTTGAGAGAAAAAAATTAAGAATTTAAATCCGGGGTTTAAAGGGCTGTCGAAAAGCCCTACCTTTTTGTTGAAGACAAAAACAGGTCTAGTTATTATTATTCTTTTTCTCGACAGAATTTCCGTCAGCGATTTTTTTAAAACGGAAAGGATTTCAGAAATAACTATGCAATAGTCTTATAGTATTTTTAAATGTCACCAGTAGGTAAGGTTTTGGATTTCCGGTTCCGGTACTTCCGGTTTCCACAAGCAATATAGTAGAAATTAAATGAATCAATATATTGTTTTTATTTCTAAAGGAAATTCGTTGTAATTTTAGAGTTAGATCAACCATGTCGAGTTGTTTAAAAAGTAAATCGGCGGCGAGTTTCTATCTTATATCAGTTTTGAGATTTTAGGCCTCAAACTTGAGAAAAGGGGGGATGAAAAAACAAAAAATTACGAAAAGCTTAGGAATGTTATAAGACGTTTAGATATTGTTCAAATAGAAGTAATTAAGGTATATATCAAGTTTCATTGAAAAGTATCGAGTACTTCCGGTTTTATGAGCCGATGAAAATCGTCTACGGGAGTTTCTATGTTAAATTCAATTCACGCATGTAACGTTTTCTCCAACACTTTTCAAGCAAATATTTTTATATTTCATATTTACAATAAGGGACCTAATGCGCAGACCTGAAAAGGTCTTTAAAAAAAAATTCTGAAAAATAAGGGATCTGAAGGGGTCAATATTCAAAACAGCCCTTTAGCTATAACTTTTTTATTTTTCATCTGATTTTCAAAATCTTTTCGGTTATTGGTTTAGAATAAAGAGTACAAATTAAAAATAATGGTCCGAGAGCCATTTTTTGACTCAGTTTTGAGATTTTAGGCCTCAAACTTGAGAAAAGGGGGGATGAAAAAACAAAAAGATCAGAAAGCTTAGGAATATTCTAAGACGGATAGATATTGTTTAAGTAGACGTAATTAAGATATATTCCAAGTTTCATTGAATAGTATTGAGTACTTCCGGTTTTATGAGCCGATGAAAATTGTCAACGGGAGTTTCTATGTTAAATTGAATTCACGCAAGTAAAGTTTTCTCAAACAGTTTTCAAGTAAATATTTTTATATTTTGTATTTGCACTTATGGAGCTAATGCGCAGACCGGAAAAGGTCCTGGGAAAATTTTTTTTAAAAATAAGGGATCTCAAGGGGTCAATATTAAAAACGGCCCTTTAGCTGTAACTTTTTTATTTGTAATCCGATTTTCAAAATCTTTTCGGTTAATAGTTTAGAATAAAGAGTACAATTAAAAAATTATGGTCCGAGGGGCCACTTTTTGACCCCTTAAAGGGGTTTTAAAGGCCTGAAAATGATAACTTTATCACAATTGAAAAAAAAAATTTCAAGAGTTACCCCGCTTTGCTCAATGAATGATTAGCATAAGAGCTATTGACATACCAAAAGTCTTGAATTAGAAATGAGTACTTTCTTAGTTATAAATTTTTAAAACTTTTCTTCAAGAAATAAAAGATAAATTTGGATTTAAAATTCTGGAGTTGTCTTTCTTTGGGCATTTAATTTCTGATATGTTAATGTGTGGGTATATGTTTATGACATTTGTTCTCATTTTATCATACCCAATTTTTTAGAAAAAAAAATTAAGAATTTAAATCAGGGGTTTAAAGGGCTGTCGAAAAGCCCTACCTTTTTGTTGAAGACAAAAACAGGTCTAGTTATTAGGGCTTTTCGACTTTCGGTCAAAAAGACCTATTGTTATTCTGATGTTTTATTATTATTATTATTAGGGCTTTTCGACTTTCGGTCGAAAAGACCTATTGTTATTCTGATGTTTTATTATTATTATTATTCTTTTTCTCGACAGAATTTCCGTCAGCGATTTTTTTAAAACGGAAAGGATTTCAGAAATAACTATGCAATAGTCTTATAGTATTTTTAAATGTCACCAGTAGGTAAGGTTTTGGATTTCCGGTTCCGGTACTTCCGGTTTCCACAAGCAATAAAGTAGAAATTAAATGAATCAATATATTGTTTTTATTTCTAAAGGAAATTCGTTGTAATTTTAGAGTTAGATCAACCATGTCGAGTTGTTTAAAAAGTAAAGCGGCGGCGAGTTTCTATCTCTTATCAGTTTTGAGATTTTAGGCCTCAAACTTGAGAAAAGGGGGGATGAAAAAACAAAAAATTACGAAAAGCTTAGGAATGTTATAAAACGTTTAGATATTGTTCAAATAGAAGTAATTAAGGTATATTTCAAGTTTCATTGAAAAGTATCGAGTACTTCCGGTTTTATGAGCCGATGAAAATCGTCTATGGGAGTTTCTATGTTAAATTCAATTCACGCATGTAACGTTTTCTCCCACACTTTTCAAGCAAATATTTTTATATTTCATATTTACAATCAGGGACCTAATGCACAGACCTGAAAAGGTCCTGAAAAAAAAATTCTGAAAAATAAGGGATCTGAAGGTGTCAATATTCAAAACAGCCCTTTATCTATAACTTTTTTATTT
Organism: Magallana ariakensis; assembly: GCA_020458035.1. Lineage (NCBI taxonomy): Eukaryota > Metazoa > Mollusca > Bivalvia > Ostreida > Ostreidae > Magallana > Magallana ariakensis. Next base: position 86,204,668 of record CM035811.1, read on the forward strand.
TTCATCTGATTTTCAAAATCTTTTCGGTTAATGGTTTAAAATTAAGAATACAAAATAAAAATTATGGTCCGAGGGCCATTTTTTGACTCAGTTCTGAGATTTTAGGCCTCAAACTTGAGAAAAGGGGGGATGAAAAAACAAAAAAATCAGAAAGCTTAGGAATGTTCTAAGACGGATAGATATTGTTTAAATAGACGTAATTAAGATATATTCCAAGTTTCATTGAATAGTATTGAGTACTTCCGGTTTTATGAGCCGATGAAAATTGTCTACGGGAGTTTATATGTTAAATTGAATTCACGCATGTAACGTTTTCTCAAACAGTTTTCAAGTCAATATTTTTATATTTTGTATTTGCAGTTATGGAGATAATGCGCAGACCGGAAAAGGTCCTGGGAAAAAAATTCTAAAAAATAAGGGATCTCAAGGGGTCAACATTAAAAACGGCCCTTTAGCTGTAACTTTTTTATTGTTTATCCGATTTTCAAAATCGTTTCGGTTTATAGTTCAGAATAAAGAGTACAATTTAAAAAATATGGTCCGAGGGGCCACTTTTTGACTCCTTATAGGGGTTTTAAGGGCCTGAAAATGATAACATTATCACAATTCAAAAAAAATAAATTTTAAGAGTTACCCCGCCTTGCTCAATGAATGATTAGCATTAGAGCTATTGGCATACCAAAAGTCTTGAATCATAAATGAGTACTTTCTTACATATGAATTTTTGAAAGTTTTCTTCAAGAATTAAAAGATATATTTGGATATAAAATTCTGGAGTTGTCTTTCTTTGGGCATTTAAATTTCTTATAAGTTAATGTGTGGGTATATGTTTATGACATTTGTTCTCATTTTATCATACACAATTTTTGAGAGAAAAAAATTAAGAATTTAAATAAGGGATTTAAAGGGCTGTCGAAAAGCCCTACCTTTTTGTTGAAGACAAAAACAGGTCTAGTTATTATTATTCTTTTTCTCGACAGAATTTCCGTCAGCGATTTTTTTAAAACGGAAAGGATTTCAGAAATAACTATGCAATAGTCTTATAGTATTTTTAAATGTCACCAGTAGGTAAGGTTTTGGATTTCCGGTTCCGGTACTTCCGGTTTCCACAAGCAATATAGTAGAAATTAAATGAATCAATATATTGTTTTCATTTCTAAAGGAAATTCGTTGTAATTTTAGAGTTAGATCAACCATGTCGAGTTGTTTAAAAAGTAAACCGGCGGCGAGTTTCTATCTCTTATCAGTTTTGAGATTTTAGGCCTCAAACTTGACAAAAGGGGGGATGAAAAAACAAAAAATTACCAAAAGCTTAGGAATGTTATAAGACGTTTAGATATTGTTCAAATAGAAGTAATTAAGGTATATATCAAGTTTCATTGAAAAGTATCGAGTACTTCCGGTTTTATGAGCCGATGAAAATCGTCTATGGGAGTTTCTATGTTAAATTCAATTCACGCATGTAACGTTTTCTCCAACACTTTTCAAGCAAATATTTTCATATTTCATATTTACAATGAGGGACCTAATGTGCAGACCTGAAAAGGTCCTGGAAAAAAAATTCTGAAAAATAAGGGATCTAGAGGGGTCAATATTCAAAACAGCAATTTAGCTGTAACTTTTTTATTTTTCATCAGATTTTCAAAATCTTTTCGGTTAATAGTTCAGAGTATAGAGTACAATTTAAAATTTATGGTCCGAGGGGCAACTTTTTGACTCCTTATAGGGGTTTTAAGGGCCTGAAAAAGATAACTTTATCACAATTCAAAAAAAATAAATTTCAAGAGTTACCCCGCTTTGCTCAATGAATGATTAGCATTAGAGCTATTGGCATACCAAAAGTCTTGAATCATAAATGAGTACTTTCTTACATATGAATTTTTAAAACTTTTCTTCAAGAATTAAAAGATATATTTGGATATAAAATTCTGGAGTTGTCTTTCTTTGGGCATTTAAATTTCTTATAAGTTAATGTGTGGGTATATGTTTATCACATTTGTTCTCATTTTATTATACACAATGTTTGAAAGAAAAAGAATAAGAATTTAAATGAGTGATTTAAAGGGCTGTCGAAAAGCCCTACCTTTTTGTTGAAGACAAAAACAGGTCTAGTTATTAGGGCTTTTCGACTTTCGGTCGAAAAGACCTATTGTTATTCTGATGTTTTATTATTATTATTATTATTATTAGGGCTTTTCGACTTTCGGTCGAAAAGACCTATTGTTATTCTGATGTTTTATTATTATTATTATTATTATTATTATTATTATTATTCTTTTTCTCGACAGATTTTCCGTCAGCGATTTTTTGAAAACGGAAAGGAATTTTGAAACAATTATGCAATGGTCTGATAGCATTTTTAAATGACAGGCGCATGTAAGGTTTTGGACTTCCGGTTCCGGTACTTCCGGTTTACACAAGCAAAATACTAGAAACTAAAAGAATCAATATATTGTTTTTATTTTTTGAACAAATTCAACGAAATTTTAGAATTAGATTCATCTTGTCCAGATGTACAAAAAGTTCAGCGGCGTCGAGTTTTTATCTCTTACCAGTTTTGAGATTTAAGGCCCCAAACTTGAGAAAAGGGGGGATGAAAAAACAAAAAATTCAAAAAACCTTAGGTATGTAATATGACGGATAAACATTGTTAAGATTGTAGAAATGAGCATATATCCCAAGTTTTAATGAAAAGACGTGAGTACTTCCGGTTTTATAAGCCGATGAAAATCGTCTATGGGAGTTTCTATGTTAAATTGAATTCACGCATGTAACGTTTTCTCCAACACTTTTCAAGCAAATATTTTCATATTTCATATTTACAATGAGGGACCTAATGCGCAGACCTGAAAAGGTCCTGGAAAAAAAATTCTGAAAAATAAGGGATCTGGAGGGGTCAATATTCAAAACAGCCATTTAGCTGTAACTTTTTTGTTTTTCATCAGATTTTCAAAATCTTTTCGGTTAATAGTTCAGAGTATAGAGTACAATTTAAAATTTATGGTCCGAGGGGCAACTTTTTGACTCCTTATAGGGGTTTTAAGGGCCTGAAAAAGATAACTTTATCACAATTCAAAATAAATAAATTTCAAAAGTTACCCCGCTTTGCTCAATGAATGATTAGCATTAGAGCTATTGGCATACCAAAAGTCTTGAATCATAAATGAGTACTTTCTTACATATGAATTTTTAAAACTTTTTTTCAAGAATTAAAAGATATATTTGGATAAAAAATTCTGAAGTTGTCTTTCTTTGGGCATTTAAATTTCTTATAAGTTAATGTGTGGGTATATGTTTATCACATTTGTTCTCATTTTATTATACACAATTTTTGAAAGAAAAAAAATAAGAATTTAAATCAGGGCTGTCGAAAAGCCCTACCTTTTTGTTGAAGACAAAAACAGGTCTAGTTATTATTATTATTCTTTTTCTCGACAGAATTTCCGTCAGCGATTTTTTGAAAACGAAAAGGAATTTTGAAACAATTATGCAATGGTCTGATAGCATTTTTCAATGACAGGCGCATGTAAGGTTTTGGACTTCCGGTTCTGGTACTTCCGGTTTACACAAGCAAAATACTAGAAACTAAAAGAATCAATATATTGTTTTTATTTTTTGAACAAATTCAACGAAATTTTAGAATTAGATTCATCTTGTCCAGATGTACAAAAAGTTCAGCGGCGTCGGGTTTTTATCTCTTACCAGTTTTGAGATTTAACGCCCCAAACTTGAGAAAAGGGGGGATGAAAAAACAAAAAATTCAAAAAACCTTAGGTATGTAATATGACGGATAAACATTGTTGTGATTGTAGTAATGAGCATATATTCCAAGTTTTAGTGAAAAGACGTGAGTACTTCCGGTTTTATAAGCCGATGAAAATCGTCTATGGGAGTTTCTATGTTAAATTGAATTCACGCATGTAACGTTTTCTCCAACACTTTTCAAGCAAATATTTTTATATTTCATATTTACAATGAGGGACCTAATGCGCAGACCTGAAAAGGTCCTGGAAAAAAAATTTTGAAAAATAAGGGATCTGGAGGGGTCAATATTCAAAACAGCCATTTAGCTGTAACTTTTTTATTTTTCATCCGATTTTCAAAATCTTTCCGCTTAATAGTCCAAAATAAAGAGTCCAATTTAAAAATTATGGTCCGTGGGGCAACTTTTTGACTCCTTATAGGGGTTTTAAGGGCCTGAAAAAGATAACTTTATCACAATTCAAAAAAAAAAATTTCAAGAGTTACCCCGCTTTGCTCAATGAATGATTAGCATTAGAGCTATTGGCATACCAAAAGTCTTGAATCATAAATGAATACTTTCTTACATATGAATTTTTAAAACTTTTCTTCAAGAATTAAAAGATATATTTTGATATAAAATTCTGGAGTTGTCTTTCTTTGGGCATTTAATTTCTTATAAGTTAATGTGTGGGTATATGTTTATTAGGGCTTTTCGACTTTCGGTCGAAAAGACCTATTGTTATTCTGATGTTTTATTATTATTATTATTATTATTATTATTATTATTATTATTATTCTTTTTCTCGACAGATTTTCCGTCAGCGATTTTTTGAAAACGGAAAGGAATTTTGAAACAATTATGCAATGGTCTGATAGCATTTTTAAATGACAGGCGCATGTAAGGTTTTGGACTTCCGGTTCCGGTACTTCCGGTTTACACAAGCAAAATACTAGAAACTAAAAGAATCAATATATTGTTTTTATTTTTTGAACAAATTCAACGAAATTTTAGAATTAGATTCATCTTGTCCAGATGTACAAAAAGTTCAGCGGCGTCGAGTTTTTATCTCTTACCAGTTTTGAGATTTTAGGCCCCAAACTTGAGAAAAGGGGGGATGAAAAAACAAAAAATTCAAAAAACCTAAGGTATGTAATATGACGGATAAACATTGTTGTGATTGTAGTAATGAGCATATATTCCAAGTTTTAGTGAAAAGACGTGAGTACTTCCGGTTTTATAAGCCGATGAAAATCGTCTATGGGAGTTTCTATGTTAAATTCAATTCACGCATGTAACGTTTTCTCCAACACTTTTCAAGCAAATATTTTCATATTTCATATTTACAATGAGGGACCTAATGCGCAGACCTGAAAAGGTCCTGGAAAAAAAATTCTGAAAAATAAGGGATCTGGAGGGGTCAATATTCAAAACAGCCATTTAGCTGTAACTTTTTTATTTTTAATCCGATTTTCAAAATCTTTTCGGTTAATAGTTCAGAGTATAGAGTACAATTTAAAATTTATGGTCCGAGGGGCCACTTTTTGACTCCTTATAGGGGTTTTAAGGGCCTGAAGAAGATAACTTTATTACAATTAAAAAAAAAAATAAATTTCAAGAGTTACCCCTTCTTGCTCAATGAATGATTAGCATTAGAGCTATTGGCATACCAAAAGTCTTGAATCATAAATGAGTACTTTCTTACATATGAATTTTTAAAACTTTTCTTCAAGAATTAAAAGATATATTTGGATATAAAATTCTGGAGTTGTCTTTCTTTGGGCATTTAAATGTCTTATAAGTTAATGTGTGAGTATATGTTTATCACATTTGTTCTGATTTCATCGGAAAGAAATTTTCAAGCAATAATATACTGGTCTTATAGCATTTTTAAATGACACCCGTAGGTAAGGTTTTGGACTTCCGGTTTCGCTACTTCCGGTTTTGACAGGGAAAATACTACAAATTGAATGAAACTCAATATCTTGCTTACTTTTGGAGTTAGAGTATTCAAATTTTAGAATTAGATGTATCTTGTCTAGCTGTACAAAATTGTCAGCGTGAGCATTTCGCTATCTCTTACCGTTTTGGTGATTATAAGGTTCCAAAATTGAGAAAAGGGGGGATGAAAAAATAAAAAATCCAGAAAACCTTCGGAATTTCTTAAGACTAATACACATTGTTTAAACAGAAGTAATTAACATATATTACAAGTTTCATTAAAAAGTATTGAGAACTTCTCGTTTTATGACCCGATGAAATTCGTTTATGGGAGTTTCTATGTTAAATTGAATTCACGCATGTAACGTTTTCTCAAACACTTTTCAAGCAAATATTTTTATATTTCATATTTATAATGAGGGACCTAATGCTCAGACCGGAAAAGGTCATGGAAAAAAAATTCCGAAAAATAAGGGATCCCTAGGGGTCAATATTCAAAACAGACCTTTAGCTGTAACTTTTTTGTTTTTAATCCGATTTTCAAAATCTTTTCGGTTAATAGTCCAAAATAAAGAGTACAATTTAAAAATTATGGTCCGAGGGGCCACTTTTTGACTCCTTATAGGGGTTTTAAGGGTCTGAAAATGATAACTTTATCACAATTAAAAAAAAATAAATTTCAAGAGTTACCCCGCTTTGCACAATGAATGATTAGCATTAGAGCTATTGGCATACAAAAAGTCTTGAATCATAAATCAGTACTTTCTTACATATGAATTTTTAAAACTTTTCTTCAAAAATTAATAGATATATTTGGATATAAAATTCTGAAGTTGTCTTTCTTTGGGTATTATATTTCTTATAAGTTAATGTGTGGGTATATGTTTATGACATTTGTTCTCATTTTATCATACACAATTTTTGAGAGAGAAAAATAAGAATTTAAATAAGGGGTTCAAAGGGCTGTCGAAAAGCCCTACCTTTTTGTTGAAGACAAAAACAGGTCTAGTTATTATTATTATTCTTTTTCTCGACAGATTTTCCGTCAGCGATTTTTTGAAAACGGAAAGGAATTTTGAAACAATTATGCAATGGTCTGATAGCATTTTTAAATGACAGGCGCATGTAAGGTTTTGGATTTCCGGTTCCGGTACTTCCGGTTTACACAAGCAAAATACTAGAAACTAAAAGAATCAATATATTGTTTTTATTTCTTGAACAAATTCAACGAAATTTTAGAATTAGATTCATCTTGTATAGATGTACAAAAAGTTCAGCGGCGTCGAGTTTTTATCTCTTACCAGTTTTGAGATTTAAGGCCCCAAACTTGAGAAAAGGGGGGATGAATAAACAAAAAAATTCAAAAAACCTTAGGTATGTAATATGACGACTAAATATTGTTCAGATTGTAGTAATGGGGATATATTCCAAGTTTAAGTGGAAAGGCGTGAGTACTTCCGGTTTTATAAGCCGATGAAAATCGTCTATGGGAGATTCTATGTTAAATTGAATTCACGCATGTAACGTTTTCTCCAACAGTTTTCAAGCAAATATTTTTATATTTCATATTTGCAATAAGGGACATTATGTGCAGACTTGAAAAGGTCCTAAAAAAAAAATTCTGAAAAATAAGGGATCTGAAGGTGTCAATATTTAAAACAGCCCTTTAGCTATAACTTTTTTATTTTTCATATTATTTTCAAAAATTTTTCGGTTAATAGTTTAGAATAAAGAGTACAAAATTAAAAATTATGGTCCGAGGTTTTATTTCTTACCATTTTTGAGATTTAGTGCCCCAAACATGAGAAAAGGGGGGATGAAAAAACAAAAATTTCAAAAAACCTTAGGTATGTAATACGACGGATAAATATTGTTCAGATTGTAGTAATGAGCATATATTCCACGTTTAAGTGAAAAGACGTGAGTACTTCCGGTTTTATGAGCCGATGAAAATCGTCTATGGGAGTTTCTATGTTAAATTGAATTCACGCATGTAACGTTTTCTCAAGCAGTGTTCAAGCAAATATTTTTATATTTCATATTTACAATGAGGGACCTAATGCGCAGACCTGAAAAGGTCCTGGAAAAAAAATTCTGAAAAATAAGGGATCTGGAGGGGTCAATATTCGAAACAGCCATTTAGCTGTAACTTTTTTATTTTTCATCAGATTTTCAAAATCTTTTCGGTTAATAGTTCAGAGTATAGAGTACAATTTAAAATTTATGGTCCGAGGGGCAACTTTTTGACTCCTTATAGGGGTTTTAAGGGCCTGAAAAAAGATAACTTTATCACAATTCAAAAAAAATAAATTTCAAGAGTTACCCCGCTTTGCTCAATGAATGATTAGCATTAGAGCTATTGGCATACCAAAAGTCTTGAATCATAAATGAGTACTTTCTTACATATGAATTTTTAAAACTTTTCTTCAAGAATTAAAAGATATATTTGTATATAAAATTCTGGAGTTGTCTTTCTTTGGGCATTTAAATTTCTTATAAGTTAATGTGTGGGTATATGTTTATGACATTTGTTTTCATTTTATCATACACAATTTTTGAAAGAAAACAAAAAGAATTTAAATCAGGGATTTAAAGGGCTGTCGAAAAGCCCTACCTTTTTGTTGAAGACAAAAACAGGTCTAGTTATTATTATTATTCTTTTTCTCGACAGATTTTCCGTCAGCGATTTTTTGAAAACGGAAAGGAATTTTGAAACAATTATGCAATGGTCTGATAGCATTTTTAAATGACAGGCGCATGTAAGGTTTTGGACTTCCGGTTCCGGTACTTCCGGTTTACACAAGAAAAATACTAGAAACTAAAGGAATCAATATATTGTTTTCATTTCTTGAACAAATTTAACGAAATTTTAGAATTAGATTCATCTTGTCCAGATGTACAAAAAGTTCAGCGGTGTCGAGTTTTTATCTCTTACCAGTTTTGAGATTTAAGGCCCCAAACTTGGGAAAAGGGGGGATGAAAAAACAAAAAATTAAAAAAACCTAAGGTATGTAATATGACGGATAAACGTTGTTCAGATTGTAGTAATGAGCATATATTCCAAGTTTTAGTGAAAAGACGTGAGTACTTCCGGTTTTATAAGCCGATGAAAATCGTCTATGGGAGTTTCTATGTTAAATTCAATTCACGCATGTAACGTTTTCTCCAACACTTTTCAAGCAAATATTTTCATATTTCATATTTACAATGAGGGACCTAATGCGCAGACCTGAAAAGGTCCTGGAAAAAAAATTCTGAAAAATAAGGGATCTGGAGGGGTCAATATTCAAAACAGCCATTTAGCTGTAACTTTTTTATTTTTCATCAGATTTTCAAAATCTTTTCAGTTAATAGTTCGGAGTATAGAGTACAATTTAAAATTTATGGTCCGAGGGGCAACTTTTTGACTCCTTATAGGGGTTTTAAGAGCCTGAAAAAGATAACTTTATCACAATTCAAAAAAAATAAATTTCAAGAGTTACCCCGCTTTGCTCAATGAATGATTAGCATTAGAGCTATTGGCATACCAAAAGTCTTGAATCATAAATCAGTACTTTCTTACATATGAATTTTTAAAACTTTTCTTCAAGAATTAAAAGATATATTTGGATATAAAATTCTGGAGTTGTCTTTCTTTGGGCATTTAAATTTCTTATAAGTTAATGTGTGGGTATATGTTTATCACATTTGTTCTCATTTTATTATACACAATTTTTGAAAGAAAAAAAATAAGAATTTAAATCAGGGATTTAAAGGGCTGTCGAAAAGCCCTACCTTTTTGTTGAAGACAAAAACAGGTCTAGTTATTAGGGCTTTTCGACTTCGGTCGAAAAGACCTATTGTTATTGTGATGTTTTATTATTATTATTATTATTCTTTTTCTCGACAGATTTCCGTCAGTGATTTTTTGAAAACGGAAAGAAATTTTCAAACAATAATATAATGGTCTGATAGCATTTTTAAATGTCACCCATATGTAAGGTTTTGGACTTCCGGTTTCACTACTTCCGGTTTTGACAGGAAAAATACTACAAATTGAATGAAACAAAATATCTTGCTTGGTTTTTGAGTTAGAGTATTCACATTTTAGAATTAGATGTATCTTGTCTAACTGTACAAAATTGTCAGCGTAAGCATTTCTTTATCTCTTACCGTTTTTGGGATTATAAGCTTCCAAAGTTAAGAAAAGGGGGGATGAAAAAATAAAAAATCCAAAAAACCTTCGGAATTTTTTAAGACTTATATACATTGTTTAAACAGAAGTATTTAACATATATTCCAAGTTTCATTAAAAAGTATTGAGAACTTTCGGTTTTATGAGCCGATGAAAATCGTCTATGGGAGTTTCTATGTTAAATTGAATTCACGCATGTAACGTTTTCTCAAACACTTTTCAAGCAAATATTTTTATATTTCATATTTACAATGAGGGACCTAATGCGCAGACCGGAAAAGGTCCTGGAATAAAAATTCCGAAAAATAAGGGATCTGGAGGGGTCAATATTCAAAACAGCCCTTTAGCTGTAACTTTTTTTATTGTTCATCTGATTTTCAAACTCTTTTCGGTTAATAGTTTAGAATAAAGAGTACAACTTAAAAAATATGGTCCGAGGGGCCACTTTTTGACTCCTTATAGGGGTTTTAAAGGCCTGAACATAATAACATTATCACAATTCAAAAAAAAAATTTCAAGAGTTACCCCGCTTTGCTCAATGAATGATTAGCATTAGAGCTATTGGCATACCAAAAGTCTTGAATCATAAATGAGTACTTTCTTACATATGAATTTTTGAAACTTTTCTTCAAGAATTAAAAGATATATTTGGATATAAAATTCTGGAGTTGTCTTTCTTTGGGCATTTAAATTTCTTATAAGTTAATGTGTGGGTATATGCTTATGACATTTGTTCTCATTTTATCATACACAATTTTTGAGAGAAAAAAATTAAGAATTTAAATCAGGGGTTTAAAGGGCTGTCGAAAAGCCCTACCTTTTTGTTGAAGACAAAAACAGGTCTAGTTATTATTATTATTATTCTTTTTCTCGACAGATTTTCCGTCAGCGATTTTTTGAAAACGGAACGGAATTTTAAAACAATTATGCAATGGTCTGATAGCATTTTTAAATGACAGGCGCATGTAAGGTTTTGGACTTCCGGTTCCGGTACTTCCGGTTTACACAAGCAAAATACTAGAAACTA
>CM035812.1:0-27500 GCA_020458035.1 Magallana ariakensis
ACACCCTTATTTATCTTTTATTACATTAATACAAAGAAATAATCAGCATTAGTTTCAAGAAAAAATCTGTTATCTTGAAATTACACCTCCTGGAGGGAACTCCTAACTTTCGGCTTCGCGTTAAAATGTCAGTACAGTTAATTACTCAGGAAACCTACTAATTCTTTTTGGATTATTATTTGCACTCCATTCTCTCTCTGATTACATCATTACAATGAAAAAATCAGCATTAGTCTCCAGAAAAAATTCTTTTATTGTAAAAGTACACCCCTATGAGGGAACCCCTAATTTCCTCTTTATCGTTAAATTATCAGAATAGATTATTCCCTAGAAAACCTTCTAAATCGGTTTTAATTCATCCTTACACCCTAATTTATCTTTCATTATATTAATGCAAAGAAATAAACAGCTTTAGTTGAATGATAAATCCTTTTCTTATAAAATTGCACCCCCATGAAAGAACCCATCATTTTCTGTTTATCCTTAATTTATCAGTGTAGTTAATCAGTTAGGTAACCTTCTAAATCTTTTTGAATCTCCCCTTACACCCTTATTTATCTTTTATTACATTAATACAAAGAAATAATCAGCATTAGTTTCAAGAAAAAATCTGTTATCTTGAAATTACACCTCCTGGAGGGAACTCCTAACTTTCGGCTTCGCGTTAAAATGTCAGTACAGTTAATTACTCAGGAAACCTACTAATTCTTTTTGGATTATTATTTGCACCCCATTCTATCTTTGATTACATCATTTCAATGAAAAAATCAGCATTACTTTCCAGTAAAATTCTTTTATTGTTAAAGTACACCCCTATGAGGGAACCCAAAATTTCCTCTTTATCGTTAAATTATCAGAATAGATTATTCCCTAGAAAACCTTCTAAATCGGTTGTAATTCATCCTTACACCCTAATTTATCTTTTATTATATTAATGCAAAGACATAAACAGCTTTAGTTGAATGATAAATCCTTTTCTTATAAAATTGCACCCCCATGAAAGAACCCATCATTTTCTGTTTATCCTTAATTTATCAGTGTAGTTAATCAGTTAGGTAACCTTCTAAATCTTTTTGAATCTATCCTTACACCCTTATTTATCTTTTATTACATTAATACAAAGAAATAATCAGCATTAGTTTCAAGAAAAAATCTGTTATCTTGAAATTACACCTCCTGGAGGGAACTCCTAACTTTCGGCTTCGCGTAAAAATGTCAGTACAGTTAATTACTCAGGAAACCTACTAATTCTTTTCGGATTATCATTTGCACCCCATTCTATCTTTGATTACATCATTTCAATGAAAAAATCAGCATTACTTTCCAGTAAAATTCTTTTATTGTAAAAGTACACCCCTATGAGGGAACCCAAAATTTCCTCTTTATCGTTAAATTATCAGAATAGATTATTCCCTAGAAAACCTTCTAAATCGTTTGTAATGCATCCTTACACCCTAATTTATCTTTTATTATATTAATGCAAAGACATAAACAGCTTTAGTTGAATGATAAATCCTTTTCTTATAAAATTGCACCCCCATGAAAGAACCCATCATTTTCTGTTTATCCTTAATTTATCAGTGTAGTTAATCAGTTAGGTAACCTTCTAAATCTGTTTGAATCTATCCTTACACCCTTTTTTATCTTTTATTACATTAATACAAAGAAATAATCAGCATTAGTTTCAAGAAAAAATCTGTTATCTTGAAATTACACCTCCTGGAGGAAACTCCTAACTTTCGGCTTCGCGTTAAAATGTCAGTACAGTTAATTACTCAGGAAACCTACTAATTCTTTTCGGATTATCATTTGCACCCCATTCTATCTTTGATTACATCATTTCAATGAAAAAATCAGCATAAGTTTCCAGTAAAATTCTTTTATTGTAAAAGTACACCCCTATCAGGGAACCCCTAATTTCCTCTTTATCGTTAAATTATCAGAATAGATTATTCCCTAGAAAACCTTCTAAATCGGTTTTAATGCATCCTTACACCCTAATTTATCTTTTATTATATTAATGCAAAGACATAAACAGCTTTAGTTGAATGATAAATCCTTTTCTTATAAAATTGCACCCCCATGAAAGAACCCATCATTTTCTGTTTATCGTTAAATTATCAGTATAGTTAATCGCTTAGGAAATCTCCTAATTCTTTTTACATTTATTCTCACACCTAAATTTATCTTTTATTACATGTATACAAAGAAGTAATCAGCATTGATTAAATGATAAATTGTTTTATTGTGAAATTTCACCTCCATTAGGGAACCCATCATTTTTGGTATATCATTAAGAAATTCAGTTTTTTAATTGCAAATTAGGAAACCCCCAAAGATCATCTACATTGAAGCTTGCACCCGTATTTATCGTTCATTAATCTGGTGTGCATGACATTGAAGAACCCTAACTTATATTCCAGAAATCTTATTGATAGCCAATCAGTTGAAATCGAAGAACCTTTAGGTAGCAAGGGACAGTTTCGGAGAGAAAAAATACCCGTCAATATTTTTTTGTAAAATTGAGAGTTGCTGTACTTGAAGGCATATAAGTGTTGCTAGCATTCATGAAATGTTTTTTTTTTTTTATAATGATTGTCATTAGTTAGAGAGATGTCTCTTGTTGAAATTGATATGCAATATGTAGGCCCCTAATGTTAGGTTCATGGAAATCAGAAGTAAAATGCGAAACTTGCAGTTATGACTGTTGTGTTGACTTTACACAACTTTACACGACTTTACTAATACATAGGAAACTCAATAAGACCTATAAGGTTAATCCTTTAACCTTAACCTTTTACCTCAAACATTACAGCTTAAAATATACCGTGTGATTTTTAAGAAGAGTTCATTTCGTCATTTACAATAATTGATATAAAAATTATGTAAATCTTAATGCAAAGCAGAATATTTAATGATCCTTTATCATCTTAAAAGAGCTTCTACTGAGGTATAAGTTCAAAACTTAACCCCCAAACGGGGTTCAAAAACAAGTTTATGGTTTCAGGTTTCAGGCTTAGGTTTAAATGTAAGGTAAAATGGCTGGTAAAGAAATTTAACCTAAACAACAACCACTATATATATCAATCCAGCTTTAACTCCGCCCTTCAAAGACCACGTGACATTTCAGTGACATTGACGAGTTGATACAGCAAATGATTTCGTAAATATGCCTTTACCCTACTACTACCCTAACCGAAACACTTACCTTAAACCTAAACCTAACCTTAAACCTACACCTGAACCTGAGGTTAACCCTAACCTTAAACCTTCTTTGATTAATATTTGCACCCTAATTTATCTCTCACCATATAAATACAAAGTAATTATCAGCATTAATTGAATGAGAAATCATTTCACTAAGAAATTGCAGCCCAGGAAGGAACCCATTGATAATTCTCAGTTTATACACAGAAAATCTGTATAGTTAATCACTTAGAAAAACTCCTAAATCTTGTGGAATTTATCTTGACACCCTTTTTTATCTTTTATTATATTAATACAAAGAAAAAAATCAGCATAAGTTAAAAGAAAAACCCTTTCATATTGAAATTAAACCTCCAGGAAGGAACTCATGGTTTTCGGCTTCGCGTTGAAATGTCAGCGTAGTTAATCACTAAGGAAACCTACTAAATCTGTTTGAATTCATCCTCACACCCTACTTTGTCTTTTATTACATTTATACAAAGAAATAATCAGCATTAGTTTCAAGAAAAAATCTGTTATCTTAAAATTACACCTCCTGGAGGAAACTCCTAACTTTCGGCTTCGCGTTAAAATGTCAGTACAGTTAATTACTCAGGAAACCTACTAATTCTTTCTGGATTATCATTTGCACCCTATTCTTTCTTTGATTCCATCATTACAATGAAAAAATCAGCATTAGTCTCCAGAAAAAATTCTTTTATTGTAAAAGTACACCCCTATGAGGGAACCCCTAATTTCCTCTTTATCGTTAAATTATCAGAATAGATTTTTCCCTAAAAAACCTTCTAAATCGGTTTTAATTCATCCTTACACCCTAATTTATCTTTCATTATATTAATGCAAAGAAATAAACAGCTTTAGTTGAATGATAAATCCTTTTCTTATAAAATTGCACCCCCATGAAAGAACCCATCATTTTCTGTTTATCCTTAAATTATCAGTGTAGTTAATCAGTTAGGTAACCTTCTAAATCTTTTTGAATCTCCCCTTACACCCTTATTTATCTTTTATTACATTAATACAAAGAAATAATCAGCATTAGTTTCAAGAAAAAATCTGTTATCTTGAAATTACACCTCCTGGAGGGAACTCCTAACTTTCGGCTTCGCGTTAAAATGTCAGTACAGTTAATTACACAGGAAACCTACTAATTCTTTTTGGATTATTATTTGCACTCCATTCTCTCTCTGATTACATCATTACAATGAAAAAATCAGCATTAGTCTCCAGAAAAAAATCTTTTATTGTAAAAGTACACCCCTATGAGGGAACCCCTAATTTCCTCTTTATCGTTAAATTATCAGAATAGATTATTCCCTAGAAAACCTTCTAAATCGGTTTTAATTCATCCTTACACCCTAATTTATCTTTCATTATATTAATGCAAAGAAATAAACAGCTTTAGTTGAATGATAAATCCTTTTCTTATAAAATTGCACCCCCATGAAAGAACCCATCATTTTCTGTTTATCCTTAATTTATCAGTGTAGTTAATCAGTTAGGTAACCTTCTAAATCTTTTTGAATCTCCCCTTACACCCTTATTTATCTTTTATTACATTAATACAAAGAAATAATCAGCATTAGTTTCAAGAAAAAATCTGTTATCTTGAAATTACACCTCCTGGAGGGAACTCCTAACTTTCGGCTTCGCGTTAAAATGTCAGTACAGTTAATTACTCAGGAAACCTACTAATTCTTTTTGGATTATTATTTGCACCCCATTCTATCTTTGATTACATCATTTCAATGAAAAAATCAGCATTTCTTTCCAGTAAAATTCTTTTATTGTAAAAGTACACCCCTATGAGGGAACCCAAAATTTCCTCTTTATCGTTAAATTATCAGAATAGATTATTCCCTAGAAAACCTTCTAAATCGGTTGTAATTCATCCTTACACCCTAATTTATCTTTTATTATATTAATGCAAAGACATAAACAGCTTTAGTTGAATGATAAATCCTTTTCTTATAAAATTGCACCCCCATGAAAGAACCCATCATTTTCTGTTTATCCTTAATTTATCAGTGTAGTTAATCAGTTAGGTAACCTTCTAAATCTGTTTGAATCTATCCTTACACCCTTTTTTATCTTTTATTACATTAATACAAAGAAATAATCAGCATTAGTTTCAAGAAAAAATCTGTTATCTTGAAATTACACCTCCTGGAGGAAACTCCTAACTTTCGGCTTCGCGTTAAAATGTCAGTACAGTTAATTACTCAGGAAACCTACTA
The DNA here is from genome assembly GCA_020458035.1 of Magallana ariakensis. NCBI lineage: Eukaryota > Metazoa > Mollusca > Bivalvia > Ostreida > Ostreidae > Magallana > Magallana ariakensis. The sequence continues at coordinate 5,445 of CM035812.1, forward strand.
ATTCTTTTCGGATTATCATTTGCACCCCATTCTATCTTTGATTACATCATTTCAATGAAAAAATCAGCATAAGTTTCCAGTAAAATTCTTTTATTGTAAAAGTACACCCCTATCAGGGAACCCCTAATTTCCTCTTTATCGTTAAATTATCAGAATAGATTATTCCCTAGAAAACCTTCTAAATCGGTTTTAATGCATCCTTACACCCTAATTTATCTTTTATTATATTAATGCAAAGACATAAACAGCTTTAGTTGAATGATAAATCCTTTTCTTATAAAATTGCACCCCCATGAAAGAACCCATCATTTTCTGTTTATCGTTAAATTATCAGTATAGTTAATCGCTTAGGAAATCTCCTAATTCTTTTTACATTTATTCTCACACCTAAATTTATCTTTTATTACATGTATACAAAGAAGTAATCAGCATTGATTAAATGATAAATTGTTTTATTGTGAAATTTCACCTCCATTAGGGAACCCATCATTTTTGGTATATCATTAAGAAATTCAGTTTTTTAATTGCAAATTAGGAAACCCCCAAAGATCATCTACATTGAAGCTTGCACCCGTATTTATCGTTCATTAATCTGGTGTGCATGACATTGAAGAACCCTAACTTATATTCCAGAAATCTTATTGATAGCCAATCAGTTGAAATCGAAGAACCTTTAGGTAGCAAGGGACAGTTTCGGAGAGAAAAAATACCCGTCAATATTTTTTTGTAAAATTGAGAGTTGCTGTACTTGAAGGCATATAAGTGTTGCTAGCATTCATGAAATGTTTTTTTTTTTTTATAATGATTGTCATTAGTTAGAGAGATGTCTCTTGTTGAAATTGATATGCAATATGTAGGCCCCTAATGTTAGGTTCATGGAAATCAGAAGTAAAATGCGAAACTTGCAGTTATGACTGTTGTGTTGACTTTACACAACTTTACACGACTTTACTAATACATAGGAAACTCAATAAGACCTATAAGGTTAATCCTTTAACCTTAACCTTTTACCTCAAACATTACAGCTTAAAATATACCGTGTGATTTTTAAGAAGAGTTCATTTCGTCATTTACAATAATTGATATAAAAATTATGTAAATCTTAATGCAAAGCAGAATATTTAATGATCCTTTATCATCTTAAAAGAGCTTCTACTGAGGTATAAGTTCAAAACTTAACCCCCAAACGGGGTTCAAAAACAAGTTTATGGTTTCAGGTTTCAGGCTTAGGTTTAAATGTAAGGTAAAATGGCTGGTAAAGAAATTTAACCTAAACAACAACCACTATATATATCAATCCAGCTTTAACTCCGCCCTTCAAAGACCACGTGACATTTCAGTGACATTGACGAGTTGATACAGCAAATGATTTCGTAAATATGCCTTTACCCTAACCCAACCCTAACCCTAACCCTAACCCTAACCCTAACCCTAACCCAACCCTAACCCTAACCCTAACCCAACCCTAACCCTAACCCAACCCTAACCCTAACCCTAACCCTAACCCTAACCCTAACCCTACCCTAACCCTAACCCTAACCCTAACCCTAACCCTAACCCTAACCCACCCTAACCCTAACCCCTAACCCTAACCCACCCTAACCCTAACCCTAACCCTAACCCTAACCCTAACCCTAACCTAACCCTAACCTAACCCTAACCCTAACCCTAACCCTAACCCCTAATGTTAGGTTCATGGAAATCAGAAGTAAAATGCGAAACTTGCAGTTATGACTGTTGTGTTGACTTTACACAACTTTACACGACTTTACTAATACATAGGAAACTCAATAAGACCTATAAGGTTAATCCTTTAACCTTAACCTTTTACCTCAAACATTACAGCTTAAAATATACCGTGTGATTTTTAAGAAGAGTTCATTTCGTCATTTACAATAATTGATATAAAAATTATGTAAATCTTAATGCAAAGCAGAATATTTAATGATCCTTTATCATCTTAAAAGAGCTTCTACTGAGGTATAAGTTCAAAACTTAACCCCCAAACGGGGTTCAAAAACAAGTTTATGGTTTCAGGTTTCAGGCTTAGGTTTAAATGTAAGGTAAAATGGCTGGTAAAGAAATTTAACCTAAACAACAACCACTATATATATCAATCCAGCTTTAACTCCGCCCTTCAAAGACCACGTGACATTTCAGTGACATTGACGAGTTGATACAGCAAATGATTTCGTAAATATGCCTTTACCCTACTACTACCCTAACCGAAACACTTACCTTAAACCTAAACCTAACCTTAAACCTACACCTGAACCTGAGGTTAACCCTAACCTTAAACCTTCTTTGATTAATATTTGCACCCTAATTTATCTCTCACCATATAAATACAAAGTAATTATCAGCATTAATTGAATGAGAAATCATTTCACTAAGAAATTGCAGCCCAGGAAGGAACCCATTGATAATTCTCAGTTTATACACAGAAAATCTGTATAGTTAATCACTTAGAAAAACTCCTAAATCTTGTGGAATTTATCTTGACACCCTTTTTTATCTTTTATTATATTAATACAAAGAAAAAAATCAGCATAAGTTAAAAGAAAAACCCTTTCATATTGAAATTAAACCTCCAGGAAGGAACTCATGGTTTTCGGCTTCGCGTTGAAATGTCAGCGTAGTTAATCACTAAGGAAACCTACTAAATCTGTTTGAATTCATCCTCACACCCTACTTTGTCTTTTATTACATTTATACAAAGAAATAATCAGCATTAGTTTCAAGAAAAAATCTGTTATCTTAAAATTACACCTCCTGGAGGAAACTCCTAACTTTCGGCTTCGCGTTAAAATGTCAGTACAGTTAATTACTCAGGAAACCTACTAATTCTTTCTGGATTATCATTTGCACCCTATTCTTTCTTTGATTACATCATTACAATGAAAAAATCAGCATTAGTCTCCAGAAAAAATTCTTTTATTGTAAAAGTACACCCCTATGAGGGAACCCCTAATTTCCTCTTTATCGTTAAATTATCAGAATAGATTATTCCCTAAAAAACCTTCTAAATCGGTTTTAATTCATCCTTACACCCTAATTTATCTTTCATTATATTAATGCAAAGAAATAAACAGCTTTAGTTGAATGATAAATCCTTTTCTTATAAAATTGCACCCCCATGAAAGAACCCATCATTTTCTGTTTATCCTTAAATTATCAGTGTAGTTAATCAGTTAGGTAACCTTCTAAATCTTTTTGAATCTACCCTTACACCCTTATTTATCTTTTATTACATTAATACAAAGAAATAATCAGCATTAGTTTCAAGAAAAAATCTGTTATCTTGAAATTACACCTCCTGGAGGGAACTCCTAACTTTCGGCTTCGCGTTAAAATGTCAGTACAGTTAATTACTCAGGAAACCTACTAATTCTTTTTGGATTATTATTTGCACTCCATTCTCTCTCTGATTACATCATTACAATGAAAAAATCAGCATTAGTCTCCAGAAAAAATTCTTTTATTGTAAAAGTACACCCCTATGAGGGAACCCCTAATTTCCTCTTTATCGTTAAATTATCAGAATAGATTATTCCCTAGAAAACCTTCTAAATCGGTTTTAATTCATCCTTACACCCTAATTTATCTTTCATTATATTAATGCAAAGAAATAAACAGCTTTAGTTGAATGATAAATCCTTTTCTTATAAAATTGCACCCCCATGAAAGAACCCATCATTTTCTGTTTATCCTTAATTTATCAGTGTAGTTAATCAGTTAGGTAACCTTCTAAATCTTTTTGAATCTCCCCTTACACCCTTATTTATCTTTTATTACATTAATACAAAGAAATAATCAGCATTAGTTTCAAGAAAAAATCTGTTATCTTGAAATTACACCTCCTGGAGGGAACTCCTAACTTTCGGCTTCGCGTTAAAATGTCAGTACAGTTAATTACTCAGGAAACCTACTAATTCTTTTTGGATTATTATTTGCACCCCATTCTATCTTTGATTACATCATTTCAATGAAAAAATCAGCATTACTTTCCAGTAAAATTCTTTTATTGTTAAAGTACACCCCTATGAGGGAACCCAAAATTTCCTCTTTATCGTTAAATTATCAGAATAGATTATTCCCTAGAAAACCTTCTAAATCGGTTGTAATTCATCCTTACACCCTAATTTATCTTTTATTATATTAATGCAAAGACATAAACAGCTTTAGTTGAATGATAAATCCTTTTCTTATAAAATTGCACCCCCATGAAAGAACCCATCATTTTCTGTTTATCCTTAATTTATCAGTGTAGTTAATCAGTTAGGTAACCTTCTAAATCTTTTTGAATCTATCCTTACACCCTTATTTATCTTTTATTACATTAATACAAAGAAATAATCAGCATTAGTTTCAAGAAAAAATCTGTTATCTTGAAATTACACCTCCTGGAGGGAACTCCTAACTTTCGGCTTCGCGTAAAAATGTCAGTACAGTTAATTACTCAGGAAACCTACTAATTCTTTTCGGATTATCATTTGCACCCCATTCTATCTTTGATTACATCATTTCAATGAAAAAATCAGCATTACTTTCCAGTAAAATTCTTTTATTGTAAAAGTACACCCCTATGAGGGAACCCAAAATTTCCTCTTTATCGTTAAATTATCAGAATAGATTATTCCCTAGAAAACCTTCTAAATCGTTTGTAATGCATCCTTACACCCTAATTTATCTTTTATTATATTAATGCAAAGACATAAACAGCTTTAGTTGAATGATAAATCCTTTTCTTATAAAATTGCACCCCCATGAAAGAACCCATCATTTTCTGTTTATCCTTAATTTATCAGTGTAGTTAATCAGTTAGGTAACCTTCTAAATCTGTTTGAATCTATCCTTACACCCTTTTTTATCTTTTATTACATTAATACAAAGAAATAATCAGCATTAGTTTCAAGAAAAAATCTGTTATCTTGAAATTACACCTCCTGGAGGAAACTCCTAACTTTCGGCTTCGCGTTAAAATGTCAGTACAGTTAATTACTCAGGAAACCTACTAATTCTTTTCGGATTATCATTTGCACCCCATTCTATCTTTGATTACATCATTTCAATGAAAAAATCAGCATAAGTTTCCAGTAAAATTCTTTTATTGTAAAAGTACACCCCTATCAGGGAACCCCTAATTTCCTCTTTATCGTTAAATTATCAGAATAGATTATTCCCTAGAAAACCTTCTAAATCGGTTTTAATGCATCCTTACACCCTAATTTATCTTTTATTATATTAATGCAAAGACATAAACAGCTTTAGTTGAATGATAAATCCTTTTCTTATAAAATTGCACCCCCATGAAAGAACCCATCATTTTCTGTTTATCGTTAAATTATCAGTATAGTTAATCGCTTAGGAAATCTCCTAATTCTTTTTACATTTATTCTCACACCTAAATTTATCTTTTATTACATGTATACAAAGAAGTAATCAGCATTGATTAAATGATAAATTGTTTTATTGTGAAATTTCACCTCCATTAGGGAACCCATCATTTTTGGTATATCATTAAGAAATTCAGTTTTTTAATTGCAAATTAGGAAACCCCCAAAGATCATCTACATTGAAGCTTGCACCCGTATTTATCGTTCATTAATCTGGTGTGCATGACATTGAAGAACCCTAACTTATATTCCAGAAATCTTATTGATAGCCAATCAGTTGAAATCGAAGAACCTTTAGGTAGCAAGGGACAGTTTCGGAGAGAAAAAATACCCGTCAATATTTTTTTGTAAAATTGAGAGTTGCTGTACTTGAAGGCATATAAGTGTTGCTAGCATTCATGAAATGTTTTTTTTTTTTTATAATGATTGTCATTAGTTAGAGAGATGTCTCTTGTTGAAATTGATATGCAATATGTAGGCCCCTAATGTTAGGTTCATGGAAATCAGAAGTAAAATGCGAAACTTGCAGTTATGACTGTTGTGTTGACTTTACACAACTTTACACGACTTTACTAATACATAGGAAACTCAATAAGACCTATAAGGTTAATCCTTTAACCTTAACCTTTTACCTCAAACATTACAGCTTAAAATATACCGTGTGATTTTTAAGAAGAGTTCATTTCGTCATTTACAATAATTGATATAAAAATTATGTAAATCTTAATGCAAAGCAGAATATTTAATGATCCTTTATCATCTTAAAAGAGCTTCTACTGAGGTATAAGTTCAAAACTTAACCCCCAAACGGGGTTCAAAAACAAGTTTATGGTTTCAGGTTTCAGGCTTAGGTTTAAATGTAAGGTAAAATGGCTGGTAAAGAAATTTAACCTAAACAACAACCACTATATATATCAATCCAGCTTTAACTCCGCCCTTCAAAGACCACGTGACATTTCAGTGACATTGACGAGTTGATACAGCAAATGATTTCGTAAATATGCCTTTACCCTACTACTACCCTAACCGAAACACTTACCTTAAACCTAAACCTAACCTTAAACCTACACCTGAACCTGAGGTTAACCCTAACCTTAAACCTTCTTTGATTAATATTTGCACCCTAATTTATCTCTCACCATATAAATACAAAGTAATTATCAGCATTAATTGAATGAGAAATCATTTCACTAAGAAATTGCAGCCCAGGAAGGAACCCATTGATAATTCTCAGTTTATACACAGAAAATCTGTATAGTTAATCACTTAGAAAAACTCCTAAATCTTGTGGAATTTATCTTGACACCCTTTTTTATCTTTTATTATATTAATACAAAGAAAAAAATCAGCATAAGTTAAAAGAAAAACCCTTTCATATTGAAATTAAACCTCCAGGAAGGAACTCATGGTTTTCGGCTTCGCGTTGAAATGTCAGCGTAGTTAATCACTAAGGAAACCTACTAAATCTGTTTGAATTCATCCTCACACCCTACTTTGTCTTTTATTACATTTATACAAAGAAATAATCAGCATTAGTTTCAAGAAAAAATCTGTTATCTTAAAATTACACCTCCTGGAGGAAACTCCTAACTTTCGGCTTCGCGTTAAAATGTCAGTACAGTTAATTACTCAGGAAACCTACTAATTCTTTCTGGATTATCATTTGCACCCTATTCTTTCTTTGATTCCATCATTACAATGAAAAAATCAGCATTAGTCTCCAGAAAAAATTCTTTTATTGTAAAAGTACACCCCTATGAGGGAACCCCTAATTTCCTCTTTATCGTTAAATTATCAGAATAGATTTTTCCCTAAAAAACCTTCTAAATCGGTTTTAATTCATCCTTACACCCTAATTTATCTTTCATTATATTAATGCAAAGAAATAAACAGCTTTAGTTGAATGATAAATCCTTTTCTTATAAAATTGCACCCCCATGAAAGAACCCATCATTTTCTGTTTATCCTTAAATTATCAGTGTAGTTAATCAGTTAGGTAACCTTCTAAATCTTTTTGAATCTCCCCTTACACCCTTATTTATCTTTTATTACATTAATACAAAGAAATAATCAGCATTAGTTTCAAGAAAAAATCTGTTATCTTGAAATTACACCTCCTGGAGGGAACTCCTAACTTTCGGCTTCGCGTTAAAATGTCAGTACAGTTAATTACTCAGGAAACCTACTAATTCTTTTTGGATTATTATTTGCACTCCATTCTCTCTCTGATTACATCATTACAATGAAAAAATCAGCATTAGTCTCCAGAAAAAAATCTTTTATTGTAAAAGTACACCCCTATGAGGGAACCCCTAATTTCCTCTTTATCGTTAAATTATCAGAATAGATTATTCCCTAGAAAACCTTCTAAATCGGTTTTAATTCATCCTTACACCCTAATTTATCTTTCATTATATTAATGCAAAGAAATAAACAGCTTTAGTTGAATGATAAATCCTTTTCTTATAAAATTGCACCCCCATGAAAGAACCCATCATTTTCTGTTTATCCTTAATTTATCAGTGTAGTTAATCAGTTAGGTAACCTTCTAAATCTTTTTGAATCTCCCCTTACACCCTTATTTATCTTTTATTACATTAATACAAAGAAATAATCAGCATTAGTTTCAAGAAAAAATCTGTTATCTTGAAATTACACCTCCTGGAGGGAACTCCTAACTTTCGGCTTCGCGTTAAAATGTCAGTACAGTTAATTACTCAGGAAACCTACTAATTCTTTTTGGATTATTATTTGCACCCCATTCTATCTTTGATTACATCATTTCAATGAAAAAATCAGCATTTCTTTCCAGTAAAATTCTTTTATTGTAAAAGTACACCCCTATGAGGGAACCCAAAATTTCCTCTTTATCGTTAAATTATCAGAATAGATTATTCCCTAGAAAACCTTCTAAATCGGTTGTAATTCATCCTTACACCCTAATTTATCTTTTATTATATTAATGCAAAGACATAAACAGCTTTAGTTGAATGATAAATCCTTTTCTTATAAAATTGCACCCCCATGAAAGAACCCATCATTTTCTGTTTATCCTTAATTTATCAGTGTAGTTAATCAGTTAGGTAACCTTCTAAATCTGTTTGAATCTATCCTTACACCCTTTTTTATCTTTTATTACATTAATACAAAGAAATAATCAGCATTAGTTTCAAGAAAAAATCTGTTATCTTGAAATTACACCTCCTGGAGGAAACTCCTAACTTTCGGCTTCGCGTTAAAATGTCAGTACAGTTAATTACTCAGGAAACCTACTAATTCTTTTCGGATTATCATTTGCACCCCATTCTATCTTTGATTACATCATTTCAATGAAAAAATCAGCATAAGTTTCCAGTAAAATTCTTTTATTGTAAAAGTACACCCCTATCAGGGAACCCCTAATTTCCTCTTTATCGTTAAATTATCAGAATAGATTATTCCCTAGAAAACCTTCTAAATCGGTTTTAATGCATCCTTACACCCTAATTTATCTTTTATTATATTAATGCAAAGACATAAACAGCTTTAGTTGAATGATAAATCCTTTTCTTATAAAATTGCACCCCCATGAAAGAACCCATCATTTTCTGTTTATCGTTAAATTATCAGTATAGTTAATCGCTTAGGAAATCTCCTAATTCTTTTTACATTTATTCTCACACCTAAATTTATCTTTTATTACATGTATACAAAGAAGTAATCAGCATTGATTAAATGATAAATTGTTTTATTGTGAAATTTCACCTCCATTAGGGAACCCATCATTTTTGGTATATCATTAAGAAATTCAGTTTTTTAATTGCAAATTAGGAAACCCCCAAAGATCATCTACATTGAAGCTTGCACCCGTATTTATCGTTCATTAATCTGGTGTGCATGACATTGAAGAACCCTAACTTATATTCCAGAAATCTTATTGATAGCCAATCAGTTGAAATCGAAGAACCTTTAGGTAGCAAGGGACAGTTTCGGAGAGAAAAAATACCCGTCAATATTTTTTTGTAAAATTGAGAGTTGCTGTACTTGAAGGCATATAAGTGTTGCTAGCATTCATGAAATGTTTTTTTTTTTTTTATAATGATTGTCATTAGTTAGAGAGATGTCTCTTGTTGAAATTGATATGCAATATGTAGGCCCCTAATGTTAGGTTCATGGAAATCAGAAGTAAAATGCGAAACTTGCAGTTATGACTGTTGTGTTGACTTTACACAACTTTACACGACTTTACTAATACATAGGAAACTCAATAAGACCTATAAGGTTAATCCTTTAACCTTAACCTTTTACCTCAAACATTACAGCTTAAAATATACCGTGTGATTTTTAAGAAGAGTTCATTTCGTCATTTACAATAATTGATATAAAAATTATGTAAATCTTAATGCAAAGCAGAATATTTAATGATCCTTTATCATCTTAAAAGAGCTTCTACTGAGGTATAAGTTCAAAACTTAACCCCCAAACGGGGTTCAAAAACAAGTTTATGGTTTCAGGTTTCAGGCTTAGGTTTAAATGTAAGGTAAAATGGCTGGTAAAGAAATTTAACCTAAACAACAACCACTATATATATCAATCCAGCTTTAACTCCGCCCTTCAAAGACCACGTGACATTTCAGTGACATTGACGAGTTGATACAGCAAATGATTTCGTAAATATGCCTTTACCCTACTACTACCCTAACCGAAACACTTACCTTAAACCTAAACCTAACCTTAAACCTACACCTGAACCTGAGGTTAACCCTAACCTTAAACCTTCTTTGATTAATATTTGCACCCTAATTTATCTCTCACCATATAAATACAAAGTAATTATCAGCATTAATTGAATGAGAAATCATTTCACTAAGAAATTGCAGCCCAGGAAGGAACCCATTGATAATTCTCAGTTTATACACAGAAAATCTGTATAGTTAATCACTTAGAAAAACTCCTAAATCTTGTGGAATTTATCTTGACACCCTTTTTTATCTTTTATTATATTAATACAAAGAAAAAAATCAGCATAAGTTAAAAGAAAAACCCTTTCATATTGAAATTAAACCTCCAGGAAGGAACTCATGGTTTTCGGCTTCGCGTTGAAATGTCAGCGTAGTTAATCACTAAGGAAACCTACTAAATCTGTTTGAATTCATCCTCACACCCTACTTTGTCTTTTATTACATTTATACAAAGAAATAATCAGCATTAGTTTCAAGAAAAAATCTGTTATCTTAAAATTACACCTCCTGGAGGAAACTCCTAACTTTCGGCTTCGCGTTAAAATGTCAGTACAGTTAATTACTCAGGAAACCTACTAATTCTTTCTGGATTATCATTTGCACCCTATTCTTTCTTTGAATACATCATTACAATGAAAAAATCAGCATTAGTCTCCAGAAAAAATTCTTTTATTGTAAAAGTACACCCCTATGAGGGAACCCCTAATTTCCTCTTTATCGTTAAATTATCAGAATAGATTATTCCCTAAAAAACCTTCTAAATCGGTTTTAATTCATCCTTACACCCTAATTTATCTTTCATTATATTAATGCAAAGAAATAAACAGCTTTAGTTGAATGATAAATCCTTTTCTTATAAAATTGCACCCCCATGAAAGAACCCATCATTTTCTGTTTATCCTTAATTTATCAGTGTAGTTAATCAGTTAGGTAACCTTCTAAATCTTTTTGAATCTCCCCTTACACCCTTATTTATCTTTTATTACATTAATACAAAGAAATAATCAGCATTAGTTTCAAGAAAAAATCTGTTATCTTGAAATTACACCTCCTGGAGGGAACTCCTAACTTTCGGCTTCGCGTTAAAATGTCAGTACAGTTAATTACTCAGGAAACCTACTAATTCTTTTTGGATTATTATTTGCACCCCATTCTATCTTTGATTACATCATTTCAATGAAAAAATCAGCATTACTTTCCAGTAAAATTCTTTTATTGTAAAAGTACACCCCTATGAGGGAACCCAAAATTTCCTCTTTATCGTTAAATTATCAGAATAGATTATTCCCTAGAAAACCTTCTAAATCGGTTGTAATGCATCCTTACACCCTAATTTATCTTTTATTATATTAATGCAAAGACATAAACAGCTTTAGTTGAATGATAAATCCTTTTCTTATAAAATTGCACCCCCATGAAAGAACCCATCATTTTCTGTTTATCCTTAATTTATCAGTGTAGTTAATCAGTTAGGTAACCTTCTAAATCTTTTTGAATCTATCCTTACACCCTTATTTATCTTTTATTACATTAATACAAAGAAATAATCAGCATTAGTTTCAAGAAAAAATCTGTTATCTTGAAATTACACCTCCTGGAGGGAACTCCTAACTTTCGGCTTCGCGTTAAAATGTCAGTACAGTTAATTACTCAGGAAACCTACTAATTCTTTTCGGATTATCATTTGCACCCCATTCTATCTTTGATTACATCATTTCAATGAAAAAATCAGCATTACTTTCCAGTAAAATTCTTTTATTGTAAAAGTACACCCCTATGAGGGAACCCAAAATTTCCTCTTTATCGTTAAATTATCAGAATAGATTATTCCCTAGAAAACCTTCTAAATCGGTTGTAATTCATCCTTACACCCTAATTTATCTTTTATTATATTAATGCAAAGACATAAACAGCTTTAGTTGAATGATAAATCCTTTTCTTATAAAATTGCACCCCCATGAAAGAACCCATCATTTTCTGTTTATCCTTAATTTATCAGTGTAGTTAATCAGTTAGGTAACCTTCTAAATCTTTTTGAATCTATCCTTACACCCTTTTTTATCTTTTATTACATTAATACAAAGAAATAATCAGCATTAGTTTCAAGAAAAAATCTGTTATCTTGAAATTACACCTCCTGGAGGGAACTCCTAACTTTCGGCTTCGCGTTAAAATGTCAGTACAGTTAATTACTCAGGAAACCTACTAATTCTTTTCGGATTATCATTTGCACCCCATTCTATCTTTGATTACATCATTTCAATGAAAAAATCAGCATAAGTTTCCAGTAAAATTCTTTTATTGTAAAAGTACACCCCTATCAGGGAACCCCTAATTTCCTCTTTATCGTTAAATTATCAGAATAGATTATTCCCTAGAAAACCTTCTAAATCGGTTGTAATGCATCCTTACACCCTAATTTATCTTTTATTATATTAATGCAAAGACATAAACAGCTTTAGTTGAATGATAAATCCTTTTCTTATAAAATTGCACCCCCATGAAAGAACCTATCATTTTCTGTTTATCCTTAATTTATCAGTGTAGTTAATCAGTTAGGTAACCTTCTAAATCTTTTTGAATCTATCCTTACACCCTTTTTTATCTTTTATTACATTAATACAAAGAAATAATCAGCATTAGTTTCAAGAAAAAATCTGTTATCTTGAAATTACACCTCCTGGAGGGAACTCCTAACTTTCGGCTTCGCGTTAAAATGTCAGTACAGTTAATTACTCAGGAAACCTACTAATTCTTTTCGGATTATCATTTGCACCCCATTCTATCTTTGATTACATCATTTCAATGAAAAAATCAGCATAAGTTTCCAGTAAAATTCTTTTATTGTAAAAGTACACCCCTATCAGGGAACCCCTAATTTCCTCTTTATCGTTAAATTATCAGAATAGATTATTCCCTAGAAAACCTTCTAAATCGGTTTTAATGCATCCTTACACCCTAATTTATCTTTTATTATAAGTTAAGTAACACGGTTTGATGACTATGTACGAGGGTTCGATCCCCTCCCCCCCCCCTCGGCATAATGGAACAGAGAGCTGGTTCAAAGTGGGCAGATAGCCTAGTGGCCCTACATAGTCAGAACTGCATACATAATGATGAATAAAATGAGTCTTTAACATTCAAAATGATTCTTAGAGAAAATGACAGAAATCACTAAAGCAGCATGTGTTGTGCTAGACATAAATAATCATCTTGTACATGTATCACCTTTTTCTGCTGGCAGTGGGAATTGAACCCACTCCTTTTCCTGATTGATAATAGGAAATGTGCTCGATTACACCATATCAGCTTTATTGGTGATTATGTTATGTAATGAGAGAGAGAGAGAGAGAAAGAGAGAGAGAGAGAGAGAGAGAGAGAGAGAGAAAGAGAGAGAGAGAGAGATCTCAAAAGTTAGTGTGTCTGTGCATTTAATTAATTAATCACAAGAAATGATATTTTCAAACTCATATATTCCCCATCAATATGCTCTGATAAGAGTGATTTTGTATCAAAGAGGGATGCATAATTAGTTAAAACTAAGATACTTACAGTTCTCAGTAGTTGAGAGACTTTAAAGCATGGCATAACAGTCATTTTCATTATCAATGCGGTGGTCATTCGAATTTCCTATATTTTCACGTGTTAGCAAAGGAACTTGAGTTGTCGATAGATCCTGACAGAAATCTCCTCACTTAGTGATATGCCGTGTACTTCAAAATACTGCATTAAGCTAATATCCAAAGCAAAATCATCAGAAAATCACAAAAATTAGATTACACACGAAGGCCCTAGCAAACAGGAAATAAACAATATAAGAGAAGAAGAGAAAACCAATAAATATGGCGTATTTCTTTCCGGAATACTCTAGTTTATTAAACAAACAATTCAGAGTGTAATTATTAATCCTAACTATCCCATGTAGTTCTAAACACTGGTTAAAGCTAATATTCAACATTAAATTATCGAAATATAAACACAAACTAAGATAATATACGATGGCTTTGGAAACAGGAAAAAATAATGTAAAAAGAAGAGTGAAAACCAATTAATATAGCGTATGTTTCCCCGGAATATTCTTTATTATTAAACATACGATTTTAAGTGGAGTTTGACTAAGAATGATATTTGCTCAGTAGCCGTTTTATGTTTGTGAATCAGTTTCACCAAATAAATGATAAATAAAACTACAAAGGGATGAATTCCATTTCCAAAAGCAATGCTCACATTTCCAGTGGAGACAAACACATTTAAACTAATTCACTTGTTACAATTATAAATTGTGGTTATTTTATTGGCCTCGTATTCACTACAATAATAATAATAATAATGATAATAATAACAATTCTTTAATGTATGTTGCTTTCCGGGACTCATGGGTTCTGTGGCATTTAGTTTTGGTTTTAGCATGTAAATCCTATATCCAATGAGGACCGGTTTTTAGAAACTTGTACAAATTAACAAATAGCGCCCATTCAAAAAGGTATGTCACTTTTTGTGGTATTTATTAAGTACATTCAATAAAGTATTGTATTTGGACAGTGTTATCATTATTTCATACACAAAACAGTCATAAGCTTACGTTGTTAGCATTGCAAGGAAAACCTTTATAGATATGAATTGTTCAGATTAATTTTAATTACTCATTATATAAAGTATGGTAATTCTTAAATGCTTTATTTAAGTAGTTAATCAAAATATAAGGTTAAGGTTAAAGGTTAAGGTTTAAGGTTAAGGTTTAAGGTTAAGGTTTATGGTTTAGGTTTAAGGTTTAGGTTTAAGGTCATGGTTTAAGATTGATAAAAAGGTAGAAAACCCACACTAAGGTTAAAGGCAGGAGAAAGAAGAAGAGGACGTGAGAAAGGTAGACAAAAAAGCTTTATTGTGAACTTATGAATGTATTATTTTAGAACTAAATATAATTGATATGGAAGTAACAGCAATTTTTATTGTTGTGTTAAAAAAAACTTTAGGTATAATTTGTACAGATTAACTTTAATTTCTAATGATATATACTCAGTTTTCTTTGTAAGTGCTAGTTTAGTTGTTATTTAATGTGCCTTTTGTCTGTATGCTAATATACATTGGTAATATCGAAGGATTCAAGTAGCGCCTGGGTGATAGGGTGAATGAATACATTTCTAGGTACCCTAGTAAAATTCTCTCTTCATAAAATTGTTCTTATAACTAAATAGTACTCACAGATTAAGGTCAAGGTCAATAGTTTTAGTACAAACTTATTTGGTAGTATATAAACAATTAATCTAGTTCAATTATAGTTTATTTAGTTACATTTTTTTTAAGGTTAAAGGTGAAGGTTTAAGGATTACCTTATGGTTAAGGTTAAGGTTTAAGGTCCATATTTGATAAATTTCATTTTAAGGTTAAAGTTTATAACCATCGTTTAGGTTAAGGACGTGACAGGATTTAAAGATTAATAATTTTATTCTTGGGCTAACTTTACATCTTAAGCTGCAAATCTACCATCATTTTTTTTTTTTTTTGCAGAACATGGAAAGTCAAAGACCACAAAATGAGGTATAATTTATAGTTATTTTCCTTATGATTTTATTTTATGACCTTATGTACAAGAACCACGCATAAAGCACTAAAAGCAATCTTGATGTTTATAAATATCTTGAAAAACTATAATGAAATTTCTTTTCATTTTTTTTTCCTGTTCTTTCAGAGCAGCGACGACGAAGACGGCAGTAAGGAAGGTTAGATGTTGAATAGTTCATTATAATATTAAAAATATTGAAATAAGAAGCAACTTAATTATATTGTTTTAAACTCATTTTATTCGACTGATATTTGTTTATCAATCATACTTTTCACTTCACAGTATTGAATGATATAATTATTGAAATACATAGGCATCACACTGGAAGCTGTGGGCAGCTTAGTTGACAAAAAGATCAAAGATGTTGAAAAAACATATCGGAAGGAACTCTCCGACTTTGCGGCCTTAATTGCCAGGCAAATTTCTGGAGACATTGAGTCCGCGAAATCAAAAATCCTAGGAGATCTGGAAAATAGGCTACCAGCCATAGAAGAGAAACTGTGTAAAAGTGTTGATGCAAAGGTAGCTACCATTGTGGAAGATGTTCTTGTGAGGGGCTCGTTTTCCTTTATCCCCTCAGGATCATTCGATTCTCTTGTGGGACCGGAGATAACAATAATCACAGACGTTCCAAGTACAAGTACAAGTGAGGTCACTACACCTAACACACAGGAACCACCCGCAAAAAAGAAATGTGCATTAACACCTGCAGATCATGCGGAGCCAAAGAAGTCTGTACAAAAGAAGTACAGTTGGAAGAAAGATAACCCCAGAGGAGAAGAATTTATTATCGAGAAATGTGCAGCTGTGCAATACAGACGCGCACAGCACATCAAAGAACTCATTTATGACCAAGGCGTAAAAGAACATATCTGGGAAGACAGTGACAACATGTTTTTAAAGGTGTCGATGAAGGTAGACAATGTGTGCAAAAACGCACAATAAGGTTGAAGGTTCCAGATAACACGTGTTGTTCACGGATTACAGTTTAGGTTAACGTGTAAGATAACACGTATAACCCTCACAGTTAGCTAGTATTTTACAATCGGTATTTTTATTTCTTTGTCTAGTCATTTACAATCGATATTTTTTTTTATTTAGTAACAATAGGTTTTAGTGACCAAGGAAGGCATTTACATTTTTGAGGAGAGAGAGAGAGAGAGAGAGAGAGAGAGAGAGAGAGAGAGAGAGAGAGAGAGAGAGAGAGAGTTTCAATAGGTAATTTGTATTCATTCATCTAGTCATTTACAATAGATATTTTATTATTTTTTTATTATAACTTTTAGGAGAGAGAGAGAGAGAGAGAGAGAGAGAGAGAGAGAGAGAGAGAGAGAGAGAGAGAGAGATAGAGAGACAGAGACAGAGAGAGACAGAGACAGAGAGGGAGCTTTGCCAAAAACTATGTTCTTCTTTTTGAATAAATTAAGCCAAGCAGAATAAAATGGTCGTATTACAAGGTGTTCTCCACAATATTTCAAACATACATTACTGTACATTATGATAACTTCACTTCTTTAAGAACTGACATTTTATTGGCTTGTCATTTCTACAAAGCAAAATATATATTAAAGAAAATCAGTATCCTTAACCATAAACCTATACCTTAACCTTACTATTGGGGCTATACTTACCATTTAACCTTACCTTACCTTAGCAATTCATCCATGCATTGTTTTTGTTTGGGAGTGGGGGTGGGGGTGGGGGGGCTAAAGCTTGATGATTAGTTAATAGAAAAAATACGTTTGTCGGTCAATGATTTTTTCAACATTTAAGATTTAAAAAAAGTGTCAAGCGTAATGCTATTGCGGACAGGTATACCTTTTGGTATCAGAATAAGTTAATGTTAGAGAACCTAAACCTTTAACCTAAACCTTAAATTTTCAAACCTTACCCAAGAAGATATGCCTACTTAGAAATGAATTGATCTTAACAGAATAGATTGATTTTATAAAAAGATGCTCCTCCACTTTTTCGAAGATATGTATTGGTAGTATGAATTATATTTGCTTCCTTTTTTAATGAAGCAATATTAATTGATCACACCCCCTAGTTAAACAAACACCTGTTATAAACATCTGAATGCAATGTGTAAGAAAATATAGCCCTTCCGGAAATAGAGCAATTTTTATTGGCAATTTCAAACAAAACGTTATCCTTAACTTCAACCTTGAAATAAAACCTTGACTTTGAGCTTGCAATTTAACAATACATTATTAATGCTGCAAGGTTTAAGGTCAGGTTATGTTTAGAGGTTTTGATATTAGGAAGAGACAATCAGTTGAAAAAATGATTAATATCTTTTTTGATTACCATATCTTTTTTTAAGAAATCGTTAATCTACCCTAAAAGCTTGTTTGTATATATTTTTTCCTCTTTTCTTTAGCTACAAAGCCCATATTTCAGCTCTTTATATACCGTTATTATAACTCAATATTAATACTTCTGTTTTACCTTAACCTTTTTTCGTATCAAAATATTAGACAATTTTTTCTATCCACCTTAAGGTAATGTAAAGCTCAATGTAAATAACTATTCCAGTGATGGTTCCTAATGTAGAACTTTAATGAAAAAATTAAGTCAAAACACTTCAAAACATTTACATCAACATGGACCAGTTTTAAGAAAAATATAAAATGACCTACTATTTTTTATCTTCATTTGCAAAGAAACATACTTGGCGTTCCAATCAATACTTTACAAAAACAGTAGATAGCATTCTAACAAATATTCATGGTTTATTTAATTTTTGTTTTATTCTCATAAATTTCAGTTTAAATGATAGGAAAGAACGATCTGGAATAGAATTTCTTTCAGTTTGGCGCAGGTATTCTGTATATGCAATTTTTGCATCAATGAAGTTTATGCTAACAATAAGGTCCATTATTTCCATTTCTTTTGGCGACCACCGAGCCTTTAAACCTCCAGGCATATGCTTTCTATTTGTCTTCACTATTTTTTCTTCTTCTTCCACATAACTGGTTACAATGGAAATATCTTCATTTTCTTCATCTGATTGGATGTTCTCACAATCTGAAAATGTAGGATAATGTTCCATATCCAAGTTGCGATAAGAATTTAACTCTCGAAGATCTATTGGTATTGATTCATGCAACCGCTTCAATTGACAGTGTTTTAATTTTGACAATGAGAAAAAGGATAACACCTGAGAAGTCTGAAGACGTTGGATCAAGTTTGGGAATCTTAATATCAGACTGTTATGAAGTCCTTCAAGATTTTGAAAATGAACAAACCATCCATTATGAATAAGGGCGATGCAAGATAAGTAACCCAAAATGCTTACAAAAATATTGCTTTCCAAATTCCAATCAGTAAGTATTTCTAATAAGTTGCACATCCAAGGAAAAACAAAACCACCGTCTCGAATGTACTCTACAAATTTTGATTTGTATACCAACTGTTTGTCCTCAAGAAACCAAATCACATCTAGTGTCATCCTCTTTGCAATGTCTTCTATGTTAATAGAGGGATTTGCATCGTCATTAAGTTTCAAAACGGCTTTTCCTGACCAATGCATACGAGGGTTTCTATTGTTGTCAACTGTTCGCATATCAGGAAAGTAAACAAGTTTAAGTTGACGGAAACCTGCTGTCAAGACTTCTTTCATATCTATATTGTTCTCTTCCAACATTTCTAATACTCTTCCAAAAACGTAAGGGGTCTTGTACGCGTGTTTTTTCATTATTCTCTCGCACAAACAGTCAACATTGATAGAACCCACACGTACTCCCCATGTGGGCATTTTCCTTCCTCTCAAATCAGCAAGTAGTGATATGTCACATTCTGCTTTTCTACTTGGATCATGCAAAACATCTTGAAGCAAAATCAATATTGCTCTCGTGCCGGTAATTTTGTTAGATTGACCTATAAAATCAGAAAAATTAAAAATTCTGCATATTCTGCTCTTGCTTGACTCTGTCAAATGCCAGAAAAAAAGAGGTGGTAAAGACATATCATTTAATGCACAAGATGTGCTGTCTTCCAATGCTAAAAAACCCCTTTCCCATGTTAATGAGCGATTCGGAAATGTACCTCCGATACCTAGATTTATTGCGTATGTATTGTCCATTCCAGCATTAGGTTTCCCTCTCCAGAAGACTTCATTTGCTACTTCATACTGGTAAGTTTTCCATACTGAGAGAAACCCACCTTTTCGCTCATACTGGTTGAACAGTTCATTCAATGTAAGGTTAATGTGTTGTGGAATAGATTTTAAGAGTTCAGTGAATGTTTTTCCTTTTCTTTGAACTCTATCATCAAAGGGGACAATCAGTGGATATCTGGAAATAAGGTTTTTCAAAGACTCGATACAAATAAAGTCATCGGCTCGATAATAACCTGTTCTCATAAAATCCATGCACACAACTTCCAATCTGATGTTTATGCGACCAAGTTTCATTGTATTTTCTGAAGCTACTCTCAAATATTCTGTTGCTCGATGGTGTAATGCTTGTTGCACCTTTTCACCAAGAATACCACACGATGATATTGCTCCAAAAACGGGATGGATGCTAGAAGAAGAAAGATGTGGGGAATCTGCGTAAAATTGTATAAATCTCAAGGATTCCGGCCGTTGTAATATTTCACGAAGACCTCGAGATATATCCATGCATTTTCCATCTAAATTGCTTTGAAAATTTGCACAGGAACGTAAGGAAAAAGTAGGGATGATATTTCCCCTTTCACCCACGATGTCTTGTAAACCATAACGCGACCAAAACAAACTTTGTGACAAAATAGGTGATGAAATTGTCAATGCAGCATGGATGCTAACATCAGCTGTGGATGCATTAAAAGCTGATACCTCTATTTGGTTAGAATGATCCCTGTCACCAAATTTAAATGCAATGATGCAGGGGTAAAAGTTTTCGATTCTGTCCATCTTTTGAAGAGTTATGTCGAGAATTTCCAAAATGAAATTTCGGTCATCCGGTAAAACATGCATTTTTCTAATGTCAGATATAACATTTTTTTTAATTGTATTTCTGGACAAATCTGCTTTGTCCAAATTCATTAGAGTATTTGAAAAATGTTTTCTAAAATCTTCATAAAAGGCGTACAGGAATTTTTCAAAACCAGGTCTTTTAAATTCAGGAAAATGTAAACAGCCTTGTTTTGGCAACAGAGCAAAGTGGAAATCAAAACCATCCCCTTCTGTAAATTTGAAGCTCTTTGTCCATTTCAGATATTGGAAATTTTTGGACCTGTATAAATGTAAAGGTAAATGTTTCTTCAAAATTGGGTACAAATCAATCAAACTCCCTTCTTTTTTCAGTAAAATACTTATATACGAAAAGGAGGAGGTAATGCTTGAAAAGCTATCCAGAATTGCCACTATTCCATCAATGTCCCATGAAAACGTTAACCAAATGTCCTGTGCTACATTTCCAATTCTACAATCTCTTACTCGCAGGGTTGACTCGCCTTTCAAGAACGATTCGATTTGAAAATTATGACTGGCGAGATCCGCATAGAAGCAGTCTGTATTTTCCTCTCCAGTAAAAATTAAAGCCCCATCTTCACACATAACAGATATCTGGAAAAAAAAGATATAAATTAAAAAGACTTATTTTTAATCTATAAATTCTAAATTTAACATATAAATACGGTCAAAGTTAGTTATAAGACAGATGTATTAGATGACACCCTAAATTAGAACTCCTAAACCATAACCTTAATTTGTTTCTCTACTTCCCCTTGAAATTAACCTAAACGTCGAGCGTAAACCTAACTAAACTTTAACCCCTCAAGAAAATTATAAGTAACGCTTAGACAAACCTTAAATCTTATACCAAACTTTTAATCTTGAAACTTAAACCTTAAACTAACACCGGATGCTATAACTTGTTTTCTTTTGTATTTACGTTTTAACAAGCACACATTTGATCTACTATTGAATTTATAGCTTAAACATCCTACCGTATCTTAAACTTTACAATTAAATCTGAAAACATTAGCCTTGTCCATTCACACCATAAATTGGTTTCACCTTTTATCTCTAAAGGAAATCAATCGTTTCCAAAAGAAAGCATTCCATTTGTGTAAGATTCGATAAATAGTACCTCTATAAAACAGTATAGAATATTTAACAAATAAAATATAAGAAAAAACAAAACAAAAATACACAGATATTACCTTCAATCATGAAACACAGCACACAGCCATTGAAAACATTCGAATACAGACAAAAAATCATTTGGATCGAAATTACACCAGGATATAAAAAGACAAAGAAATGATTGACAGTCACGGGGTTTCAAATGCAGAGTTCTTTATTCCCGCCCTCGCATCACGTCAAAGTGCTTAAACCCTAACCTTAACCGAACCATTACGCTGTCCTAACCCATTTTTATTTCTG